>JAABKJ010007545.1:220176820-220515611 GCA_011634705.1 Andricus grossulariae | reverse complement strand
CTTTTTCTCTTCACAATTTTTCTTTTTTCATTCAGGAAGTAATAAAATTCAATATACAAAATAACTTAGATAGTTATTTCGAAGAATTATAATCAGGTAAAGAAGTACAGAATCATTAATTCCGAAACAATTCTATGGTGAGGATTAAACTCTTGGCCATCGTAATCTAAAAATAAGGGCGGTGAAAATACCAAAACACATGTCAATGCTTTCTTTGATGTGTATTTACTGCTTCGAATCTGGAATAAATCCTATACTGTAATCAAATGTAATTTAAAAAAAGGCATGAATAAATTTTAATCGATAAATTTGACATTAATTACTCAACCCAGAACAGAAATAGCGAATCGGTTTCAGTGTAGTTGTCAACCGAATGCAAAGGTCTAGGGAAAGGTCTGGCCCGAACGAGTGACATCCTCTTTTAAAAACGAGAAATCTAATCCTTGTCCACCCCTTTGTTTCCCACAGCGAATGAAGTGCGACAGTAGCTACAAGTTAGAGTAAGTTGAATCTAAAATCGCTTATATTTTCTTGACTACTTTGTAATTTTAATATGTGTCTTCTATTCCATTTTCTTTCAAGTTGAATACATTAGACTCACAACTAGAGTCAGTGAGTCAGTTATTTAAAAGAAAACACATTTATCATTGAGATTCAACGGTAACAGGGCAGCCACAAAGAGAAACATCTTGAATTATTAAGACGGTAATCGTAGTCTCATTAAATTGAATAAATTTACAAAATTAATTTGACAGTTTGTACGCCAGTACATTATAGTAATTAGAGCTCTTTCACAGGTTTTTAATATTAAAGATCATGATCTCTTACGTAAAAGTTCGTTACTGGCATTGACGTAACATATGCAAAAATATAAATTCAAATGAAAATTCGAAGAAAGGAATACAATAATATTGTGATTTTTTAATTCGATTTGGAACCAACTTCAGGCTACAAAAATCATTATGTTCTATTTCACATTTTTTGATTGAATTAATTATACACAGTCTGCAGTAAATCCCAATTTGCAACAACTTTCACAAAAATGTGTAAGAAGATTAGGTAATATCTGCTATATTCTTGGTTTGGCATGATACAAATTAACAAGTACATATCCTAGTCCTTCATGGAAAGTAGTCCTTTCCGAACGAGAACTGGACCTGGTATGAAGAGGAGGCTACTGAGGAGAAGTCCGGGCAGGTGCATTATGTCTGGCACAAGATGAAGAACCAGGATAGCGTTTTTTATTGGGATTCCATTCTGACTCTAGTGAATCGTAATTTGCAACCGCTTTGATAAAACTATTTGGCCAGATTGGGTGATTTTTGCCTACTGGACAACACCTTATTTCATCTGCAGTCAAATTGTTAACTGCGCCGCTTATTATATTTATTTTTATTCGCAAATTATTTTCATTTGTCCTATAAATTCCATGAAGAGTCCCACTATAATCCAATATTGCAAAAACTTCACCACTGGATGTTGATAATACAATATATTCTTGGTTTAGCCCAAGCGCATAGTTCGTACGATCTACTCGCATACAAATTGTTTCATAGGCAGGAAAAACGTATCTTCGAAATTCAAATCGCTGGTTCTGGTTTGTGCATGGAATAAGCCGAATATAGCCAAGTCGTTCTATTGCACATCCAAGTACTTGAACAGAAAGAGGCCTTCCCGCAGAGGACCTGGACCTGGCACGAATTGGATGTTCCTGAGATGAATTCCGTTCAGGTGAGTATTGTCTGTCAGAAGAAGCAGAGCCAGGGTCACGTTCGCTATTAGGATTCGATCGACACTGTAGTGAATCGTAATTTGCAGAAGCTTTATTGAAACTTTGGGGAAAGATTGGGTGACGTGTGCCTACTGGACAATCTCGAATTTCATTTGGGGTCAAAATATGAACTGCGCCGCTTATCATATTTATTTTGATTCTCGATTTAGATTTATCTGTCTTACAGATTGCACGAAGAATTCCGGTATACTCTAATATTGCAAAAATGTCACCATTGGATGCTGACAGTACAATATGTTCTTGGCTTTGCACGGAAATATAGCCTACTTCTGTACGCAACCTAATTGGTTTGTCAGCGGGGAAAACGTATCTTCGAAATTCGAATTGTAGGTTCTGATTTGTGCGTGGAATAAGCCTAATGTATCCAAGTTGTCCAAGTGCATATCCGAGTACTATAGGTGAAGGCGGCCACCCAGGAGGCGACCTGGCTTCAGCATAAGGAGAAGGCTCCTGAGGAGAATTTCGGTCATGTGAATTTTGTATGTCGGATGAAGAAGAACCAGGATTACGTTTTATATTAGAATTCCATTCAGACTGTAGGGAATTGACATTCGCAACAGATTTAATAAAACTGTAGGGAAAGATTGGGTGACACTTGCCTACTGGGCAATATTGCATTTCATCTGGGGTCAAATTATCAACTGCGCCGCTTATCATATTCACTTTAATTCTCGATTTAACAGTATTTGTCTTATATATTCCACGAAGAACCCCACTATGCTCTAATATTGCAAAAATGTCACCATTGGATACTGATAAGACAACATGTTCTTGGGCTGGCACGGGAAAATAGTTATTTTTTTCTGTTCGCAATCTAATTGGATAACCTTCAGGAAATATGTATCTTCGGAATTCGAATTGTAGGTTCTGATTTGTACGGGGAATAAGCCGAATGTATCCAAGTTGTCCAAGTGTATATCCAAATACTTTAGGTGAAGGCGGCCACCCAGGAGGCGACCTGGTTTCGGCATGAAGAGGAGGCTCCTGAGAAGAACTTCGGTCAGGTGAATGCTGTCGGTCAAAAGAAGAAGCACCAGGGTAACTTTCACTATTAAAATTCCATTCAGACTGTAGTGAATCATTATTTGCTGAATCTTTAATAAAATTTCCGTAGAAGATTCGGTGAAATTCACCCACTGGACAATCTTGTATTTCATCTCGGGTCATATTATCAACTGTTCTGCTTATCATATTCATTTTCATTCTCATATGAGCTCTGTTTGTCGAATATATTCCACGAAGAACTCCGCGATACTCTAATATTGCAAAAATGTCACCATTAGATGCTGATAATACAATCTGCTCTTCGATTGGCACGGGAATATATTTATTTTGTTCCGTTCGCAATCTAATTGGATAACCTGCAGGAAACACGTATCTTCGAAATTCGAATCGTATATGCTGATTTGTGCGGGGAATAAGCCGAATGTATCCAAGTTGTCCAAGTGAGTATCCAAGTACTTTAGAAGAATGAGGCCTACCAGGAGGCAACCTTTCCCTGGCACGAACTGGATGCTCCTCAGGAGCCTGAAGTATACCACGAGAAGGAGAAGAGCGAAAATGAACCGAGCGTGGAGTATCAAGACTATCTCTGCTCGACTGCGAACTTAACTCTGCGAAAAGAAATACACAATTCATGTTTCTTGTTGAACGAACTTCAAAAAGAGCTTAATACTTTATTCTCGTTTTTGGTATATCATTCTTTGAAATCATAAGTAAGGCATTCTGTGAAGAAATGTTATGCCATAAAAATATCAAGCTAAAAATGGTAGAGGCTCAGTGTGTTTCAGTTGTTCCAAATTAATTGTTTTGTCTTCATTTTTGAAATTCATCCTGAATTCGTTACAAATCACGTGGAGTTCTTATAATTTTCATGGCATTTTTTTAAACTCTTTTAAATTCAAAAGAACATAAGGCCGATTATTAACGCACATTAGTGACTTCTAGATAATTTTAGTACCAAGATGTTCCTCCCTCGATTGCAAATTTAACTCTTTCGTCGTAAGACAAACTGTTTGGTGAAAAATCGAAAGATTAGTTCCTTTATGTTCTACCATTTGGCCGAAACTGAATCTTCATTAGTTTAAAATGATCTTGTTTTTCTACATTGAGCTTTTCAGTTTGACATTTTAACTATCCTCGAATAAATTCGTCTTTGTAGGTTGACCATTCAACAATTTATTTAGATTTAAATCCTCGGGTTTTCCGAGAAATGCGACAGAAGTGCGCTAGTGAAGCGGATAGCTCGCGGGAGCGTTCTCTTGCGACTCTGACGCGCTAATACTAATTAGCGTTGTTTAATAAATCAATAAAGTTGCAATATGATTACATATTACACCTTTTCGTCTATTACTGATAAATTCGATATTAAACACGACTACTATACTATTTTTCCAAAAATTAACTTCACTCTGTGTGTTATTTTGTACTTATCAAAAATTCATTTTTCCAACTATAACGATAGAATGTAGAAAAGAGAAAGGAAAAATTATTGGTATGTTTTTCAGTAAGTAGGAGTTTAAATAATTCTGTACTATTTTAATTTTTCGTATATGAAACAAGAATTTTAAAATATTGTGGTGTCTAGTGTCTACGTTTGGTAAATAGAATATATTTGTCAAGACATTTAAAAAATCGAATGTGCGTACCTACTTGAATCACTTTGACTACTACATGCTTTTTAAATTTTATGAAGTTCGAATGTATAATAATTAATAAATGAGTCAGTAATAAGACTCATATAAATTCATATGATCAGCACAGATTCGGTTTCATAATTCACCCCTACGAAATACATATATATATATATATATATTTCTGTATATTCATGTAGGTATATTTGAATATTCATGTATGCATATTTGTATACTCATGTATGTGAAAAATTTCATAATTCGAAAATCTCTTAGCACTGAAAAGTTTTCTTTCTAGTCCCTCGTGACATGAAATTTGTCTCGGCTGGCGATCGGATATGGACGTGTAAATGTGCAGCTCCTCAATTTTTTTTTATATAAGTCTTAAAGTGTTTAACTACTTAAAATTTTGTTTTTCGTGAAAGTGTCGGTGACTTGTTTCATAAAACATTGTGACTTGGTTTCAACTTCCTTAATTGTTTCTTGTTTTTACACTTTTGTTTATACGTAAATGTAACGGTTTGTCTATCCTCCAGAATTATATGTGCATGTTCGAAGTATAAATTAGTTATATCCAGAGGGGTATCAGAAGTTCTCGCTTGAGTTAAGTTTGGCAATCTAGTGCATTGGGCCTGTGCTAATTTTGGAATCTCTGAGAACATTTTTGAAAAAACTAAAAAGGGTCAAATGGACTATATCTGCAAGATATGTTCTTCTTTGTCCACTAGTGCCACCTCTGCCGCAGTGTTTGGCAATTCAAGTGCGAACCCTCGGAACAGTACTCTTCAGGATTCCAATGGTGCAGGTATTGTACCCCCCACTCCCTCCTCCGTCGCAACCACCGAAAATGCTGGTACTCTACCCTCCGGCCTCGCCGAACTCTTGCGCAAAGTGGTCTCTGACAGCCAAAGGGAAGCGCTTGTGCAGTCACGTGAGATTTTGGCAAGATTGAGAGAATTTGAAACACGTCAACTACAATTTAATGACAAACTTAATTCCACCCTTTCAGAAATTAAGAATGAACTTTTAAATATCTTCAGGCGTATCAACTCATTGGAATCCGGCTCCAAAGTGCAAAATGATGAAATTGAACTTATAAAGAAGAAAGCTAAAGATTTGAAAGTCAAAGTGGTGACTCTTGAGCCCGCGATCAATGTCAACGACCAAGCTGCTCTGTATACGACGCTGGAAATTCATGGTCTCCCCATGAAGCCTAACGAAGACCTCTTGGACTCCATGGAATCTATCGCCAGGGCTCTAGATGTAAATATTCGTAAAGATTACGTTGTCAAGCTGTATCAAATTATAAAAGCACCTTCATTGAGTAATTCCTTCCCCCTCCCCCGATCATTGTAGCCAAATTTGGCAGACAAGATCTACAGGATGAATTCATTGCAAGGCGTAAGGTTGAGAGAGACTTCTCTACTTTGAATTTGGGATGGACTGACAACGAAAAGCATTTTATTTACCTTCGTGAGGCGTTAACACCACTTAATAGAAATATTTATGCTATTGCTCTCGGTCTTTGTAGAGAGAAAAAAATGAAATACTTGTGGATTGCTGGCGGAAAATTTTTCTGCCATAAGAAGGATAGTTCGCCTAGGATACAGCTGTCGAACATCCAATCTGTTGAAGGACTATAATAGCAACTGCTCTCTAAGTCCATTATGTGTTTGATAATTTTTTCTAGTCATTCATTAGCACTACTCTATAGTTTATGTTACTTCTAGATAGCTAAATATTTGTCATATTTTATATATTTCTGCGGGCTGGCTATTCTATATACTGTGCCTTCTGAAGTCAAATATTAAAAATATAGTATTTTTTAATGTGCTAATTCAGCCTTGCACTGCTTCTACAAATTGACCTTTCTTATACTTTTTTTATACATCACGGTCCTCATGATGCCTCTTGCTTCTATAAATTGTAATTCATCATGCGCCTTATTCCTTGTTTTCAAATGTAATCAAGTGAACTGGATGTTGTTGGTTATTACTTGCTGTTACTTTAGCTTCACAGAAGGGAATTTTCAAGTGTTTTACGAATTCCAGACACTTCTATATTTAACTATACTTGAACTTTACCTATCACTCTCATAATGGAAACCCTAAATATTTGCCACGTTAACGCTCAGTCTTTGCCTATAGTATATATATATATATATATATATAATATTTTTAATAGAAAGCCTCAAAACAGAAATAATTACTTATTTATATTACATTTTTTACTTTCCAGGCTATTCAATATTTCATTTATCTCTTCATAATTAATTTGCTTTTTGCACAAGTAATTTTTTCGCTTTTCTGTGAAAGAATAGCGCAATATATTGCGCGGAACAAGCACTCGCCAGCGTAGTTACTTTATTAAGGGCATTCCTGACCCCGTGCCACGACCTATACGAATACACTATGAAAAATCTACGACGTATGTACAGAGAAAGTCTGATGCCTCTGTGAGAAACTGGCCCTGCCTGGTTAATGTTACCTCGTTATACGATGCGCAAAAACATTCAGGAGCTTCATTCAAAATGATTATTCACATTTTTAGCAACACCTGGCACTACATTCAATTTTTATCACCTTTATAATTTCTCCAAGCTACACGTTCATTTACAGAATTATTACAAGAGGTTGGAATCAACATTTCTGATTTCATGATCCTGATATATGATTTTTTTGATTGTTGTGTAATTACTTGCCAGTCACATATTATTGATAACTGATGACTTATTAAATTTTGAAACAATTGCATCAAATATATTTTTTAACGTGTTGATTTTAAACTTTCCAAATTCCATTTTTGCAAAACTTGGGAAATTCTTAGACTTTTTATTGATTTTTTTCGTAACGTAATTTAACTTGTGAATATTTCCAGTGCAAGTTTACACAGATGTAATTCCTAATTTAGGTGTGTTGACCCCATGAGTGAGAGATAAGATAAATTCCGATCCAGTGAGGGAAGCGAAACAGGAAAAAAATGTTTTTTCAAAATCAAGTCAGCACTGGACGCTGTTTGAAGTTAATCGCGGTACAGCATCAGTCTGCAGTGGACAGCCCTCATGTAGTTCTCTTCGTATTGAAAAAGCGTTTATCTGATAGGCTCCTTTGTTTTAAAGTGGACCGGTTCAACGTTGAAAGAGCGGACGTGCTCTCTCCTCGATTCACCCCTGAGTCACTAAGAGTCTGCTGAAAATGCTTTTTGGTTCACAAATAATTTCATTATAGGCTTCATAAAAATTATCAGAATATTCTTTCCTGCCTTATTTTAATTCTAAAGCAAGCGTAAAAATTGTGAAACGATAAATGCAAAACACAAAAAATAGGATTAATAAATCAGGTGATTTTCCAATTTTAATTATGAGTGTCATTATTAATTGTTATAATATTAATAATTTACCATGAAACATCTTCAACTCAGCAGGCACTTGACATAGTCCGTGGCTGATGGTAGAAAAAACCGGATTCGCCAGAGAAAAAGGTTGAACAAAAAACTAATAATCATCATCAAGTATTTTTATCGTGGGCAATGGTCTGTTTAGCGTTGAATCCATTTAGCAAAATACTGAATGTTATGTCTAATGGGTCCAGAGTACATGATAATGAGGTTGGTCATCATCTGACCCATCTTCTGTACATGATTGACCTGAAGGTATATGCTAGTTCAAACCAGAAACTAGAGCAAGTCATCCATGTCAGGAAGCAGTTTTCAATGGCATTCACAGTCCACGCGCAGTTTGGACTAGATAAAAATAATTCAGGAGAGTGCATTTAATTCCAGAAGAATTTGGGCCTGCAGAATTAGAGAACGAGAATGAGGATCATATCGAGGCACCGAGTGAGGGTGATTACTAATCACCCTCAGTCAGTGCTATTAACATCTAAACCATCCCTGTCCTCACGTAGTCTTTTGGGTTCACCAAATGGTCGAACACTGACCTCGAAATGAACACCCTAAAACGTTAAAACATATAATCAAGTGGACAGAGAGGCATCCAATATTTGGCTGCAAAAGGTCGTCCTGTTTCCGAAAACTAGAAATTATCGCAAGCACGTCTTACATCAATACATGTTTGACAGATGCCGACAGTGTGGAGATACCAACGAATACATCCAGCACATTATTGATGGTTGTTGCGTAATGCTCCAGAGGGAGTACAGATACAGACATAATGATGTAGCGAACATTGTGAATGAAGAACTTGCCCTAAACTTTTCACTCTTAATAGAATATAACATAGCTTTTCCACTAAATCAGAACTTGCCAACATATGCAACCAAGTTCGCTATACTTAATAAGTATAGGTAAAAGTATAGCGAGCTAAGGCATGAAGCAAAGACAATATGGAGGATTGTGACACATGTAACGATTCATCCTATTGTGGTTTCGACTACGGGCAGTGCGCAATTGGGTGGTCCAAAAATGCTCTTCGAGCTACAGGGCAAGCCCCCCCCCCCAAGTTTTCATTTTCAGAGAAAAAAAATCTCTAATTTTTTGTTTTGAAATTCGAATATTAACACGTGCCACCGGGCACTTCAAAATCCCATTTAATTAACATCGGGAAATTTTTTATTTTTGTAAAATTGAACTTATACTTCACGGTTTGATCGAAACGTGCCAACTTTTAAGGGATTAAAGATACTAATAATTTTTTTTTTACTCAACCTTATCCCCCCACAGCTCCCCAAATATGACCCAAAAATAAAAAAACTACATTTTTACGTATTATTGTTATTTTTTAGCGATTTCCGTCGTCGTTTTCATACAAATAATTACTAATGGACAGTTTGAATATTTCCCATGACTTTTGAAAAAAATTTTAATTGTGTAAACAAATGTAACTTATTTAAACAATTATTTATTCCCAAAAAATGTAAGAAATAATCGTATTTTCTGATTGACATGTAATAGTTTATCATTGTTTGGAGTAGTAAATTTTTTTAAAAACATTATGTAATTATTTAAACAATTACTTATTGTTTATTCTCAAAATTTCTAAAAATTGACCGAGAGATGTCCAGGTTTCTCTCAAATTGATATCCTATGGTACTTTTTGTTGAATAATTATATAATTTTGATACATATCTCTTAATTTCAAACAAATTTCTATTTGTTCAAACAATTTTGATTTAGTTAAGCATTTCTTCAATTAAAAAAAATATTATTTGTTTAAACAATTATTTTTTAAAAATATTTTTCAAGTCGTATTTTCTGAATTAAACATAATATTGAATGATTTCGAGGAGTAAACAATAACATAAAGTTTCCAGCAGAATTTATTACTCCTCTAAATCATTCAATATTATGTTTAATTCGGAAAATACGATTTTAAAAGTATTTTAGGAAAAGTACATTTTTAAACAAATTATATTTGTTTAAGCAATTAAAAAATGGTTAATATATTCTTTCTATACACTATGCAGTAAAAAAAATAATTATATGTATTTTATTTGATTCAATTTTGTTGAAGTTATCGAAATAAACTGCTTAAGCAAAACAAAATTGTTTAAACAAATAGAAATTTATTCAAAATTAAAAGAAATGTATGAAAATTATATAATTATTCAACAAAAAGTAGCATATGATACCAATTTGAGAAAAAACTCGACATCTCTGTATCAATTTTCAGAAATTTTGAGAATAAACAAAAAGTAATTGTTTAAATAATTACATAAGGTTTTAAAAAAAAATTTCTACTTCAAGCAATGAAAAACTATTACATTTAAATCAGAAGAGTTCAATTTTTCGAAAATCCAAAATTTCCCCATCTTAATTAATGGGAAAAAAAAATTAGGAATTTTTTTCTCCAGGAATGGAAACTTTGGGGAGGGGGGCACTTGCCCTCTAGGGTGAAAAAAAATTTTGCAATGCAATTTTGGACCACCCTAGTGTGCACGTAAGATGCACTGAAAATCTCAAACATCAAGGAGTCAATAGAATACGGACAGCATCTCAAAAAGCGGTTTTACTAACACTTGTCGCAATGTAAGAAACTTCCTGAGTCTAGACCATCGGAAAGTAGGCGACTGAAACGTTATGGATCCAGAACTCAAATTGATAGCAACATCGTCGCAAGAGGTTTCAAACATTGTTATAAAATTTTATGTCCTTAACTCAGCCGGTAGTTGACGTAGTCCGCGACTGATGATGAAAAACTGGATTTACACGAGAAAAAAGAAGTTTAAAACACACAAAAATAATAAAGAAATCATGGGGCTGTGGCAATTGAAAAGGGTTACGATTCATACTCACGTGATTTAAGTCACAAGAAACTTCCGCACGAGGCTGAGCAGTCACCTGGAGAATTTGGGAGTTGATAGGCTGCCTGCAGTCCAAAAGGCAGTTTAACTGAACACCTTCCGCATAGTCTGGAACTGTTTGGACTACCAGTATGTAGTATGTATGTTTTAAAACTTTTTTCTATATATAAATTTTAACGAGTTTCGGCTTTGTCTGATATGTATGTGTATTGTCCGTTTTTATTTATTTTATTCCATGACTAACCAATGTAGTTGACTATGTCCTACAGTGGCCTTGAAACCAGGTCTTTTAAGGACCTGTGATGGAAGGTTTTCTTTCACATATCTAATAATAATAATGAAGAGAAGGGGATAGTTCGTAGATGATTGGGTAATAAATAAACCAGGCTGCACAGTATGTCATATTAGGCATACTATTTTTATCAGATCACTTGTTGACTGCATTATTAAAATGCTTCCCTAACCCTCAATAATAAATTTCTATGGAAATGCTTACATAAGTTGGTGGCTTTAGGGTCTAATAAAATACAATTGTTTTTAATTTTATGTGACCTTAAAGCAAATAACTTACATCAACATTCTCGAAAAAGTATAATAATAACAGTAATTATAATAATAAAAATTGGACTACTTAGAAGAAAGCGGCTAGCCTTTTCGACTGTTTCGGATGAACTTTTCTCATTGTTTTTATCATGCATCCAATTTTTATTTATTAAATTTTGACTTGACTCATTGAGTGTTTATTTCAGACTTAAAGTATTTTTTGTTTGACGTGCATTTTGCTCTTTGTCTCTTATTTTTTTTTTTTCAATTTCTGACTGGACACTATAGTTAACTTTCTGTATATTCTTAGTGGTCTGAAATTTTTTTATAAAATAATAATAATATAATTATTGTGGCGTGATGAAAATAATTTTATATTTCGGAAAATATTAAGTTGAGAAAAGGAATTTAAATGTGAAACTGAAACAATCATAACATTTAACAATTAAAGTACATTTCTCGCATCTGCGCTGGCTCTCTCTTCATTTTTCCGGAGACAGAATACCGCACGACCGTTTGAGACTGCCGACTTAATTCTACACCACCTTATTTCGTGTGAAAGGAATTAGTAAAACAGATGATGTGGTGCAAATAATGACCCTAGATCGGCCAAGATATAGTAAAAAAGTATAGACTATTTATTGCTGCATTTCTAGTTCCAGCAGTTTTGTACATTCTAAATATATATGTCGAATTTTTCTCTGTCACATTTTTTTAATTCGTATAAACGTATTATTAATGTCACCAAAAACCAAGATTTAAATTTGACTACAATTTTAATGAAAACCTTCCTGTTTGAAAAGGTGAAAAGTTTGAGTGCAACACATTTTCAGCTTTTGAAGGTTTTAAATTGAAATAAAACATATGAATGGAAATTTTTAGAATTTTGAAGCATTTAAATTCTAATAAAATTTAGAAGTCTTCAGTTTTGAAAACTTTCCTATAAAAAGTATAAACATTCTGTCAATTTCAGAAATCTTTATTGAAATTGGAAGCAAATTAATATTCCCTCCGAGTATATAATTTTCTGAAAGAACCTGTTCCTTAAGATCAAGATTCGCGGTAGCGAATCGTCGCCAAGTACAAGACAAAGCTACCATAAGAATCCTGGTCTGGAATAATCTTTTTGTATTTAGAACCTTTTTTGGATTCTCGGCGCAATTCTTAACTAATTTCAATTACAGTTGGCAGCTGACTGGTCAACTATTAAAAAATTGGTTCGAGCATGCTTTGACGTTAATGCCTTAGAAAGTGTAAGACTAAATAAAAACAAACAAAAACAGTATTTTACAAAACAAATTTTTTACATGTGTCCACCACTACAGATAAATCTATCAAATCGATTGATACTGAACTTCAACGAGAAGTCAGTAGCAAAAAATTCTCATTGCCAGGTACAGCAATTTTCAATATATTGAACAGTTTTCAAGATTTTAAGTATTCAGGGGACCAGCGGGCAATGCGGAGCAGCGGAAAATGGAGCGCAGTCGCTTTTACAAAAACCTGAGCATTATGATCGAGGGAGATTAGCTTTAGTATATATGTATTTATGAATGCAATGTCGAATTGTAAAAAAAATCATTCAATTAAGGATACTATTTATATTTTATGACGAAAAGTTCGTTTTGGGTGTTTTTCGTGTACTATGTCAGCTACGACAAAACTAGTGAAAATCATAGTATTTTATTCCAAATTTAAGAAAACCTATTACAAAACTGATCTGCTGATTTTACCGAAGGACGAACATGTGTCGTAAATAGCTGAAGTTAGTTAACATCTATATAAATAACTTTTTATTTCTATACTATATGCAGAAGCACGGGGTAATATTGCGCGACGGCCATCTGAAAGACAATCTGAGGAAATTCTGAAAATTGTATCTTCATAGCTTTGGTTTCAAATTATACGTGAAACATAAACTCCATTTTTTCAAATGAATATAGATAATTTAATTTATTGAAATAATGTGCTGGATTGTTTCGAATTATTTAAAAATTGAAATAAGAAATGAAAATAAGAGCTCGCCACATTACACAAAGAGTATTAGGTTAAGTTGACGCATTGCCCGTTTTTTTTTAAGAATTAATAATTAAGCGTTTTCGTTTACGTAGATTCAATTATACGTTTAAAGTTGTCGTGTTTTTTACTGAATCGCACTTGTTACACTTTTTCTTGGAAAATGAATTAAAGATTCAGTTTGGGTCTTAAAATCATCTCCCACTCAATCAGGAAAATAATAATTTTAACCCTGACTTAAAAAATTAAAAATCTTGCAATACTCCTCTAGAGAAAATAATCGCATCATCATGCCAAATATCTGGTACAAATTCTTATAAGATTTAATAAAACTCACTGATAAGGGGCACCATTGTGTGCCGAAACGTGTGAAACAACCTAATTCGTTTCAATTCACCTGACCCTAAAGCCAACAAATTACATCAACAATTTCTACACAATATTCAGTTTCATGAAAAAAAATTAAATATAAAGAAATCTTAGAGGATTTCTTTCTTACATATAAGTACAAATTTGAATAAAAATTGAAAAAATTTAAAAGTTGAAAGGTGCATTTGTCCGAAAATGAAAAAAAAATTAATTTGAAAAAAATCGCCTTCATTTTTCCAAGGCCTTAGTTCCTGTTAAGAATAACATATTTCGGGATACAAAAAATACTCTGTATCTTAAAATGTAGTACCTGCTTGATCAATTCATACGTTAAGCTTTTTTTAAGCATTAATCAATACTAATTTCATAAGCCCTGGTCAAGAAATTGAGGAAAGTTGATCTATAAAAGATCTGAAAAAGTGATGGAATTTTATGGCAACCCTGAAAAAGTGGTAAAGGAAGGAAGCGAATGCAGGAGTAAAACTCGTTTGTGTATGTTAAGTATAAATGTAAGTACATACATGGTTTTCCATTTAGGACTTTAAATCACTTGGGAGAGAAAGAGGAGACCAAGAACAGAAAACACCTTGTACAGTGGCTGAACAATTAAAATTAATGAAATGGAGTATGCCTACCTAGGTCGAATGGTTAAGATCTTAGATAGTAAGCGCGCTAAGCAGTACGTGACGTTTATGGTGGGGGAGAATCGTGTTCCGGTCATTCGGTCCTTTTCAAACGGTTATGTTTCCCAGGTGTCTTCGCCTTCTGTAATATACCCCGTGATGCGATATTCTCACCATAACCCCCCCCCCCTCACCCTTTCTGTGCAAAGTCAGATTCGTAGAACATCGTGCATCAGGAAGGAATATGATTCACTTCTTTTGTAATTAAGTTGAAAACCGATTCATGTGATAAGGGAGCACAGATGAGAATATAACATACGACTACTGAATAAAGTGATTTAGTACCTAATTACAATGGAATTATCGAATATCAAGCTAAATAATATCAATTCCTTCATTAATTAAATACCAATAAAGTTCTAAGGCTTAAAAAGTAAAAACTTCGATTTCACCAAATTTGTTATCTCTTCTTTTTAAATTGAGCGTATATAAAGACGTATAAAAGATTTAGAATTTATTTATCAAAAGAAATTATATAAATAAAATGCGAATGTATTGCATTTGACTCTTGGTAAAATAAAATATTTAATGTCACGCAAAAATAATGCTGAAATAAATTAATGAAAATAACAATTCAGACCAAGAAAGCTACCACCTGAGCTACAATACCTTATGTATTTGATGTATCACTATGTTAAATATATACAAATAAATCAAATTTTACAGAAAATCAAAAATATCGCCCTGCAAATACTAAAAACTATCTTAGGGCGTGGTACAAGTTATTACAACTATTATATGTAGTTAGTTATCAGTTACTTTTAAAGTTTGTCTTTATATTGAATCTTTTTTTTAATGTGCGTTATCTCATTATCTCTCCTAAGATTCTTCTCTTCTTCCCCTCAATATTTTAATATGAACTATCGAACATAATATATTCATCAAGTACGTACGTAGATACATACGCATTGCTAAGTAAGCCTTCTACTATCAGCGAGAAAATTCGAGTCCTCTGGCTTTGACGTCAAAAAAGTAAGTGAAGAAAAAATGGTAGCTCAATGAATGAAGGATCATTTTAAAGGTCAAAATCTTGTACGTTAATGAGCCTGAAACTAATATGCCAAACAAACTTTTTATAGCTTACAGCTCGGAAAATCTGTTTAAAAGTAGGACAATTTTACAGCGTTTAAAGACAGCGAACTTTGGAAGATAGTTTTTATGGAAAAAATGATAGGAAAAATCTGAAAAAAATGCATGGTAGTACCTTAAATATATCTAAACAAATTGCCGTTAAAAAATTTGCAAAATGTAATAAATTGTTCATTTTTTGTACATAAATATTCAACTGTACTATCTTCAATTCTAATGAAGATAATAAAGTGATTTAAATTATAGGTAGTTATTTGAACTATTTGTAATTATTTAGAATTTGAAAGAAGTATGTGCTTCTTTTTCTCTTCGTGATCCCATGAAAAAAGGCACCCTGCTGGTTTCTTACACATGCTTTCCAGTATAAAAAATTGTCTTCGAATATCGCAATTTGCACAAATAACAATTTGTTACAATCTGAAAATTTTTCAACGACAATTTGTTTAGAAATTTTTAAAGGTACCACCATCAATTTCTTCAGATTGTTCCTATTAATTTTTCAATAACAAACTATGTTCCAAAGTTCACTGTCTTCAAAAGCTGTCAAATTTCCCTAATTTTTAACAGATTTTCAGGTCTTTAAGATATACAATTTTTTTTGGCATATTCGTTTCAAGCTCGTTAACGTAAAAGATGTTAACCTTTGAAATGATCCTTTATTTATTGAGCTACCATTCTTTCTGCACTGACTTTTTGAACGTCAAAGCCAGAGAACTCGAATTTTCTCGTCGATAGTAGTTAAATTTTTCTGATCTAGGTGTAGAAAATTCACTGGTAAATATTTTTTGTAACCAGAAGAAAACCGGAAAATGACCAGGAATTCTTTGTAGAACTTCAATGGTCATCCTGAACTATTTTGAAATATATATATTTTTCTTCAGGTATTATTTTTCACATAAGTCTAGCGATTTTTTTAAAACCTGTATAGATCTCACATTAATATTATTAAAAAACTTATTGCACAAGAACAGTTGTAAAAAATGATGAACCCAAAACTTATTTTCGTGTAAACTTTAAGAAATTTATTTTCCAGGGTTAATTCAGGGTTAATTCAGGGTTTAATTTGAAGATGTTCAGCCTCTAATCTCTTGTCTGAATACGTACATTTTCCATTTACAAATTATTATATTCTCATCACAGAAGTTATTAGATTTGTGTCAAATGTGACCCCCCCCCCCCAATTCCTGCTCAAATGTCCACGTTTTGAGACCCTCTGAGCATTTACAAAATTCAAAAAAACAAATGAAAATTAATATTTTACGCCAAACAATGCACGATCTGAGAAAAGGTCGCGATGAAAAAAAACATTTCTTTTTAAATACCCTACCAAAATATCATAATAACTTTTTGAATTTTCTGGAAAAATCAAAAATTTTAATTTTGATCGCAGATAAAAGTAATGAAAATAATGAAAAGTGAAAAATTACATTTTGCGGTCAAACCACACAAGATACAAAAAAATATGAACTAACGAAAATTAAGCACAAAAAAATATCTACAAATTTGAAAAGAATTACTTTTTGATGGGATGCATAGTTTTTGTTTGATTTGTGAAAAACAGTATCAAAAATAACTACATTAAATTTGTAGATAAACGACACAAGCTAAAAAAAATAAATCAAAGAAATTTGTTTACCCAAAAAGGGGCCACGAATTTGTTACTAATAATTTTCTGATACGATGCGTAGTTCTTGTTTTCATGTTCAAAAATAAAATTGAAAATAAAAGAATCCAATTTTCGATAGAACGACACAAGCTATAATAACAATCAAGGAGAAAAAGTTTCTCACCCAAAGAAGAGCTGAAACTTTGTCGAAAACAATTTTTCGAAAGGACACGTAGTTCTTGTTTTCTTCCCGAAAAATAACATTGAAAATTTAAAAATGAAATTTGGGGGAAAAAAACATCGAAAAAAATGATAAGACAAAAGTTGTTTAGCCGGTCAGGATCTAAAAAATGTTATAGGCTTTCGTTACAAAAATACATTTGAAATAAAAAAATTTACTTTTTGGGAAACCGAAACAAGCTACAGTAACATTTTATTCAACAAAATTTTTCGCCAAATTATATCTGCAAATTTTTTTAGAATTTTCTTTACGGAAAAACGATACGAGATGCAGTAAAATGTATAATAACAAAATTGTTTTTCACCAATGCATATTATGAATTGTAGTAATATAAATTAACTGAAAAAAGAATTTTTTCAGAGTAACTGAGAGTAAAATCCAATACAAAATAACGATCAAAAATTAAAGTGAATGAAAAAATAATGTAGAAAATTTCGCGTTTTGAACAAAATCGAGTTCGAAGCACGAGATACGTGATGAGAATGTGTTTTTGAAAGCCGAAAAAGCTTAAACAAAATAGATTTCACTTTCATCAAAATCACAGTTGTAATTTCATGATCTACATTACCTATAAAATCCGATAAAGTCTTGTTAAGCCCTTTAAAACCCCTTGAAATATAATGAAATTCTCCAAAATTCAATGGTATCCTTTAAAATTTAATTGAACACTTTGAAATCTGTTAAAATCTTTGCACTTTAAAAAATCTTTCCAAATTTCTAAGATTTCACTGAACCTATTGGATTAAATTTGATCGCTTTGAGTCCATTCTTGCCTGAAAATTGATCGTTTCTATCAACAAGATGATACTCATTCACGATGCTATTTGTTAATTTCATTAAAAAATATTAAGAAAAATAATGTAAATAATTAATAAGAAATAAGGTGGATATCTATAGGCAAAGAAAAATTGTTTTTCGTTTATAAAATTGATAAAGCATATCAAATAAAAATTTGTATTACTAAGATTTGCATATCACCTAACAATAAATTAAAACCAAAATAAATCGTTTTTTTTATATATCCACCCGGAACATTTGTTCATATCCTTTGTTAATAAAATTGACCAATAATTTCGAAAGACTCATTTTTATGATCTACTCGATCTTGTCGAAGAAAGCCATGACGGATGACACTGTCATCCATCAACGACTCATTAATGTCTTTGTCCTTCGTTCATAATTTCATCTTTTATTTTATTTTAAAAATTCAACAAGTTTTATTATTTTTACTACTTTTACTTATTAAGTGGAGTTTCTATTTCTTTGAATTGCTTTGACGGTTTTTTACATTCACTGAATCAGATATGCTCTCTTCTTATTTTTATTTCTCAGTTGAATTTTGTAAATTATTTTTGTGAATGTCACGCGGAACTGAACTGGGTCGCGACTTCATTAATAATTAAATTAGGACATTGGCCTTTTCAATCGGTAGTCTGACATGCTCCCTTAATTTTAGTTAGGTATCAATGAACATCGCCCATCAAACTGCACCAACAGACATGCGTTTCTACCAAATTCACACGAACCTGGACGGTATCGAATGATGGCATCATCGGACCTAATTTGACAAATTTAATTGACTCACACCGAAAAATTTCTGGACGAACGTATGACACTTATGGATCTTCAGTCGACGGATGACAGAGCGCGAATTTAAATGACATAACGGCGTACAAACGTGTAGCCATTCAAATTCAGAAACAGCAGATATCGTTTACCACCGTCAAGGATGTTTAGATTCTGCGAATCAGCTTACTGAACCCATAACAGAAATGGTGAATCGGAACCAGTGCAGTTTTCAACCAAGTGCATTGGGCCAGGGAAAGGTGTGAACCTTACAAGTTACATCCTGTCCCAAAAACAAGAAATCTAATCGTTGCCTACTTCTTTCTTCCCGATGGCGAATGAAGTGTGGCAGTTGCTATGAGTTACGGTTCTTTTAATTCCAACACATTGGAATCAGAACTAGATTTAGAGCTTCAGTGATTCACAAGAAAGCATTTTTCATTATTAAGATTCAACAGTAACACGGCAGCCGAAAAAGGAAACATCTTGACTCAATAACATGGTGGTCACGATACCACAAAATTGAAAAAATTAATACAATTAATTTGACAGCTTGAAGCGCCGGTACATTATAGTAATTAGAGCTCTCCCGCAGGTTTTTAATAATAAAAATCATAATTTCTTATGTAAAAGTTCGTTATTTACATTCACATAATATTTTAAAAAATAGCAATTCAAAGTAAAATTTGAAGAAAGAAATACAGTGATGTTTTAATATTTTAATTTAATTTTGATCCAGCTTCAGGCTACAAGGATTATTGTGTTTCATTTTACAATTTTTTCATTAAGTTAATTATACACAGAATGGAGTAAACCGCAATTTACAGCAAATTTCGTAAAAAGGTGTGGAAAGATTAGGTAATATCGACCTACATGACATTCCTTTATTTCATCTGATGGCATATGCTCAACATCACCGCTTATCATATTTATTTTCATCTTCAACTAAATTATATCTGTCACATATTTCACGAAGAATACCAGTATACTCCAGTGTTGCAAAAACGTCAGCATTCAATTTTGATAACACAATATATTTTTGGTTTGGCATGATACAAATTTACCATTTCCTACAAGCAATCGAATTTCTTTATCGGCGGGAAAATAGTATCTTCGAAACTCGAGTTGCCGGTTCATATTCAGCTTGGGAATAATCCGAATATATCCAAGTTGTCCAAGTACGTATACTAGCCCTTCATGAGAAGGAGCCCTACCCTGAGGAGAACTGGAACTGGCATTAAGAGAAGGCTACTGAGAAGAAGTGCGGGCAGGTGCATTTTGTCTGGCAAAAGAAGAAGAACCAGGATAGCGTTTAAGATTGGGATTCCATTCGGACTCTAATGAATCGTAATTTGCAAAAGCTTTAACAAAACTGTTCGGAGAGATTGGGTTATTTTTGCCTACTGGACAACACCTTATTTCATCTGCAGTCAAATTATCAACTGCGCCGCTTATTATATTTATTTTTCCCAATTTTTTAATAATGTAACGTTGAAAACATATATACATGTAATGAAACTACCTCCACAAGCAGAAAATGTGTTAATATTCAAAAACTCGAACGCGCCACATTAGTCGCCGCGCCGCATTCGCCGCCACTCGCCTTGGTATTAGTTATGCCGTTGTTAACCGTTTCTTTAATTGCACCACGCTTTGACATCTTTTCGGATAAAAAATTCTTATACCAAAAAATAATAATCTCATTTGAAGCATGCTTCTTAAAAAGAAAAAAGATTCGTGCTCATAATATGTTTACATTCCCGACTGGAAAGTTTAGATAAATTAATACTTTTTAAACTTTTCAAGTGAGTGTCATATTTTTTATACAATTTATAAATGTTTCAAAACCATATTGTCTTCACAGGTATACAAATCTGCCTTGAATGGTCCTAATTAAAAAATTTTTCGAACATTCTGTAGGAAAATATCTATAAAATATCAGTTCGTGAAGCGGGTGGCAAACGTCCTCACTTAAAGGTTTCGTAGGAACGGGTATAGTTAACATTTTTCCGTTTTTTTTTAATTTCCAATTCCGCATGTTGATTTTCAGTTAAATTTGTAAATAGATTTTTGAAGTTGACCCTAGGAATTTATTAAAAAAATGTTTCTCCTTTCTAGAAAATTTCCGCTCCCGCATGCTGGTTTTGAGATAAGTTCAAGTCAATTTTGAGAATTTTTGGGTCAAAAGGCCTAAATTATCAAGTTTCTGCATAGTAGTAAAATTAGTTAAATCAACTGGTTGAATCAATAAATCATATATCTCGTCTTGATGAGTACTTTTCTCAGAGTTATTTTTTTTAACTTTCTAGGGCTCACTTTGAAGAGTACATTCTGAACTTCTCATTTAGGTCATCCAGACATTTGTTAGTGTGCTTTGATAGAGTTGGCAGAGGGTTAAACTTGACAAAAAATAATGTAAAAGCTTTGAAGAACGGTTACTGTCTTAATTAATGCCAGCAAAAATCAATAAATCGACATTCTGCAATGCTTTCAACGTTTGTGGGCGTCCGCATTAAAAGGGTCCTTATTGTAGATATGAAGTTACTTATAGGGGCATATAACCGGATCAATTCCAGGCATTTTAGGCCGAAAGTGAACTCTCTAAGTTGAAAAAACAAGTCACCCGGGCATTTTTGAAGTTGGAACTTCGAAGGTTGTCTGTTTAGCAATACATTTTTTTGCATAAATGGTAGGTGCGCGTAGAGCCATCATCGTGGGGTTTGAGCTATTCTCTGTATCCAGTTGTCATATTACGTTCACGCCGGGTAAGACAACAAAGACAGAAATGCTGCCGTAACCTAATATGACACGATCCAGTAATGTCTAGACATCGTGTGTAATTTAATATTGGTATTCGCCTGCGATTTAATCACTTTAGCGTTGTGGTCGCTCGCGCCTCGGGTTATAGATACCAGCACCATTTGGTAATCCGTATTCAGTCCGGGTTTCAAAATAGATTTTTTTCTCATATTTAGAGAAGATCATATAGAAGTAATAAATTTTTTTATAAATTCAAAATTTTCTATCTTGAAAGAGCGAAGATTTCTACAATAATACGGAGAATTCACAATTGAAATTAGACTTTTTCAACGATTATAGTTCATTTCTTTCAATCCACACAACATTTAGTTTGAAGGAAATGTTACTTAAAATTCTCTAACAAAATTATCAAATTCCTTATGCAACTATAAAAAGGTATAAGGAACATGTCGTTGGTATAGACGTCTCAGATTAATCGATGTCTTGTCTCCCAAGATTTTACGACTCTGCCAATAAGTATACGCCTTCAGAAATACAAGGTACGTGTGTGGTGCACAAGCCACTATGAACACATGCGGCTTTACATTTTCTTCTCTTACGACATATAATTTTCATGATTTGACAATCTAGAGTAATTTATTACATTCCAATAGGTTTTATTTTCCTAATTTTTTCCACTTCATGGGGTAACAGGTTTATATTCCTAAACATTTGTCAAGTTTACCAAGTATTATGGCGAATTTTTTGTTTACTGAATAATAAATACAAAAAGACTCATAAAATTCGAACCTTTTGAATTTTGGGTTCGGAAAAAAACGTACAAATTCAGATTTTATTTACAAGTATACAGATATTGTAATTTTCATCATGAAATAATGAAAATATATAAAACTACTCGGAGTTATTCACCCACGCTTCCTCGTGAAGTACGACTCAAATAAACCCACATCCGACTTGATTCCTCCGATGCACGAATGTACTGGAACAATAAACGAAACGTTGTGTGCCACTGGCAGTTTGTACGAGCCATCTGAAAATTCAAATTTCACCGAAATGGTCAGGACATCCTGCGCGGAATCGAATGTGACGAGCTGGATGAGTTCTGAATTAAACGATGGCGAATAATGGTTTTGCGAAAGAATAAATGGAAAGCAAGCGATCTTCTGTCACTGAGTTTGAAGAAGGATCAGATTAGGATCATGAACCCGAAATGAAAATCGTTTATTGATTTCCAGAGGTTGACTGAATTGAATAATAATATTGATTTTAATTTGGAATATCCCGAATATCAGAAATAGCCCAAAAAGTCGAACCACTTTTTACAGATAATCAATTGTTTTACACCCTGCGATACATTCGCATGTGAAAAAGAAATAATTTGTTCAGGTGTGACTTTTCAAATATCAGTGAAAATCAAACATTTAATGCCACGCACAAATGCAATTGCTGAATTTTTTCCATTTTAAAAAGGGGTTATCCAGATTTTATTTTACAATTACATACACTTTTAATAAAGTGATTGCATTAGACAAACGCTTCATCAATTATATTGCAAATACATTTTTTAAGAGTGTTTTAAGATTTTCTAGAACAAGGGTAACTGTCGGATGCTTCCTGCCTCTCGTTAAACCTCGGCTTAGTACCAGAGTGCCGGCGGATAGATTGCTTTAATTTAAGCGGAGTTGGGTTATATGTTGGTCAAAATATACTAGGTGTCTGTCTAGAAAGAGATAATATAGTTCACTGGTTTGTAAAATAATTACAAAATCAATTGAATCTGAATTGGCTTTCATTTAGATTTTGTATTTAAAGGATGAAATGAAAGAAAGGAGGAATTTATACGATTAAATTTTGTAGAGAGACACCCTATATAATTTAGCTCACCTTAAAGGGATTTACGTTATGGGCCAAGTCGAGTGCTTCAATGTCTGCTTGGGTTTTCTGGGGCCTGGCTTAATTTGCCCCCAGCTTAACCCCAGATTAGTTTCGACGCTTATGGCTGTATCGTATCCTTGCAGTTTCGCAAAAATAGCCACATCATTTTAACTCAAATTTTCGTTGAGAGATCGTCAATTTGGTTTTGGTACAATCAGTTAAGAAATTCTACTATTAAAAATACTACAGTTCAAAAAGCTTTTTACCGAAAGAACAACCAGGCTGCAATAGTTATACATTATCTGCTTTTCTATCGCCAATGTATTTCTGCAAGATACACCCGACTCTTGGAATTTAAATGCAGAATTAATGGAATAACATCAATTTAAAAACGTGTCTGAAAGAATCCTTTGCGGTTGTTTGCAGTGTTTTTAAATATTTTTTTTTAAGACTGTTCAATTAACCTTCAAATTAGCTTTTTTAAAATAATTATTATTCACTTAAGGGTATATTATAGTTATCTGATTCAAATAAAATCCGAATAAAATGTACTGAAGAAAGTTAGTCTGATCTTAAATGTCTATAAGTTGAAAAAATATATTTCTGAAGAATAACATGTTTAAAATTTAAAAAATTTAGACTGATGCAAACCTTTCTTAGTGTGTTTTATTTAATTTCACAAACCTTCTACACAATATCTAATTCCGTGTGAACATGACTTTGGCGGAAAAAATGCCAGTAAGGTAGGAATAAGATAACTGTTACATGTCTTTAAATGCAAACATTTTTTAAAAGTTAAAACCCGTCATTTGTGGTTCCCCATTCTTAATTTCATAATTTTAATACAAGATTGCGTATGCCAAAGTCATGGTGAATAACTTGAGTGGTTCAACGGTCGATGGTATTTTGATATGTATTGATTTTTAAGACTTCAGGAAAATTTCGAAGCTGCAAGCTTCAATATCAAATAAATAGTATTTTTGCAGGCTTGCTTTTTGAATTAACGAATTTCTAGAATACTTTTTTTCCTTTTCTAATAAAAATAAATTGTAGGAGGAGTAAATTGTGGGAGACAAAATGTATGGAAGATGTTGCTATCAGTTCTCAACATCATTATCATTGTAAGTCATGACTTTAATTATTTCGTGATAATACTGTGGCCGTATGAATCACAGTTCGAACTGCAACATGTTAACCGCAACATTACCAAGTTCAATGATTGGAAAATCGAAGCTATAACGGAATACTGTGTGACACCATAAACCACGTTCCAAGCAGCACTAAGCTCACAATCAACATTGATATGCTTGAAAGCAAACAGAATTAACTAACTATATTGAATAAGCAAAATTCGATATAAACTCTTCACCAATCTATAGCTTTTATAAACTCTATAAACTTACAAAATCTCTGCTAAAAGGTTTACAAAATTCATTTTTATCAAATTCTTCGACAAAGTTACGAAGTTTGACGGTGTTCAGGTCTGTCAATCTTCACGCGATGATACAGCCGACGGGATATTCGATAAACGAATATTCACCTCGACAGCAGAATTACTTCAACCTCAGGAAACTTTGTTGCCTCAACCAATTCTCTCGCGAGCGAGAATATACAGAGGGAGCGAGCGAGATGAAAAAGAGGAGGTGCATGACAGTCGCGGCCATGCTTTCGATAAAGCTGGGAAACTTTTTCGTTCTGCCAAGCATACTTTACCGTCGACGCGCGAAACCTTAAATTTATTCCGGTTTTGCGGAAAGAGGATTGCAAAAATTGTTAAAAAACATCACTCGACTCACGGAACAATCAGCTCGATGGGTCGCGCCCAGAACGACGAAAAAGTAAAATTGTGAAAACTGGAGAGAGAGAGAGAGAAGTATAGTTTAACTCTGCAAAGTGAAAATCGCCTGAATTCGGTATTATTTCTCCAGAGAGAAATAATTTTGAAATATGACGAATTTTTTCAGCTGGTAGATAAGTTGAAAAATTTCCATTTTCCCTGCCCAAATTGTCAGTGTTTTAATTTTTGGAACAATTACATTTTGTAATGGAAAGTTTAAGATTTAACTTTAATTTTTAAATTTCATGAAATACAAAGTGCAATATTGATGATAAAAGCTTCCCACAGAAGTGAAATATTTTGAAAACAATTTTGCCAGCTTTTTTTTAAAATAAAAACTGCTGCCTCATGTTTTTGTGAGATACGTTAAAATCTCCAACAAACATGCATGTTACAAGTCCCTGACGAGCTAAAGCTTTCCTGAAAAAGCACTCTGAACCCCTTTCCGTGTGTCAGAGGGACTGAGAGTTCTGAAAACTGCTGTCGTGTTTACAAAACCGACATATCTCGCGAAGCGAAACATTCTCCGAGTAGCACCGAAATTGACGTAGCGTGAAGTACATCGTGATCACGGGGTATCGCACACGCCGGTTTTTTTTTAATTCTCTCACTTTGTCAGAGATCGATGGACGAACACCGTGACGAGGATCACCTCGCGTCAATTCGCATTCACCTGTCGATCCGAAGCCACAAATTTGTCGCGGTAATTCCGTCACGGTACATTCATGGCGCGGGGTTGTGGTACTGGATACAGGGCTAAAACCTGCCTTGAGAAGCGTAAGCCTCTGCCAAAACCCAAAATGCAATTTTCAGCCTCGACGGATCCTCCGTTGACAAATCACCGGATCTACTTTTCAATTCTGGCGCGTCAAGATCTCCATTTATATCTGCTTTGTCCTTTCATTGTAGAATAATTTTCGTATTTAAATATTATTTAAATAGATAAAATATAATTAACAGCTTGAGAGTATAACTCCGAAAAGGTCCCCCATGAATATTGACGTGATACTGGGCCTAGGGGTTCCTTTTGTATCCCAGTTAAAGTCCCAAAATAATTCCTGGCGCAAAGTAATAGAAATGTAGTTATCAATATTTTTTACTTTTTTCAAAAATTATATTTCTTTAAATCTCGGAAAATATTGATCTGATATCAAACTTTGGCGCATAAAACTTGTGGATCTCATCAAAATACATATTTTTTATCTGCACACTTTTCCCTTAAAACTAATATTTTTTAAGAAAAATCACAAAAATGAATTTTCAGATTTAAAAAAAAATGCACTACATTTTGTAAAATATTAATTAGTTTTGTAAGTTGGATCTTGAGAAGAGAGGAGAAATGAGTTGAAAAATATTCTGAAGGGCGAGAGGGATGTGGGCCACAACCCCTCCTCACACACGCCGAATACCTTTTCCAGGTGCCAAGAAAAATCACAGATCCTAGGAAAATTTGTAAAAGACTCATTTTACCCTTAAAATTTTAACATTTTCTTAAAAATGTAAAAATGTCGCTATGTTCATCAACAAGAAAACGTGTCTCCTTATTTTCCATGTACAGAAACATATGTTGGGCATTTGTAAAGCAGCGACCTGGGAAAGGTGTGAGGAGTTATATCGGAGTGAGTGGCTGGATACAGAAGAAACTGAGGTTTCTTTCAAAACCAATTTTCGGTTCCAAGGGAGCTGCAATAAAAAGGAACCTCTCTTGCCTCATCTCTTGCTGAAAAGGAACCCAAAATGATAAATGGCGTCTAAAAGTACCCAAAGTATGGATTTAAATGTTTCTAATAGAGCCTATTTGTCTCTTCTGCTTTGACTCACTACGATGCTTTCACAAGTTCATGATGCATATTTTAATTTATAATTCGGATTAAATAATATTGCACTTGCAAAAATTTATTGAAGAAACTAAAATTATAGACATTAGTCGTTATGCATGTAGCGAAAAGCGCGGGACTATTCAAAATTATATAATATACACTTGAAATATTACGTTATTATTAATTTTTTGAAGAAGTTACTTATTTCTGCTATTCAATTTATTTTTGTTTTACGAAAGAATATAAAACGTCTGTTAATATTTATCTGTATGATTTATCTGTATTATTATTCAGTATTTATTGATTTCAAATAGGTGCGCACCTTTTAGCACATGCGCAGTTCAAAATGGCACCACCATCCAATGGCTACCTAGCGGAGATCAACATCGGATATCCTCAAGTAATCGGATATCGGATATCTAAAAAAGAACCCTCAAAAACAGTTCCTTCAGAGCCTAAGTTCTAAAGGATACCAATTTTTACTTGAGCCGCAAAATTACTGAACCCCCATTTTTTTCTATGGAAGTTTTATACAACCGCTGAATATTTTGGACAATATTGCCGGAAGTTTTAAAATGTTATGTAACCACAAATTCCTAAATGAGTTTTTCTCGCTTTTCTCGAAAAATGTTAACTTTAGAGAAAATTCATACATACAATAATATTATTTTTCAATGGGATGTAAAACTTTTATGCACAACGTTTTTATCATAGATACATATTTTTCGAGGTGTTTGAAAAATACTTTTTTTTAACCAGAATTGTTGATAACCTAATTGTTTATCAACCTGCGTCGAAAATATTTTTGGGACTTTCAATTGGAATGCAAAAGGAACCCCTAGGTCAAGTGACCATACAATATTCTTGGGTGACCATTTCTAAAGTATACCCCAACTTGAATATGAATATTCTTATAAGAAGAATTTTTTTATTTTAGTAGAAAATTGTTATGTAAAAAATCATAAAGTGACTAATGAGATAAAAAAAGTCCTTAGTAACACAGTAATAAAAAAAAGTGTAACGTCTTCAGAAGAGTTATATAGAGGCGCAAATGAGATATCTCAATTACAAACTTTTTTTTATTCTTTGTGAAAATCGGTTCAGAAATTTTTACTTCAAAACCATACTTCAAATCCATTATTTTGCCAGCTAAACTCGATATTGTCATGATCTGCTTATAAAGCAAATCAAACTCTAAAAGTTGTGATTAGGGGTGATATATTGGTTCAGTGGATTAAACTATTAGTCCACACTCCCAGACTGTCGAGAGCTTTCTATACGCTTTTGCATTCAACGTTTTTGAACTTTAGAATCTTTTTTATTTTGTTAAAAAGAAAAAAAAAAATAATTGTACGTGTGCCTCAATTTTAGAATATTTACATGTACAAAATATTTGCTACCGAATAATTATACCATTATAATCGCTTCTGAATACCACTTTTATTGTGTGTTACAGGTGAGTTGAGTACTTTAAATTGGACGTGGATTTATCCAATATTGATTTCACCTACAATTGTGAGTCCTCGTTTAGACATTGATATGCAACACTAATAATATTGTAATGAGCTTGAAAATGTATAACACTTTTAATTGAAGAAGAACAACCATATGAAGGTTGACCTAGTAAGTGACATTCGCCATAGAGACTATTTTCCGACAAACGTTCACGGGAAAATAACCTTTATGGCAAGCGTCACTTACTAGGCTTTTCTGTTCCACAGAAATATTAATCATGCTGTAAATCGCGATTAATGAGTAGTTTTAACATTTATCTTACTGTTAATATGATAAAGTAAAACGAGAATTGGAGAAAGATATTTGACCAATTCTCGAAACTTGGCCTATGCAAAAGCATAGATGATTATTGTATGTTTTGATTTATCGTGAATGCACCATTTAACATGATAAGTTATTCTTACTTAACTAATTATTAATTGTTGAAAAGTGAAAATTGTGTGATTTGGCATAGGTTTATACTCAAAACGGAAACTAATATCTGTATCAAATACTTTAGCGTCATTTAAATATAATGTTGACTTTGTAGAAATATTGCTGATTGTATTAATTAAAGGAACTAAATATATTTCATATCATTGTATAAAATTAATATAATCCGTGCTAAATCTTTAAATGTGACCGTCCGCGAAGAAAGAGACCTAATGCGCGTTAGCTTTATTTTACAGGAGAAGCGATTGCAGAGGCGCTCCAATACAGGAACTCCATAAGAGGGCCTTTCTTTGCAGATTATTATCAATTCGAGTTTTTCAGATATAGGGATACTATTTTTTATTATGAAAGAACAAATAAAAAGCTATCCATTGGTGTGAAAAACTAAAAATCAATTTTTCCGCATTAGCGAAATATTTTATCAGCGAATTCCGTTTCACGTTCCTTGTTGTTCGGATGTCCACGTAACTGGAGCACTTTACCACTTGAGCCGTGCTGAACCGCAAATAAAATATTTGAAAAGTAAATATTGTATATTTTACTCGCTTTTTGCACCTATGTAAGTAAACAAATTTAGGTTGATTATTATACGTAGCACTGTTTAACTTTCCCTGCTACAATTATAATTAAGCAGCTTTGAACACGTTTTTAAATGTTTTTATCTGAAAACTGTCCAAAGTAAAAAATGCTAGATTTTTTTTACGAGGGGTTCTGCATTTCTAAAATCATCTAAATCTCGCGATCCCAAAATCTTTAAAAATTGTAATTATCGATTTAAGTTTCCAGATCTCTCACATTATAGATTTCATAAGATCTCTCAAAGGCATTTTCAAGATTCGCGAAAATGTTTGAAGATCTGAAAGATTTCTGAGAAATGCAGCGAGATTTGGAACTATTTTCCAACCTTTTTTAAACCGCTGAATCTTGTGATCTCCGGCATTTTGCAAATCTTAATCTGATTGTCGTGATTCTGAATGTTTGATTTTTTTATTCCATGATGACTTTGAGCACGATTTATTAGGCGAATAGCCTCTCGTTCTTATCAATACTTTTTGACATACAGTATGGAAATTCGCGTTTTGAAAATCTGTTTATAAATCTTGATTCGGAACCACGATTCATGGAGTTTTGGAGGAGAGGCTCACTTGTGGAGAAGAGTCGACTCGTTTCCGGCGATTTTATCGCAGTCGTCGAGTACGGGAGCGGTTTGTGTTTCGCGCCTGAAATACGAGTCAGTGGGTGTCTTATGTCACGGAGAAACTGGAATGCGGAGAACGATACCTGCACATCACGATCGATACGAACCAGAGAGTTAGGTGTAATCCATTAACGAACACTCACCAGTGTAATGTAATGTCTTAGGAATCCTGCGATAACGGTGAATAACGATCAGAGGCTTAGAAGCAAACGCAATTACTATTTCATGCAAAGCATTTTATCTAACCACACTCCTCCGATCCTTCAATTCGGATTTATTCAGCTTTTATCGTAAACCTCACTCTCATGCATTACAATCGAGGATGTTACACAAAGGACTGGTATTACTCTTCATAAAATATAAATTACTTTTTCCAACGATTTTTTAAACTTTGTTAATGTTTATTTGCTTGACTCGAAATGACCCAGATTAAAAAAAAATTGGAAGATGCCACCATTTTTGAGTAAAGTGTTGAATTATGCTATTTTCATGTTTGCAAAAATGACAAAAGGGTCCTTTACATTCTGGTTAAAAAAATGCATTGTGTTATGGGTTCAATAGATACAAAGAAAGAGCGAGTAGATATATTGGTATATTGATATATTGCATTTTTAATTACTTTTCATTATATTTACAATGTGAAGTCCATGATTAAACTCCTGAATCGGCTGTAACATTTAGACTAAACGAAATTGATTTTGGAGGACAAATAACTTCTTTTTAAATGGAAATAACACACAAGCTTTGAAAGCGCAACATTTTATTGTGATAATTTTTCCCTCCAGCAATAAGAATTTGCTTCCATGCTTTTGTGATTCCATCGATCGTTCTGATAGCATTGTCATATGCGGGACAAAATGTCGTAATGTTTTCGCTTATACTGCGATCGCCGCGAGCGTGTTTGCAACGGAGAATCGATATGCTAACCAGGGATCGGAACCTTTTAAGTTGGACCGGAGTTAAAAGGGTTCCTTAAGGGGCCCAGGTCAGAACCCGGACCTTTTAATTTCATAAGGGTCCCGGTCCGAACCCGGACCTTTTAAATTCTTAAGGATACGGGTCCGGACCCGTACACTTTAGGTTCCTAAGGGTCCAGGTCCGTACCCGAACCTTTTTAATTCTTAAGGGTCCGGGTTCGTTGTACCCTTTAAGTTTTGAAGGGTTCGGGTCCGTACCCGTACCCGTTAAGTTCTCAAGGGTCCACTCTGGGCCCGGGCCCTTAAAGAACCCTTAAACATCCGATCCAACCTAAAAGGTTGCTTGAATTATATTTGATAAATTCGAGAGATTGAAATTATTGAGTTAACTTGAGATTGGGCAAAATAGTTCTACGGAACTAAAGATGCGCAGAAGAGTGAGACTGCACATTATTGTGCGCAGTAAAGTTTCAAGGCACCTTCGGTTGCGGAATAGAGTTACATGCCACTTACGGATGCGCAGTATAGTTGCATGCCACTTATGATTGCGCATTAATTTTAGGGATGTTTATAGATGCGCAGTAGTCACACTGCGCTTAAATCGGCACAGTATAGTTGAATATCACATATGACTGTGCAGTAAAGGTACGCGGCACTTACTGCTGCGCAATAAAGTAACGTGACATTTAAGGATGTACAGTATATTTACGCGGCACTTATAACGTTAGGGGTGCTTATAGATGCGCAGTAAAGATACATAGCGCTGACATCTGCGCAGTCGAATTTTTTGTATCTTACCGAGGCGCTCTATGTCACTTATGGATACGCACTATAGCTACACGTTACTTATGAATGCGTAGTAAGATTATGGTGTATTTATATATGCGCAGTAAACTTATTTAGCACTTAGGGATGCGCAGTCGAGTTCTATTGTACTTTTAGGTGCGCGACTGAGTTACGTGGCACGCGTGTCTGCGTCATAGAGTTACGCAGAACTTATTTTGCGCAGTGAAGTTACACTTATTGTTGCGTATTAGAGATACACGGCACGTATGGATGTGAAGTCGAGTTACGTGTATTTTCTGGATGTGCATTTGAGTTAAACGGCACGCCTATCTGCGCAGTTAAGTTTGACGGTCTTTACATCTGTGCAGTAATATTTTGCAGAAATTGAGGCGGGCTAGTAGATATTATGATACCAAGAACTTTCAAACACATTTCTTATTTCTTAAGAACCAATGAAGAGTATTCAATTGCAAACCTACCAGGGATCGGAATCCCTATATAGAGTAGATCTTTTAAATTCGTAACATGATTCGTTTAGGGTGCAAAATATGCAATACAAATTCAGTATTCAAAATATTTTCTCTCTTAAACGTAATTGTGAAGACAAATCAAATCATCTGATAAATCAAGGCAGTTTTTTTACATTTTTCTTATTCTTGAAATTAAATAATTCATACTATTGAAATTAAAAAATTAAAATTTTTTGTAATTTTTACCACGTGAAAAATTATAATTGATAAAAATATACAAAATTATATGATCAATAGAGAAAACTTAATTGTCTTGGGTTAAGACACTCTTCAATGAACCATATGGTGAGTAGAATCAGAAAAAATTAATTCTTCATTCAACGAAATAGTTTTGTTGACTGTATCGGGTTAATTTCAGAAATCATTTTGGTTCAATGAAAAAAATTTTGGCTCAGTTGACCGAATTCGTTTGCTTCAGACAATCAGAGTATTTGGTTGAATTGTTTTATTCATTTTAGAAAATATTTGATTGATTCAACCAAAATATTTTTATGAAAGCATCTTGAAAGTGACGGGCGCATGGACTTGGTACGATCGCATATACTCCATTACAAAATGACAGTCCACGTGCGAGAGTTCGTAGCGTCGCGAACAAAAAAAAAACATAAAAAATATAATCCGTTTGCGTTTGCATTTCGGTGATTCTTATAAAAATAAATGATCCGGAAACAGAATCGATGGCGATTCAGTAATTATGTGAAAAATACGCAGGATTACTTGAGTCTGTTGGATTACTTAGGATTGCGTGATTAAGTTTTTTATAAAACAGCAAAATGATTTTGGGAATCAAATAAACAAAGAATCCTACCTTACCTTCCATGTTAAGCTATTCACAATGTAAATTGTGATGGGTCCTTTATGGTTAGATGAACTACAATTTTTTGGTTAATCAACCAAAATATTTTCTTAGACCAGCAAAAGACCGAAAGTTTTACTTGAATCAAATAAAATCTTTTCTTGAATCAACCAAAATGTATGGTATAATCAACCAAATTTTACTTACCAAACAATTGTCTTGGGTCAACAAAATATTTTGTCGTCCATGTAACAACTATATTCCGGGGCTGACTCAAACAAAATTTTGTTCATTCCACCAAATATTTTTCTGAGTGTATAATTATAAATGAAGTTACGCTTGATAATTTTTACTAGTTTTTCTTTTATTGTTTTATAAAATAATAATATTAAAATTTGTTTTGAATAAAAAATAATCAGGGAAAACCAGAAATAGTCCGATTTTTGTCTTAAACTATATACAGTATTAGATCGCAGGAACATCATTTGAGGGGCTGATAGCAAAAGCAGACTAAAAAAAGAGTCGGAGCAAAAGCGGGTTGATTATTTCTCCGCGCAAGAACGATTTAGCTCACGCGATAGGAAGAAAAACGAGTTAAGATTTAACTCGTTTTTGCCCGTAGCGCGTGGACTAACCCATTTTTGCCCGCACTCATATTTCGATTCGGTTCAACTCCAACCGAACTCTTGATTCGTTTTGTCGACAATTAATTGGCATATATTGAACAATATTATTATTTTCAATCATTTTAAATTATTGGTGTTTCATAATTTAGACACTGTCTAGTGTTATTGATATTTTGGTAAGACTAACCCGTCAGGCACAGGGCTAGGACTAGTATTACGGAAAATTCCGTAACAGCTGACAGTGAGAATAATTTTTTAATTGGACTTTAAATATTATTACCTAAAAAATAATTTTAAATGAAAATGTTGTTCAGCATGCGCCAATTAATTGCACGTAACTGAAGAGAGAAAAAATTGAACTCATAGAAAATTGATTTTTTAACAAAAATATTCTTCCTCATCGGCTTTCCAGCCGTGCACCGTCCTTTCCCACGAACAAAAAAATTTTTAAATAATATATTGTTTGCAACACCTTCACGGAAAGGACCTGTCGCGCACTATCAACAGGCACCGAAACGAGACTTTCTCGCACTGTTCGCCAAAGCCTCCTCTGGATGCCTGTACATGGCGCGCAGAAGAGACTTCCAATGAAGGTGTAGCAAAAAATGGAGTTTGGCACTCGTGCGCAAAGATAGCAACGACTCACTCATGGAAAGGTACAAAATCAACCCCTCTTTTCATCTTTGGTTCACGTCGACTTGCCCTTCGGCTTTCCTGCTACGCCCGCCCACTCGTGCGGGGATTGCTATCTTCGCGCACTTGTATCGAAAAATACTATTTTGAACCTGGCTATCCTTCAGCAGTAATAAGCTTTAGATAAATTTGCTGTACGGTTTGTTCAAAAAGATTTTCTTGTCCGTTATTTGTGATGCAAGTCCGCACAATAGGTGATTCTGTGCGAGTGTGAGTTTTGTAGCATAAGCCGGAGGCTCGAAGCATATGTCTGTGGTTAGCACACGAGTGAAGCGAGTGCGAAAACGTAGACGAGTGCTTCAAGACGCAGGCGAATGATGCAACCAAACGACTAAGCAATCACTTATGCGCACGTGTATCACACGTAATTTTTTGCAACGCCCGCCCGAAAAAGTTGTGTTAGGAGGAGTTAACGAAAAATACTGATTTTTATATTGCATAGAATGGAGTTAAGATCCCCCCCCCCCAACGTCTACTACACAAAAACAAAAAAATTAGTCAAAGTAGGCGTCGAGCACCTACAAGGAAGGGTTTCGTAGACTATTAAGATGTTAATTTATGTCTGAACAGAATCTCGAAAGAAAAGATTTTTAAATTTTGTAAACAAATTTTTTTGAAAAAAAATGTTTGAAAAAAAATTATTTGAAACAAAATTGGGTAAAAAGATATTTAAAAAAAAATGTCTGCTCTTATGCCCTTTTGCTGTGCCAAATTTTGTCGCCAATGCCCTTTTGTACAACGGATGAAAACATCTACGAAACCTTAAAAACAAAACTTCAATCATTAAAAGATTTATTCAAGTTGAATATAAATTTATTTTTAGAAGGTACCAACATCACTGCTTGAAGTTACTAATGCTAGTATCTAAAGTACCTCATTTCGAATGTGCGCATGCGCAGCTTCTTCACCAGTGCCTAAAGTAAGCCATCGTCAATTTGCACATGTGCAAGAATTGTTTTGCATACATTCTGCTCAAATAAGGTCCTTTAGACACCATTCAGAAACATGAAAACGTCAACTTTTGAGGTGGGTGTTGCAAAAACGTATCTATTTCTGCGGAACACATCATTTGTGTACTTGGAAAATTTCCTGCGAGCAATTTTACCACATATTTCAATAAACTTAGATTTTTAATTGACATCTATTCACGGTTGTCCTTATTAATTTAAACCACAGACAATAAAAATTAAGTCGTCGCAAATTTTTTAGCGGTTTATAATTTTTCGTAATGCGACCGCAAATGCTGTTTCTTATACGCGCCCGCAAATGCAGCCGCAAATTTTCAGTAGAGAAATTCAAATGAAACTCCTACTTCACCATTTCTTTTTATATTCTTATAGTAAAAGTGCTGAAACTACCACCTCTTCTCCTATTTCTGATTTAATGAATCAATATAGCATAAAGGAATCTAAATAAGCAAATCTAAATGAAAATAAAATGAAAAAAAACACAACAACGTAAATTAACCTGAAATATTCAAACTAATATAAAGGATTCTAAACTTGGACTAAATGAAATATAAAATAATTTTAATTAAACTACCACTAAACGAACACTAAACTAAGTTAAGATTGAACATGTTTTACATATATAATAAATGTTAAATTTAAACGAAACCCCTACTCCACCATTTCTTCTTACATTTTTATAGTAAAAGCGGTGAAACAACCCATTCATCTCTTATTTCTGATTTAATGAATCAATACACCTTAAAGCAATCTGAATAAGCAAATCTAAAGGAAAGTAAAATAAAATGAAAAAAAAACACATCGGCATAAATTAACCTAAAATATTCAAACTAATATAAAGGAAGCTAAATTTTGACTAAATGAAAATTAAACTAATTTTAACTAAAATACAACTAAATGAACAATAAACTAAGTTCAATTTGAAAATGTTTTACATATATAACAAATATTAAATTTAAATGAACCCCCTACTCCACCATTTCTTCCTATATTTTTATAGTAAAAGTAGTGAAACTACCCCCTCTTCTCTTATTTCTGATTAATGTATCAGTATATCTTAAAGGAATCTAAATTAGCAAATCTAAAGGAAAGTTAAATAAAATGAAAAAAAAAACACACAAACGCAAATTAACCTAAAATATTCGAACTAATCTAAAGGAACCTGAACTTTGACTAAATGAAAAATAAAATGTTTTTAAATATACTAAATAATAAATAAATAATAATAAATAAACTAAATGAACAATAAACTAAGTTCAAATAATAAAGGTAAATCTGAAATAATCTAATCTAAAAGTAAATCAAATATAATTTAATGAAAACATATATAAATCTGAAGAAAAAAACTAGTACATCTTCTAATCCATTTTTTCTTTTCAACAGGAACCTCCAAGATCACCTACACTCAGCGACACACAGCCACTCAACGTTACACAACCACTTAATATCACACACTCACTTAACTCCACACAATCACTCAACGTCACACACACACACACAATATCACACACACACACACTCACAATATCACACACTCACTCGAAATCATGTATCCACTCAACTCTACACACCCACTCAACATCACACAACAGATCCAATCCGAACAAATTTTATTTATCCAACAGCAACAACAATTCTTGAATCCATTCATTCCACAATTCACACCTCCATACACATATCCATTCATTAAGTCCTTTCAACGACAACAGGTTCCTATTACCAAGCAGGACCGATACTCTGGCATGGGGACACTATAGAATTAAGGAATTTGAAGATAAGAGAATGGATGCGGATACTGAATAAATTGCAAATAGGAAATGAGTGTGTGTATAGATTGCAAGCTAACATTGTAAATATATATTGATGGTATTGGAATAAACAACAACATTATATGTACATATGGTAGCTTTCTTTATTTTTTAAAAAACCTTACATCCAGATAATACATAAGTCTAATATTAGTTTGAAGTTAATTTAACTATACTTAAATTATGCTTTAACCATAACTTAACCATACTTCAACTATGACTTGACTATACTATAACTATACTTAGCTATAACGTAACTACATTTCAACTGTAACTTAACAATGCTTAACTATTCTTTAACTATAAATAACTATACTTTTACTATTCTTTAACTATAAATCAACTATACTTTGAATAAAATTTAACTATAGTTTAACGTTAATTTCCATGTCTGACTTACCTATCCAACTATTGTGTGAAGAATCAAATCCAAGCCATTTTACATAGACTTTGTTAATTCGTTTCTTGAGAACCCTCTCTATGAGATAAATATCAGGGTACTTGACCTTGAGGAGCTTTTCTTGATAGAAGCCACCAGCAATTGGTCGATTGTGATAGTCCTTGAGCTTACACGTAACTGGTTTAGTTGACATGACTTGGTATACAGTGTATATTTCTGTGGATCAGTTCGCAGTGTATCCCTTTTCAGAAAGGTTTTTCAGTTTGCTTATTCGAACTTTATCATCAATTCTGAATTTTATTCGTCTCGTGGGTATTTTCCTTTATTTATGGAAACGTTGCGTCAATTCTTTCTCATCATCAGCGGTGATATCCTTAGGTTTCATACCAATTGTTCGATGTTTCGTATCGTTATATTTGGAAATCAGAGTGGGCAAGGTGTCTACCCACTTATAGTTGCCATGTAAACTAAATTGAGGCCACATCAGGTTCTTGAGTGTTCGATTAAATCTTTCAATGATTGATGCTTTAAGATTGCTTTACATTGAATACAGTTTGATGTTGTATGATTGCATTACGCAATCAAATTGTGAGTTGTAAAATTCTTCGCCTTTATCGGTATGCAATTTCTGGGGGATTCGACCTTGAACAAGTATAGATTTCATGGCAGCAGTAACATCTTTTCCAGCCTGCCAGGTCTCATCAATACCACGCATTATCACACGGGGCTGTGAATAATTTCTTCTTGCAGGTTTATGCAGCTCTGTGACTAATGTCAGTTTCTTTGCGTCCATATTCTAGTGCGTCCAGTAGCGCGTCCAATTCATCAATGAGTTCAGCGTTGCGAACTGATAACTCTGGTTCTGCATCGATTTGTGGATTCTTAATTCTATCGTTGATCCTTTCATCAACAATTTGCATCATAATATGATTATTATCAATTCCATTACGTATAGATGATGTAACTTGATATAGAGTTCGTAGTTCACTTTGAACAATACGCTGTACAAATCTCAAATTGACTGCGTCGTATTTTTCTTTAGCGTCTTCAAAGTTACGGAGTCTTTTTTATGAATATCGTATTTATCAACTAGAGTAACCTTGAAACCGACGCCAGGAGCTCCAACAGGTCCACGACTTGCTGAAACACCTCGGTTCAGAGGATGTCCGAACACGTCAATGCTCATTTTAATACTGATGCTATAGTCAGCTGAACTCTCCTAATATATGATTTGAGCCTCTCGTAATTCCTCAATTATGGAGATAATTTCATTATTGTGACTAGGATTTCCAGCTGCTTGAGACCCCATGAGCAGTTGAAGACGATCGACTAACTCATTAGGATCATCCCAGTGGATAGAGTCTGGCCTTGAATCTTGTCTTACAATCATAAAGTGAGGTAGAGAATTCTTACTTCTGATTGATTGACTTTGTAATGACCTACCACTGTTTGATTGATTTGTTAACGATTTACCATTGGTTGATCGTCCTTATGTCGACTCTTTATTAGAAAAAAGTTTTGCGATAATATTTGTGTACTTGAAACTTTTGTCTGCACGCATAGGTTTAGAGGAACTATACTTTTTCTTATGTGCATTGGTTGCAATACGAATTTCTTTATAGCTATTGAAATAATCAGGATTCAAATAAGCTTCTTCAGGTTTTTGTTTAAAGAAAAATTCTAACAATCCACTGCTTATCAGATAGCGCTTATCACCAATTTTGTTATGGTGATTTTCAAAACTTATCGGAGTATGACAAATCATGAGGGATCCATCCTTAAGCTTACGGACTCCATAAATCATATCCAAAAATTGTTTCCTATTGCGATTTAACAAAAAAAGGAACCTTTTTTGTTAGATTTTCATAACATGGAGTAGGTTCATCATCATCTTCCTGAACCATAGTTGTATTACGCTCTCGATCATCCCCATCAGCAGCCGTAAAAGATATGTCATCATTTTCATCATCTTCTTTAATTTCTTTCTTAATTTCATGCTTGACAGACAGGCTTACCAGGTTTTTTAGTTGTGTAACTATATGTTTGAAGGTTTCATTCAATATACTTTCAGCAGCTTCTTTTCTTAATTTCAATATACGATGTTTCCGTCTAATTGCATCACTAGCTTTTGCTATTTGACGGAGTACTTCTTTCTCATTATGAAACATGTTGGTGCTTTGATGTATCAAACAAAACTAACTTTATTTTAGCATAATCTCTTTTATTTATAAAATAACAAAGCAATCAAATCCTTTTCTATATCTACCCTCATTTAGATTCTTATCCTTATCAATAACTATAAATCCACATTTCTCAGTGTTCCAGCATGTTAAACACAAATCCCGAAACTTGGTATACGTCATATCTGTATTTGCATGATCATCATAAATATTTATGAGATTTGCCTTATCTTGCCTAAAAAGAACTAATACATTGGTATTGTATCCAAATAATTGGTAAGGGATGCGAGCATATATTTGACAAAGATAGAAACTATCAATATTTAGATGTCTTCCCATGCAAAAGAAGGCTCCAACATTGTCTTGCTTTTCACAAGCGATATCGTCAAATAAAAAGATAGAGTTTGGTTTAGCCTTGCTAGGTGAAACTACTTCTTCATGCTCACTGAATGGACAGTATTCAACGCCATCTACGTCACTGAGTACTTTTTCCAAGAATTTATACTTGGGATGTTGAAGAGATTTCGAATAGAGGTGAATATTTTCAAATCTGAGACCATTTGGATGTAAAATCGGAGAAAGGAGTGCATTCGTTTCACGACAATTGGATGTTCCACAAAAAACAGCACGAATGCTGTCTGATAGCAGACTACCGTGACGATTCACCCTTTCCTGCTCACGCTGAATTAGGGTGTCTATATTCGCGATCGGAAGTTTGACATGTTGTTTCTCGAACCGCATTTTAATCTCCCCTACTGCTCGGGCTATAAATATCGCGTTTACATAAGTTTCGAGTCAGTCGCGTACTAACCTTCGTAGAGTTAGGAATGATTATACATATTAGAGAGAAAATTTAAGAATCGCTGTGGTGAAGGCTTAGTTAATAGTATTATCAACAAATTACCTTTTGAATTACATTGACCAGGCTACCAGTACTGCGGACCTGGTACTAAATTAGCTAAAAGATTGAAACGAGGTGATCCAGATATAAATCCGCTAGACGCTGCTTGCAAGGAGCATGATATTGCCTATTCGAAAAATCGTGAGAATATTGAGGCCAGAAACGCTGCTGGTCGAACATTAGCTGATAAAGCGTGGCAACGCGTTTTTTCTAAAGACTCCGGTTCTGGTGAAAAGTAGCTGCGGTAGCTATAACTAACATATTGAATGCTAAATCAAAGCTGGTCATGGGACTGAGAAGAAAGAATACAAAAAATTTAAAGAAACGCGTAGTGCTGAGGATGACTGTAGATGCAGCTAAAAAATCTATAATCTCCAGTAACGATGCTCAAGTCGCCATCAAGGCTGCTGTAGAGAGTGTCAAGAAAGCTGTTAAAGAAGCGGGTGGTAGACGTCAGGTGAGTGCACCTCGTATTCTACCTATACCCTCGAAAGTTGGCGGTGTTCTACCCCTGATTCCAATTTTCGTAAAGTGCTCAAGTATGCCAAGACTGTAAACATCCCCCATTTTCACGGAGTCTTTGAGCGGAATGAATTGCCAAAAAGAGGACCTCATCGTTATGAGTCAGCTATCATTAACCTTGATGATAGAGATGGCCCTAGGACGCATTGGGTAGCATACAAAAAGAGTAATAATATAACATTATACTTTGACAGTTTCGGTAATTTTCAACCGCCGTCTGATCTTTTCAAGTATCTTGGTGCTGGTAGCTTCATAAAATATAATCATGAAAGATATCAAGAATATAATACATTTTAGTGCGGCCATTTATGCCTTAAGTTCTTGTGTGGGCAGCTTAATGTACCGAAAAAATATTCTCTGTTATGTAAGAGTAAGTTACTTCCTATAAGGAATCAGTATACAGGAAGACATCATCATGGATGAATCATTCATTCTGACTATTTGAGGCAACTCATCAGTGCTTGAAGCTGAATACTTTCCACCAATAGAGCTCTCATCACATAAGAATTATTCTCTTGGCCTCGTTGAATTACTCATATTTAATTCAATTCCTAAGGTTGCTGATGGAAACAATAAATTTTACATTGGCGATAACGTTGTGACTATACCCCGTGGCAGCTATGAAATTGAAGATATTGAAAAATATATACAGGTGTATCAGGCGAATGAAAACTATTATGTTGTAATAGTGCCAAGTAGCAGTAGTGAGATTGAGAACTATGTGTAAGAGAATCTAGAAATTGAAGACATTATAATAAGTATCAAGCCTAACAACAATACTTTGTGCAGTGAAATCAAAAGCACTCGTGAAGGTAATTTTAAACCTAAAGATTCTATTGGTCAATTGTTGGGATTTGAACCACGTGTTCTTCTGGCTAACAAACTGCATGCATCAGATCTACCAGTAGCCATTCTTAAGGTGAATGCTTTCAGAGTTGAATGTAATATAACAACTGGAGCATATATTAACAATCGCAAAGTTCACACAATGGATGAATTATTTCAAACTGTGCTATCAGGATATAAGATCGTAGAAGTACCATCACACGTCATTTACCTTCCGATCGCCGTGAAGACAGTACATCATATTCAGCTCCGCATAGTGGATCAACGCGGAGACTTAGTAAACTTTCGAGGATATACTATAACGATTCGATTGCACGTCAAATTAATGTGATGTTTTTTTTTATAATCATAAAGTGGTTTGAAGTTATATAAACAAGCCACCATGCGATAAAATAATCAGTCTTCAATCAGTTCGCAAGAAGTTCACATTTCAGAGAGTGGGTATTATGAAGGAACTAGGTCTCAGAGTGATACCTTGTCAAGAAAGAAGAAAAAACGAGCATTAATTCATGTATTTATTATTTCTTGTCGCCGCTGCTATAAATATGGAAGAAATACTGAATATTCTAGCTCCAGTCAGCTATGATGAATCTTTAGCACATTATGAGATTCATTATCATCAGCCATATGCTTCGTCATCATTTAACAACAGTGATGAGATTTGAATTGCAATGCAACATCAAGATTTTTACATTCTTCCAAGTAAAAGCTAATTGCATGTACATGGAAGACTTGTCAAATCTAAAGAAACTAATGTGACAATTCCATCTTTGGTTGGCACTACCATCTGTTTTTTATTTGATGAATATCGTTATAAATTGAACGGTATTGAGATTGACCGATGCAAAAATATCGGACTTACCAGTACCATGAAGGTGTACGTTTCTCTAATTCCTAATCAGATTAATTTTACTGAGAATGCAGGCTGGTTCGATGCAGATTTAACTGCCAAAATTACAAATGAAGATGGATACTTTGATGTAACCATACCACTCAGCATGATCCTCTGCTTTGCTGAAGATCACACAGGACCACAAAATCTTATCCCTTGCAACACGGACCAGACTAGGTGGGTCTTATATTTTCGGGATCGCTGAATTTGAATCCATTGTCCGTTTGGTCCCACGAGGTCAGGGTCAAGGTCAGTTCCAGGTAAAAACTACAAAATTCATTTCCAACCAAATAAGTGAGGGTGCCTACATGTTTCCGGGGTCGCTGAATTCGAACCCATTGTCCGTTTGGTTTGATCGGGTCAGGGTCAAGGTCGATGCAAGGTCAAACCTACAAAAATAATCGCTTATTATATAAGTCAGGGTAAATATAGGTTTTCGGGGTCGCTAAATTCGAATCCGTTGTCCGTTTGATCCCATCAGGTCAGGGTCAAGGACAATTCCAGGTTAAAGCTACAAAATTAATTGCTAACCAAATAAGTCATGGTACCTACAGGTTTCCGGGGTCGCTGAATTCGAATCCATTGTCTGTTTGGTTTTATCGGGTCAGGGCCACGGTCAATGCAAGGTTAAATTTACAAAATGCATGGCTAACCAATTAGGTCAGGGTACCCACAGGTTTTAGGGGTCGCTGAATTCAAATCCGTTGTCCGTTTGGTCTCATCTGGTCAGGATTAAGGTCAATTCACGGTCAAACCAAACGGACAATGGATTTGGATTCAGCGACCACGAAAACCTATAGGTACCCTGACTTAATTGGTTAGCGATGAATTTTGTAAGTTTGACGTTTAACTGACCTTGACACTGACCTGATGGGAACAAGCGGACAACGAATTTGAGGTAAGCGACCCCAAGAACTTATAAGTATCCTGAATTATTTAGTAAGCGATGAATTTTGTGGGTTTGACCTTGAAATGACCTTACCTCTGACCTGATGGGACTAACCGGACAACGGATTTGAATTTAGCGACTCCGAAACCCTATAGGTCACCTGACACAATTAATTAGCAATTAATTTTGCAAGTTTGACCTTGAACTGACCTTGACCCTGACCTGATGGGACCAAACGGACACCGGATCAAATTTAACGACTCCGAAAATATAAGACCAACCTAGTCCGGTCCGTTTGCAAGGGTTTAGATTTTGTGGTCCTGTGTTATCGAAAGATCATTGCGAATGCTAAACACGAACTTATCTTAATGAGATCACGTACTGACTTGAGTGCCGTAATGCAAAGTACACGAGAAAATCCTGAATTTCTGCTACAAAGAAACATGTGCGGATTGTGAAAACTTCAGCACAGATAGAGAAATGACGATATATTATTCTGGCTTTTCAAACAGATCGGAAAGATCAACGTAAGAAATATGCCAACATTTTCGATTATTGCAGCATCACAAACGTGATACTTTTCTTAAATTCTCTATATTATCCATAAGGTAATTTGAATCTAAACTTTGATCAAAATCAATTTGCTCTATGGAAATAAAATGTATGCTAATTTTCAATCTTCATATTATTATGGAAAAGAGCCTGAACCTCTACTAAAGAAAGAGACCTTCAAAAAGTGTGCTCCACTAATTGTTATTGATTGCTCAAAACAAAATGAGTTTATTAAGCAGGCTTCACTGGATGTACGATTAGAATTTGACTCAAGTACCAATTTTCCCGCTAATACATCAGCCTATTGCCTAATCTTACACGATCGTATTGTCCAATACCAACCAATCAGTGGTATGGTGAAGAAGCTTGAGGTGGTGACGTTATGCTGAGTGGAGGGGCAAGAGTATCAGCAAGGTGTGAAAGAGCTGATTCTTGATAGAAAAATTATTTTCAGTCAAGATGGACTACAGTGTAGACGTTCAAGGCTTCAAGAAACCATACAACTACTTTGTCTTCAAGAAGTTAGCCATTATCCCCCTCCAGGATGATGCTCAACTACTAGTCTTTCTCTTCGAAACACCCTGCAGCTGGAGTTCATTACCTGGACGATACAAGAGTGAAAATCTATGGCTGGTCTACAATTACCATGGAATAAACTGGACTGCTGGAGACGTAATCTATGAAGAATTAGAACCTATACTTCGAAAAATAGTAGCAAGTGCACGTGCAGTATATGTAAAAGGTTCAGAAAAGAAAAGATGGACAGAAAAATATGTATGCAATGTACAAAATCTGGAGGATTTTAGCTGCCCTTATATAAAAGAACTCCAATTGAAATCATGTATGACTGTATGCTCAAACCATACTCAACACATTGATCATTGTGCAGTAAATAACTTCATGATTCTCAGAAAACGGATTTTGAAAAAATCAGCAATAACAAATGTATTGTCAAGTGCAGATGAAGTTGACCACACTACACTTACAAATTTTTATAATCAATATGAATTCTATATTTTAAAAAACCAGGTTAGGATTTTTTTTGAAACTAGAATAAGTATTTTTGATGAATAAATGTTATGAAATGAAAGTAAATATGTGAATATACTTTCTATCCTATTAGTTTTAGGAAAATTTAATTATTTATAACTTAATTTTATCATGTTCATTGAAATAAATAAGTCACCTTCCATTTTTTTCATAAATATGAGTAATTGAGGAATCACGAGAGGCTCATATCATGTATTAGGAGAGTTCAGCTGACTATAGCATCAGTATTAAAATGAGGATTAAAGCGTTCGAACATCCTCTGAACCGAGCTGTTTCAGCAAGTCAGGGACCTACTGGAGCTACTGGCGTTAGTTTTAAGGTCACTTCAGATTATAATTACGATATTATTAAAAAAAGACTCTGTAACGTTGAAGACGCTGAACTACAATACGACGCTGTCAATTTGAGATTTGTACAGCGTACTGTTCAAAGCGAAATACGAACTCTATATCAAGTTACATCATCTATACGTAATGAAATCCATAATAATCATATTATGATGCAAATTCTTGAAGAAAGTATCAACGATAGAATTAAGAATCTACAATTCGATAGAGAACAAGGGTTATCACTTTGCTACGCTGAACTCAATGCTCAAATGGACGCGTGACTGAACGCACTATAAAATAGACGCAAAGAAACTGACAGTAGTCACAGAGCTGCATAAACCTGCAAGAAGGTAAGGCAGATTTGGTTAAAATGATCCCATATTCTCAAGTGAATAAAGGTTTCAAGTACTTGCTTACTGCTATAGATATATTTTCAAAATACGCCTGTGCTATTCCAGTGAAAAGCAAGACTGGAAAAGATATTACTACTGCAATGAAATCTACACTTGTTCAAGGTCACCGCTGATGATGAGAAAGAATTGATGCAATGTTTCTATAAACAAAGGAAAATACCCATGAGACGAATAAAATTCAAAGTTGATGATGAAGTTCGAGTGAGCAAACTGAAAAACCTTTTTGAAAAGGGATACACTGCGAACTGGTCCACAGAAATATACACTGAAGACCAAGTCATGTCAACTAAACCAGTTACGTATAAGCTCAAGGACTATCATAATCGACCAATTACTGGTGGCTTCTATCAAGAAGAGCTCCTCAAGGTCAAGTATCCCGACATTTATCTCATAGAGAAGGTTCTCAAGAAACGAGATAACAAAGTCTATATAAAATGGCTTGGTTTTGATTCTTTACACAATAGTTGGATAGATAAGTCAGACATGTAAATTAACGTTAAACTATAGTTAAGTTATAGTTAGCGTATAGTGAAGTTATGGTTAAAGTATAGTTAAACTATAGTTAAGTTATAGTTAAGTTATAGTTAAAGTATGGTTAAGTTATATTTAAAGTATAGTTAAAGTATAGTTAAGTTATAGCTAAGTTATAGTTAAAGTATAGTTGAGTTATAGTTAAAGTATATTTAAAGTATAGTTAAGTTATAGTTTAAGTATAGTTAAAGAATAGTTAAGTTATAGTTAAGTTATAGTTAAATTATAGCTAAGTTATAGTTAAAGTATAGTTAAGTTGTAGTTAAAGTATAGTTAAAGTGTAGTTAAGTTATAGTTAAAGTATAGTTGAAGTATAGTTAAGTTGTAGTTAAAGTATAGTTAAAGTACAGTTAAGTTATAGTTAATTTAACATTAAACTATAGTTAAGTTATAGTTGAGCTATTGTTAATTCAACATCAAACTATAGTTAAATAACTTTGAACTAATATTAAACTTATGTATGAACTAGGTGTAAGGTTTTTGAAGAATAAAGAAGACTATATGTACATATTATTTTGTTATTTATTCCAATACCATCAATATATTTACAATCTATGCATACATACATATTCATTCCCTATTTATAATTTATTCACTATCCACATCCGTACTCTTATCTTCTAATTCCTTAATTCTATAGTGTCCGCATGCCAGAGTATCGGTACTGCTTGCCAATAGGAACCTCTTGTCGTCGAAAGGGCTTAGTGCTATTTTACATTGTTTTAATGTTTCGACGTTGTGTAATCGCGATCTAATTACATACTGTGTCCTATTCTGCGTTTTAATATTTTGCAATCGAGCGCGAAGCGCGAGAACCAACAGTCGCGCGCCCTAGGCGCGCTCAAACTTGCGAGCGAAGCGAGTCGCGCGCGTAGCGCGCAATGAGACTGTGCCCGTGCAGCGGGCAGATTTTTTTATTTGAGACCGCTTCCTTTCTTTTTGAACACTCTTCGATAATCTAAAATCATTTCTCATAATACTTTGCAGAATGTTTTTCAACTTATAACATTGCGTTGATAAGCTTTTTTGTACTCTTAGGAATTTGATTTAATGAGATTAGAAATTGTAAAGAAATATTCATAAAAAATTACACTTTTACAGTTTGTTAATTAATGTTACATCCTACAACCAAAAGTCACGAAAATTTTATCACTTGCAACCTAAAAATTGACAGCAAGAAATCTATAACTAGAGGGCTGTGGAAATATTTAAATTTTGCACCGGAAACATTGTGTGGAAATATGATGATGGCAAAATCCATTTCGTAAAAAAACACAAGTGTCATGAAACCATCACTAGATCTCGGATATTGACATTGCTTTAGGATATATACCAACCCACTCACGCTTTTTCCAGGCTATTTGAATTTTAAACAAAAAGAAATAAAGGTACTTTAATTTCTGATTAAATCTGAACATCGAAATATTCAATCTATCTAGAATTTGCTAATATTACCTTTTAACTCTTTCAAGGATGAAATAAAATTTAAACAAAAATGTTAGAGATAGAAAATATACGCGGATACATTATATATGTGGAAATGGCAATAATTCTAAGAGACTACATTATATATTATTATATCATACTACTGCATGTATATGTAAACACCCACAAGGGTGTAAATTGAGAGAATAAATTGAATTTAATAAAAAGTTAGAGACTTTACAATGTAAAGCCTTTTCTAATAAAGCACAATTTTTAAGATTTAAATTAATAAAAAAATTTTTTTTATAGTTTATTTGATCACTAACTTGTCCTTATACAGATTTTACAACTTTATATTAAGATATTGTATTCAAAAATAGAATGATTGGAAACCGAAAATGCGTTCGTTGCAAAATGTTACTGTGCTGTTGAAATTATTCTTGGTCTTGTCAATGAAATTTGCATATGAAATATTCTTGGTAGATATATTGTTTTTTTTTATGTTATTATATTACGTATGTTTTAACAATATTAACATTCGGAAAATGTAAAAAGGAAAGGTGTATCAACATAAAGATATTCATTTCATGATTCGATCTAAAACCTTCCACGGTGTGACTCGAGCGACTTCAACCCTGAAGGGCTCTCACATCTCGCTTTTTTCTTGTTACTCCCTCGATTATTTTGATACTAAAGGGAAAAAAAATCACTAGGGGGATTTTTGAATAAACTTGATTTTTAATTTTTCTTTGGAGGATATTATGTATATTTTCATTGAAATAACTTCGACGTGGAGCTTCTTTGGCTCAAAGTGTGTGATTTGGCGTCTAAAAAAGGCTGTAAATGTTGAATACATTTGGACACATTTAACCTATTTAAATGATTCATGCAAAAAGTCAGTTTTAATCATTCTTTTTAGAAATTTCTCCTTTACAGACCATCCTCTATCTAAAGAAGCCTGAATAGGAATTTAAGTGTGTAAAATTTTCCGTAAAACTAAAAAAAAAAGAAATGTTCTATGTATCCCTTCTACTTTGGAAGATACGGCCTTCAGAATTTAGTTTTTAGTGAAACTATTTTCCGAATTTAAACAAATTTTAGGTCTTGTAAATTCGCTCATGTCCTGTGCATCGTAGATGAAAGTTGCATTGAGTTTTTTCGAAATACACTCAAAATCTGAGTTAATGATCCTCACTATATTCTATTCCTAGAATTGGTGGCCTCGGAATGTCGCCATATTAATTTGAGAATTTAATTTGTCACCATCCCCGAATTCGCGACAGAAGTTTCACTTCCGCCTCCTGGTCCAAGCAGGCAGCAAGTTTTTTATAATAAAAATACCTACAATTCTCTGTGAAACCAAAATAAATTAATTTTGTTGCGATAAAATTTTCACACTGTTAATAAAGAAAAGGAACTATAGTCGACTAAATATTGAAATTAATTTCTTTTAATTTTATAGGGAATCATACGTATTTTTATTATTAAAAAAAAAACCTTTCACATAAAGTGCACCAGGAACAAGTTATTTTGAAAAAATGCAATGCCTGGCGAAATTTCATGAAAAAGGGTATTTTTCAGGACACTGCCTCTTTGGATGTGTGATAGGTAGAACATTTTTATTTTTTTATATTTGCTATAAATTAAGTGTACTTCAACTTATATATAGACAGAACTTTCAGCTACGATGCACAGGACAAGATATAATTTACAGAAACAACATTTTTTTTTAATTCGGACAATATTTTCATTGAAAAATAAATTCTGGAGGGCATATCTTCCAAAAGTATAGGAGAGAAACATTCGATTTTTTTTAGTTGTACGGAAAATTTTACACTCTTAAATTCATATCCATGTTACTTTAAGTACAGGATGCTCTGGAAAGGTGAAATTTCGAGAAAAAAATTGATTGAAAATGACCTTATGCACCTGTTTTAAATCATTTTAATAGCTAAAAGGTGTCCATGAAAATATACATAATAACCTCAAAATGAAAATAAAAAATCAGGCTTATTAAAAAATCAAACAAGGGATTTTTATCTTTTTGGTCTCAAAATGATCGTGGGGTATCACAGAAATGAGGTTAGAAAAAAGCGAGAGGTGAGAGTTCTTTCGGGTTGAAGTCACTTGAGACAATCGTAACGAAATTCCGGTATAATTATCCGGACTTTTCAGTACAAATAGCGGAACCTGGAAAAGGGGCAATTTGTACCATTTTTTTCGGTATGTCTAGATACTCCCTAAATGCAAAACCTTCCAACTTTCTTTCATTTTGAAACATTTAAATATAAATATAAATTAAACTTTACAGCATCTAAATTTCCAGCAGGCTTTTAACTTTAAAGTCCTTAGAAATTTATAAAGTTATTAACTTTGGAGTTGTCACATAATTTTTAACACCTTACAAAGAAGTAGCAATATACTTTTATAAGCTTAAGTACTTATTTTTTGTAAATTTCTAAATTTGTCTAAATGTTTCTAATAAAAGCATATTTTTTATTAAAAAAGTAGATAATGCACAATAAACAAAAAATATACATAAGTGAGTGCGAATGCCGGAATTCTTTTGTTTGACAACGACCTTAAAACGAGGGAAGTAGACTTGAAGAGTCAGCACATTCGGGCTCTTCGATCTTGAACTTCGACCACAAAGAAAAAATTAATTGCTAGGGAATTATTTTGAGGGCATCGACTTTCGAGCTCCACACTAATAGTATTGTAAATTATGTTTTAAAGTTTTCGCGATATCTCATAAAATAATGTAATCAAAATTAATACATTATGAAACCAAATGCAAATTCAATACAACAATTTCTTATGATAAATTCGACTGAAAGTAAAAATATTAAATTATTATCAATAGGGAGAATATATATTTTCTACCCCTTTCGAATTTCAAGTTTCAATAAAAACTATTCCAAATTGAACTTTAAAAAAGTGTGTAGATTAACTGTAGAGTATAAAATGTTGTTCCAAATTTATTATTTTAAAATTAAAAGGGATTGTAGCCTTAAAATTGACAGTGTGAAAATTGTAATTATTGGAAGGTAAAAAAAAGTGAAACCCGATAAGTTTAAAAATCATAGATGTTGGAAATACAAACCTTCTAAGAACCGTTCAAATTTTAATGCCACGAAATAAAAAAAAAAGTAAAATCTTGAAATGAAAAAGCAGAAAAATTGCTCTTTATCATAATGGAACAAAATTTCTATTTCTGTTGAATTAAATGCTCTTAAAATGAACAAAAGGACTAAGAAAATATTAAAAATCAACTAAATAATTATACTAATATTTAAAATTTTTATTTTAAGTCAAATGAATTTTAAAATTAATGATTCTTTTTTAAAATGAATCTATTTTAAGCAGTGCGTTTCTAAAGTGATATCTAAGCAGATAAGACTAAAATATTTAAAGGATCCTCCGTACCTCTAAACCTGCAAAAATGTCTATTTAGCCAAGTATTTGCTAGAACTGCTAAAGGTTCTCTTTATCGTTCAATATTGAATAATTATACATGTTCAAATATTTGAATAAGTACTTTTTTCCTTTTTAGTTCACCCTTACCCACATATGTTTCGAAAGCCAGTCATTGTATGTGACGCATTAACAGCATCACCAAAACTTGTTTTATTTCGCATTATGATTTAAATCATATTTAAATGCGCCTGTAATTTTCTCATATTATTGATCAAAGGTCTACAATCTTTTAATCTCAATTTTCTTTTTACGATACACATTTCGATTTAATTTATTCAACTTTTATAACCGTCAATTACCCCCATTTATACAGTATATTATGTAACTATTACATCATTTTTAACAAGTACGTCTTCACTTTTCTCAAATTGAACAATTTAATAGTATTCCCTCCCCCCCCAAATACAAAGTTAATTTGGAAGATAAATTTTAGACTAAAAAGGGGAAGACCAGACGAGTTTTTCTGTGTGTTTTTTTTTCGATAAGTACTTTTTTTATGACAAATTATTACTATAGGTGATTTATTTGCCAAAGCGGCAAGACGCGCCAGTTTCTAGAAAAGCGGCTTCTTTGATTATTATGTTCAATGAAAAAGACTCCATTTTTAGTATTTTTATCATCTTTCGCTTCGAGAATCATAACTTTATTGAAACTATTTATTTTGTACAAGTTTTTACTTTTTAGTGCCGCACGATCAAAACTGTTATGGTACATATAAGGTATCATGGACACGAAAAAACAGGGTTCGAGGAAAAAAGTTACTACACACACACACACACACACACACATATATATATATATATATATATGTAAAAGAATTTAATTATTTTTGGCGCTTCAAAATTTAAAGCGTTCAAATTAACTCGTATTCAACTGTTAAGCATCAACTAAAAACTTTGAACAGTACGATTACCTCATTCAACATTTAAAAATAAATGTTGTAATAATTAAACGAGGTCAAATTGTAGAGAATCTTTTTCACGAGAAAATAAGCTATCATACATTAAAATAGAATCATTTACAAAAACTTGATAAGAAGCGATGAGAAAATAGGTTTAGTTAAAAACAAAATATTTTGAATACAAAATTTATTTATGTTTCCACGTTTTGTAACAAAAAATAATATTTCGTCGCTTAAGGTCTGACACCGCCTAATCCCATATACTTTTGTATGGGATTAGGCGGTGTCAGAACTTAAGCGACGATTTTCTCCTTTAAACGGGACCATCAGTAATAATATTGCGATTTTTGAAAGAATAATTAGATATTTTTTCCTGAGGCCTGCTTTTTCATGATAAAAGTACAGATAAAAACTTTCACAGCTATAATTTTGACCCTTTCAATTTAACGGGGTTTACCTTTAGGATTTTGGAATTTAAAAGCTTTAAAATTTGAAATTTTCCAAATTTTAAGCATCACAACTAACCACTTTAAAAAATGCCAGTTTTATTCACAAAATATTAAGAAATAGACTTTCTTTAAATTAAAGGTCAAAGCATCGACAACTGCAATTTGGTGATTGTAAATTCTCTTTTGTTAAAGCTCCTTCGGTTTTAACGAAAACATTCTCATCACTTATTTCGTGCTTCGCACTGGATTTTGTCCAAAGTGCGAACTTTTTTTACATATCAAATGTATCATATATTTATTTCTGTACCTCGGTCTGGTACTGCTTATTCAGATATTGCAGAATAAAATACAAATTTTTTTTTTCATGATGATTTTAATATTTTTTCTTTATTTTGCATTTATTTTTATTCTCAAATACCCTAAAAAATGTATTATTCCAATAAATGTATATTATTGCTATTCACAACATGCATTGATATTGAAACAGACGTTTTTTCATTGTCTTGTTTAAACTTTTTTTTTAAAGTGCCTATCCTATGAAAAACAAGAACAATTTTGTTATCAAAGATTTTATTGCATCTTGTGTTGTTTTTCCATAAATTTAATTTGTTTATTTTCAATGTTATTTTTTATGAATCACACAGAAAATACGCGTCCTAGCGTAAAGTCGTTATAAGCAAATTTGTAGATATAATTTAGGCGAAAATTTTTGTTCAATAAAATGTTATTGCATCTTGTGCCGTTTTTGCGAAAAGTTAATTTTTTAATTTTGAATAGATCTTTTATGGGTGCATAATTTTTATTCATCTTTTTTTTCGTATGTTGCATAGTTTGATCGCAAAATAGAATTTTTCATTTTTTATTTTTTTTTGTGTTTAAAACCAGAACCCCTGGTCAACAAATGCTGGTTGACGAACTCGGTCTTTTATTTTGACCTCTAAAACTGTGTGCCAAATCGCAACCTAATCCGATTAGTCTTTCAAAAGTTATCCAGTATACAGACAACAATGACAACGACGACAACAACGACAGACAGATAGACAACATATTAAAAACTGTTTTTTTTTCGCATTCGGGGGTCTCGAAACGTGAAGATTCAAATGAATCCGCGATAACCAGTTTTCACATAAAACTATTACCTTCTCATTAATATGAGAATGTAAAAATGCAGCAGATCTAAATCTAGAAAGGCTATTGACTCCGTAACCGGTTTATCGCAGCAAAATGATTAACCAGAATTAAATCTGGAACTAAATTCATGCAATATTATTAATTCTTTTCCTCCTAGACACTATAAAAGCAATTCTATAAATGGGAATCCACAAAAAGAAAACAAAAATGGAACATTCTAAAAAAACATAGAATTACGCAGCAGTATTCGCTTTATTTATTTCCTGTATTGTATTTCAAAATGCCATTTAATAGTTTATTATAAAAAAAGTTCAGTTTGACACTTCGACTTTTAGTGCCTACATAATTTTTGGAATAGTGAGTAAACGACTTTTTATAAGAAAGTGTCAAACGAAGTTTATACAATTAAGGACAAGTTTAAAATCTATAATTATTCTTATGATGCACTACGAACTATTTTAGTACAAGGGATCAACAATCGAATTTTTTTCGCATTCTCAAAAGGAACATTTATTACATTCAAATTTGTATGTTTATAACATTTTATTTAATACAATTCTTAAATTTTAGAAAACGAGAATATAAAAATTGTTAATTAAATGTAAATAATGTCAAATTTTAATTCAGAAGATACAGGTATATTGATATATTTTCAATCATTTATAACTATAAATTTAGTTTCTATTTTTTGTAAAATCATATTGGTGAAATATAAAGGGAATGCGAAATTATGTAACTGTAAAGAATTTGGATCTGTTAGTGACCTTCGATATTTGTGGCTATCCTATAAATGATGTTGAATGAGTGGATTAAGATTCTGATGAATCAGACGATTTCAGGATTTTCGACACATTTCAAATTCTGATATCATTTGCAAGTTTACAACCTTTATGTCACATGATGCCAAATTTTCAAGGTGCAAGGAGACCTTGAGAAAAAACTTGACATTGCAAATTTTTGTGTCGTTTTTAATAATTGAATTTTATAATATCGGGAATCCCAGTCATATAAATTTAGCAATTCGTGCTCTAAAAGGTCATCAGATTAAAATATTAGAAAATACTAATTCCATGGTCAAATCAAATGATCTATTTTTGATAAGATAAAATTCATAGATAATTCCGAGATAAATTCTTGATTCGAAAAATAGCAAAACCAAGACTAAATCAATTTAAAATACTTTTTTCATCTGGCACTATTTTTGGGCCCAAACCGGATTTCGTTCTCCCTTCGTATTTGTACATCAGTTTGGTCAGATTGAACAGGAAAAATAGTTATTTTGTGTTCATGATTATCAATGAAAATGTTTGAATTATCAAAAAAAATACTAATTTTTCGGAAAGAAACTTGCTCTAAAGTTGTAGATCTTGAAAAAGGTAATATTATCAGTTATATTTAGGAATATTTTTTTCTGATTGTAAAATCAATAGTTTTCAAGAAAAATGGGTAATGCCCAGTTTTTTATGTCTTAATTCGACTTATGTTATCAACCCGAGCACATTTTGAGCAGACTTTAAAAATTATTCTACCTGGGATAAAACGGGGTAAACATAAGCCGCTTATTAACAACCCTGCTTTCAAATATTTTTATATTTTTTAATTATCCAAAAATTGCATAAAAAACTAGAATAAATATTAAAATGTTTGATTTTTAATGGAAAATTTGCTTTTTGAGAGAAGCAGCTTTTTGAGTTTGTTTTAGATTTTAGATTCTCTGGTGTTGTATGATTACAAAATTAGCAGAAATTTACCATTGACAAAACACATTATATAGTTCTGTTTGACATAAAGCTAAGATGTATGGGATTTTCAAATTCCATTTCAGCTTTCATGGATTTGAAAGCTCACAATTTTAGTCTTTTTCCAAAGATTGACCATTTTAAATTTGAAGCATTTAAATTCATACAATTGCAAAATTTCAATAAACTAAATAAATATAACTTATTTTATATTTTTTCAAACTTTTTTTGCCTGTCGCAAAGCGAAACAATTTAAATTCAAATTTTAGAAATTTTATTCCGGCATAGGAGTAATAGAAGCGATTCAAGTTAAATTGTCTTCTATTTGAAATGTTCGAGTAGAAATGGTAATGCTTTTTCAAAAGTGTGTCACGGTCATGCGATTTCAAACTTTCATAGATATAACTCACTATTTTTAACCAATTTCTTCCTTTCATTAATTAATTAATTAATTGTTAGTTAAAATTTTTAATTTTGAAATTTTCCAAACATTTTCGTTTGAGACATGTTCTAAAAATGATAATGCGAAAAAAATTATTTTTAGTCCTGAAGTTAATTATTGTTATACAAACCAATATCCTTAGAATTTTATGAGAATATCTTTAAATGTAAATATAATATACTTGAACTTTCCCTGCAAATCACAGAATATCAGGGGGTTATCACAGGGATATCTATATGATGGTAACAGGATATTTTAGAAGGCGAAAATTTTGATATCGCTGGCATAGGATAGCCTCAGATTTTTTAGGGCGTCTTTGAAATATTCATAGTAATATATTTTTCGACATGCCTGGGAAATTCTCTGGATATCCTGGGAGATAAAGGGAATATTGGGAAATATCCCACTTATTCCTAAGAGCAAAACAATATTTCAGGATATTTCAAGACAAAAATGGGATTTCCTAAAGTATCCTCCTTTTATGAGTGATTTAATTTCTGTCATCACTTTATATACTAGGGATAGCTACGGAATGTTTACAGGATATCGTGAAAGGTGAAAATTTCGATATAGCCTCGGGCATTTTTTCGACATCTTTTAAAATTTTAAACATCCCACACGGGTTATCTATAAAAGGAAAGCCTTTTAGGAAACGTCCATTAATTACGTAAGGATGACTTTAGGAATTTTAGGCCCCCTCTCCCTTGTTCTAAGGATTCGTAAAACAGAGAATCTCATTTTTACCAGAGATTTTACCAAATTTAAAGAAAATTCAAGGAATTTAATCAATTTCAATGGATTTTTAGAGATTTTAATGAATTAAGAATAATTTCCGCGGATTATAAAGAATTTTAAGTGAATTTAAGAGATTTCGAAATATTTAAAAAAAGTTGCGATATTTATGATTTTTTAAGAGATACGATTTTCACGAATTTTGAAGGATGTCATGGGATTTTGAAAATTTGAAGGTATTTCATAAGAATTCAAAAGATTATTATAAAAAATGTTAAGGTATTTCAAAGAATTTGAACGGCTTTTAAAAGATTTGAATAAATTTAAAAATATTGTAAGGGATTTCCAAAAATTCACAGAGATGTGCGATCGTTTCTTCGAATTTTCAATACGAATTTGATCACGCTTGGAACATCGGATTTTTCGAAATAGAACAAAATCTAAACCGGCTTGATTTCCTTACATTATTTTTTAAAATGTAATTATATAACATAATATAATATAATAAAATATTTCATTTTTCTCCCATTTAATAATCGAAGGAAATCAAGCCGGTTTCCGACGGATTTTAAAGATTTCAATGAATTTTAAAGGGATTTCGTAATATTTCGAAATATTTCCCGGAATTCCAAGGATTTTAGGGGCTTTTCGCACTTTTTAAATTATTTCCAGAATTTTCTAGGAAGCTCAATCGTTTTAAAGCAGGGATTGCAAGAGATTATGTTCAATATCCACGGAATTCAAAGAATTTTAAGAAACTTTCACACGATTTAAAAAATGTTTAAAGAATTCACGGGATTTCATGAAAGATTTAGATCATATTTCAGGAATGGTTAACTCGTTGCCTCTATATTTATTGGACGTATGAATATGAAATATTACACAATGAAAAATAAATAAAACAAATAAAGATATAACATATGCAATAGTATAAAAAGTAATTTTAGCAGCCGAAATAGCTTTCAATTAGCAAAATTTTAAAAATAATTAGAAAGAGGAAATTTACATAAGAAATTATTTGGAACCACCCTACCTCATGAGTAAGGAATCGTTAGATTTTCTGAAACCCCTCCCACCCAAGAAGCCTTACGTAATTAATGGTCGCTCCCTTAGGATGTCCTATCAATATCCTGGGACATAAATGGCATTTACACAAGTATCCTGTTGCATGAAGATGATAAGTAATTCGAAATATTTGGAATCTATCGGTTTATTGAAATTGGTTGACGTTCAAGTTCAAGGTACAAATCACTATTTCAGGATTTCCACACAAATGTCTGAATTTCCAATTTAAATACGATTTCTTACAAGCAGTCATTCAAGATTTAAGATACATAATTTCAATTCAAATAAATGGATTGTGGAGGGGGTATAGCAGATTCCCCCTTCCGAATCATCAGCGTTGGCAAGACAGGTGCCTCGGCATTCGGTTCAGGCATTCTGTCGTCGCTCGTTAAACGTGCTTTCAAATAGACACCGTGAACTTCGACGGAGGAGTTGCATTAATTTGGAAACTGATGTCGATCAGGTCTCCGCAAACGGCTTCTTCATCTATCGCCGTGAGTGGGGAAATCCTATACTATCAAAATCCTCATTTTTCATTGTGATTTTTCCGCGAAAAAAGACAATTTTTTGTGATTCTCTTCGTACGCTTATTAGTTTTCCAAACCGAGGAACATTTTTCGGTGACTCCGGAATTTTGAGAATCTTTCTTCTACAAAAAGAACCCGAACGTCTGAAGATGGGGACGTTCGGGAAAGTGTGCATTTTTTATTTCCTGATTCAAGTCGTCCTGGCTAGAGGAAAAACTGTTAATATCTTGACTTCCGGTCGATTGGCGACTATCAAAGAAGAAGAAATTCTGCGAGTCCTTTCACAAAATAAATCGGAGGCATCTTCGGAAAATTATACTTTTGTGGAACTTGTCAGCAGGCTTACGAATCATACTGATAATTTTCAAGAGGAAATTTGGAGAACAAACACACACGAAGGTTATAAGACGAATCCTTACTATGGTGAGTTCAATGCTTACAGTGGTAGAAGATGATTTTAGTCCGGCAGGAGTTTTCATTTTCTTTTGAGAGAGTTTATTGTAAAAAGGGTATAGCTGGATTTTGTCGGTGCGCGTAGGCACTTCCTTTTTAATACACTGAATTTTAAAGCGTTCAAATTTGCAAACAAAATAAAAAATTTCCAGGTTTTCAAATTTTGTAATTAAGTGAGTTTATATGCTTACAACTGTGATGATTTCACATTTAAATATTTTTAATTTTAAGGGTTTCCAATTAAAAAGATTTCAATATTAAGATATTTGAATTTAATATTGTAAAAGGCTAAAATTTCTAATCTCACAACTGTGTCAAGATCATATTTCAATTTTGCCATTATTTTAAAGGCTTTTGAATTTAAAAATGTTCACTTTTGAACTATTCAAATTGAAGAAACTTAAACTATAAAACATGCAATTCTTTTGTTATTAATACAATTCATTTGAAGGTGTTACTGGTGATACTTTTTAATTATTATTATCAATTTTAAGTTGTTCATATTTTTAAAGTTGAGTGTCTTAAAATCTGGAATCCTTCAATATTCTGAATCAATCAAATTTTCAAAGCTTTAAACTTAAAGTGTTCGAATTTAAGTTGCATCAAATTTCATTTGGAATTTTTAACACGTCAATCTAAACATGACCTTTGGTGTTTAAGACATAAAACTAATGTCTAAATTGAAACAATGAGATGGCCAATTTTGAAACTTTCAGGGTGCCAACAAAATGATTGCATACAAAAATTAAATACCGCTGCGAAGTACTATGGGTGTATTCAGTATGGATGGACTTATTTGTGCTCACTTTATGAGCACTTTGCTTCCTCATAGAGGGAGGTTTATTGTAACTAACAAACAAAAAATACTTCTTTTATCAAGTTCGTCTTTCTATCTTATACCACACATCTTATTTCTAGAAAATGAGAGAGACCATGAAAAGTTCAATGAATGTGTCTTGTTGCAACGAACCACTTTTTAAATTACAGTAGTATATTATATACTGTATACAATATATTTCAAGCAATAAATGAGTTTTCCTTATACATAAACAAAGTATTTTTTAATTTTACAAATCGCTATTGACAGATTTTGGAAAGTCATCAAAGGTTACTCAATACATCATTCGAAGCGACTCGAACGCGTGAAACAATTATATCAAATACAGTACTATTATATTAGTAATATCAAAAAAACTTTCCTCATATAAACAAGACAAATCATTTTGTTTAAAAATTATAAAAACGGTATTGCTATGTCATGAAAGGTTGTGAAAGGTTCTTTAATTGGTCAGTCGATACGTCTAGAAAACCAGAATAAATACATAATATACAGTATTGTTTTATTCCCAACTTTAAAAAAAAATTTCCTTACATAAACAAGCTAAATAATATATGTTTGTAATTTATAAATCGGTATTGCTAGATCATAAGAGGTCATGTAAGGTTCGTTATTAGGTCATTCGATGCATCTCGGAACTCAAATAAATATATCAGGTACAGAACTGTAGTACTCCTAATATCGATGAAGTTTTTCTCATACAAACAGAATGAACCATTTTTTTAAACTTCATAGACCGGTACTAGTCCGTCATAAAAGGTTCAACAATTGGTTGATCGATACGTCTCGAAGGCACGAACAAATACGCAAGATATATTATTGTTGTATTTCGAATGTCAAAAAAGTGTTTCTCATATAAATATAGTATTTTTTTCAAATCTCTAAACGCCAACAAAAAACGCTTTTAATAGGCTGATCTAGCTCAAAATCTTATCAGAACTGGATATAAATTGGAGCTTCAATTCGGTTAACCTTCGTGTACATAGCTCTTTTTTACGAGATGTGGTAAACAGAAAAGAGTGACGTATACACGCACAAGCAGATATTTAAAAAAAAATTGCATTTTCAAGCTCCTGGAGTCGAATTGTATCGATATATGTCAAAAAAGTCGACTTGAAAATTTAGGTAATTACAAACCTCCCGCTATGAGGAAGCAATAATAAAAAAAAGGAATTGTACTTTACAAATTGTAAATTAATATATAGACCACCCATCTCACGGTTGTGAGACGTGGCCTTGAGTGGGATTTACCGCGGTCCTACTGGGAGCCGATGTCATTTTTTAGATGGCAGTTGCTCCCAGTGGGACCCTGCGCCTTAAAATCTTCCACATACGTTTCTGACAATTTTGGAAATCTTTCGAAATGTTTTGAAATCTTGTTCAATATTTTAGCTAGAATAGTTTTTCATTCTCTTGAAACCTTTCATTCTTAAAAAGAATCTAAATTTTTTTTTGGAAATCTTTAAAAATCTATTTTTTATAAATTTGATGAAATCGACATTTTGTTATAAATTTTATGAACTCTTTGCGAAACTTCTTAATATTTAGTTTTTGAGACTGGGCTTTTTTAAAAAGATTTATTTAAGAATTAAGATAAGTATCAAGATAAAAATGGTTAGGACTGAAAATATTTTATTCTTTATTTTATACAATTCTTTAGGCTCAAAATTTTTTTGAAACTGTAAATTATCTTACGAAATTATGATCAGAATATTTTTTTAGTTTTGAAGATGAACTTTAGTGGCAAACATGTGTGTTGACTACATTTTTATTTGTTATAAAAAACTCAGTGTCGAAAAATGACACTTCAAATTAACTACGTGTATATCTTTTAAAATTGAATGTTAAAAAAAAACAATAAAATACATAGTAAACTGCAAGATTTGTTCCTTGTTGTGGACAGAAAATCCGATTCTTATATTAAAGCAAAATATCCACAGGAGACATCAGTTGAATTTTCAAACAAAAAAGATTAATTTTATAACCAAAGAAGTGGATATTTAAACAAATAGTTGAATTGCTAACAAACCAAAATAATTAGGTTAATTTTCAAAGAAAAAATAATTAACTTCAAGCACAAACAGTTGTATTTTGAATCAAATTTTCAACAAAATAACTAAATTTTCAACAAAATAGTTGAATTTGTAACCACGTAGTTAAAGGTTCAACCTAAAAAGATGAAATTTCAACCAAATAGTAGAATTTCAACAAAAAAATTATCGTTATTTACAACAAAAAATTTGAACCTTTTATTTAAAAAATGAGGAATCTTCAACAAAATAAATGAATTTTTAACCAAAATAGTCACATTTTCAGCTTAAAAGACGATTTTTTAGAAGACTGTTTACTTTTCAAGTAAGAAACTTTTTTACCGAAAAACATGAATTTTTTATGAAAAAGATACATTTTTTACCTACAAAGATTAATTTTTCAACAAATAATATAATTTAAAAACATATTTTCATTCGTAAATTAATAGTTGCATTTTCAATCTAAAATGATGAATTTTTAACAAAATAAATTCATTTTTAACCAAGTATTTGAATTTTCAACCTACAATGATACATTTTCAACCAGAATATTGAATTTTTTAACAAAAAATGTTCAATATTAACAAAAAACAATTGCATTTTCAGCAGAGCAGTTGCATTTTCAACAAAAAATTAATTCTCATCGAAAAATATAATAGTTGGTTTTCCAACCCAGAAAAAATGTGTATTTTGAATAAAAAACAGTCGAATTTAAAGAAAAATATGAAATTTCTGCTAAGTTCTAAAAATAGCTGATCTTTCACGAAGAAAAAATATTTTTATTTTTAACAAAAAAAAGTTAAATTTATCCAAAAAAGAAGAAATTTCAACAATAGGGTTAAATTTTTAACAAACTCAATGAATTTTGAATCAAGCCGTTGAAATTCCAGCACACAAAGTTGGTTTTTCAACCAAATAGTTGAATTTTTAAACAAAAAAGATTCAAATTCAACAGCAAAAAATTGCTTTTTTAACCAAATTTTCTGATCTTCAAGTCAAAAATAGGAATTTTTTAGAAGGCACATGAATTTTCAACTAAAATAAATCTTCAACAAATATGAATTTTTAACACAGAAGTTCTACTTTCAACCGAGTAGTTGGATTTTCATTAAAAAGTAATTATTTTTCAATAAAAAATATAATCGTTTGTATTTCAACCAAGCAAATATTTCAATTTTTATTCAGAAACAGACAAATTTAACTAAAAAGATTAATTCTCAACGAAAAATGTAATATTTGATATTCTGACCAGAATTAATAAAACAGATGATTCCTCAACCAAAACAGATTAATTTTTATCGAAACAGTTCCATTTTTAACCAGAAAAGACCAAATTTTTACAAAAAAAAACCTTTTTAGCAAAAAAAAAATAATTTCAATCCAAATAGTTGAATTTTCAACCTATAAAAATAAATTTTCAACCAAATTGTTGAATTTTTAAAGAAAAAAGATGTCTTTTTACAAAATAGTTGAATTTTCAACAAAATTATTAAATTTTCAACAAAATAGTTCAATTTTGTAACTACATAGTTGAATTATCGTCCATGAAGATGAAATAGATTTGATATAAAACCACATTTTATTTATTTCATTCAAATTTTTTTTTAATGTATGCTTATGTAAAGAAGACATTCTATAAGTTTTATGCTGGCCAAATAATTTTTGTGGCCTCGAAAATTTTTTGTTTGAGCAATTGAATTTTGCTTCCGAAGAATACAAGATATCACAAAAGGGATATAAAAATAATAAATAAATATATAAAGATTATATAAATAAATATTAGATAATAATAATAAAAATAAAATTAGATGAGATAAAGATATCACAAAAATTATTCATATGTCATTGAAAAAAAAATTCTCGTGGCCATTTATTACAATTTGTTTATCTTTTTAATGTGATATTATTTTGTTGTAAATCCCAAACTGGTTTATACTTTTATAGAAATATAAAAATATTCCTTAGTTTATTCAAGTAATTTCAGAAAAAAGTATCATTATTTATGAACTTTGAATAGCAAATTAAACATATTCAATAATTAATTAATGTCATAAAACTCGCCATAATTTATTGGACATTTCATCAGTCTGGCAGTAGATATTGACGAGTATAGTCAGCCAGAAGCTGGAGATGCGTGATAAGTACAATCGTTTTTAATTTTATAATATTTTTATTTTTATTCATTCATTTATTATTTATTTTTCATTCATCAAAATTTTTACTAAAAAATAGACAAATTGTTAATTCCTTTTATAATAATTATTTAAGCAAATGCTAAATCATATATATTTTCAATTGATAGTAATCAAAAGTTAATTTGTATCACATTTTATACCAAAACTATGGATTTAAATAAACTTTTGACCCTAATTTTTTTGATCGAAAAACAGAAATAGATGAAAAAAAAACTTTCTGATGGAAACCAGCCAATTTTTATAATTTTTTTTATATAATATTTATATAATATTAAACGCGAAAATATAAGTTTTCAACTAAAATTATGAATCTTCAAAAATAAATCGAACAAAAAAGATGAATTTTCAACGAAAAATATAATAGTTGATATTTGAACGAAAAATAATTTTAATTTTAAATCAAAAAGATTTGAATTCATGAAGAAAGTCGAATTTTGAACAAAATTGTTGAAGTTTTAACCAAAAAATATTTGTCAGTCAAGAAATAACAAAAATTTAAAGTAAATTATAATTTTAGGGGAAAATCATTTTGAATAAAATATACAAATTTTGAATAAATATTTATTTATTTTTAAAGCTATGTAAATATAATTTTCCTAGATTTCTTGGAAAAATTCAAAAAGATTTTCAAAAATTTCAGGTTTGTTGAACAATCACCCGGAAAGTTTGATAAACAAATTTTCAATTTACAGGATTTCATCAAATTTTACAAAACAGTCTAGCCAGTACAATAAATATTTACAAGTTGTAAAAGTTCAGAAGAAATTTCAAAACATTTGATAAATTCTCAGAAATGCTTCGTTCTTAAAATATTTTTATTCTCTTCAAAATTTTTAAATTCCTAAATATATTTTAAACTGACTCGACTTGTTTCTGAAAAATTAAAAAAAAAATTTTTAATTACAACAAATGGCTTAAAATCTTCCAGATTCTTGTTTGATATTTTTATAAATCACTTTAAGTGTATTTCAATTTTCTATCAAACTTAATTTTTCAATTCTGTTAAAACCTTTCAAAATTCCTAAAAACATTCCAAATTTCATGTTCGAAATCTTAAAAAATATATAATACTTTTTAATTTTTCAAAAATCTTTTCGAAACTTAAAATTATTTTCGAAATTTTTCAAAACTCCGAAGCAGCTCTTAAACTTAATCGAATTTTTTCTAAAATTTTCTAATCTGTTTTTTATTCACGCTTGAAAAATTTCACAATTCTTGAGAAGCTTCTAAGTAATTTTTTCAGTAGAGGTTTTTTCATTTTAGTTGAAAATACAATACTATGTTTGAAAATTCAACTATTTTTTGAAAAAAAAAATTTCAGTTAATTTTTTTACCTGAAAATTTAACTATTCCATTTTTAGATGCAAACTTATACTTTAAGTTAAAAATCCAACTATTTGTTTGAAAATGTATGTATTTTGTTAAAAATTCGTCTCTTCAGTAGAAAATTAATCCTTTTAGTTGAAACTTTAACTATTTGGTTGAAAACTTATGTATTTTGTTGAGATTTTTATTTTTCAGAGGAAATCGTGTTAAAAGTGGTTTGTTGATTTGAGAAAAAAGTTTCTTCCAATCTTACCAGTTTTTGAAATTTTATGTTGATTTAAAAAAAAACGCAAGTTCTTTCATTGAACCTTCATAATTTTTAATCTAATTAATAGTTTCACATTTTTTCCGAATTAGTTGTCAAATCAAAATTTCTTTATTTTAAAATTAGTCTTCAATAATCTGATGGAAATAGGAAGAAGATAATCAAGAAAATTTGTTTGATGAAATTAAAGTTTAAAGGTTAATTTGAAATCAGCTTGAACGATTTCGGATTATTTTAGTATTTTTTGATGGAAATTAGAATTGTTATAAAAAATCATTAGATTCAAAGATGATTCTAAACTTTCCAACAATTTTAGGTGAAATTAGCGTTTTACATCGAAAATTGAAATTTCATTTGAAAAAACATTATTTGTACAACATAAGCTTTTTAAAAAAGTTTGGATTATGTTAGTGCTTTTCATCGGAAATCAGTTTTTGTAATAAAAGAAATTATATTTCAAATACTCACTATTTTTTCATAATTTTAACATATGTTTGAGTTTTGCATTGGCAATAGGTAGTTTTAGTAAAAAATTATTAAATTTCAAAGATTAAATATCGATATAGATTTCAAAGAAGATTGATAATTTTCGAACAATTTAAAGTTATGTTAACATTCTTTATTGGAAATCGGTTTTTTCAAATAACAAGAAACATTAGATGTGAAAGAAGATTTACAATTTGCAATTTTTTGTTATGTTATTTTTGTGTTTTTGTTGAAAATTATAATTATAATTTTGTAAAATCGTCAGATTTTTCAGCAACTCATTGTTCTTCAGATTATGATTCAGATTGCAAAAAAGCGTTTTTAAGTTAAATACAAAATTGGAGGTGATATGCAAAAATAGAGAGATGTTGTGAGGTAATGGCCAAATTTTTATTATCTATAATATAATAATGGAAATAATAATAATTAATACAATAAATTAATATAATAGTTCTGTTTATAGTAAATTCTAAAAAGTTTACGGTTCTGCAATATGTACTTCGTCTTATAGTCTGAGAACCTGCGACACTGGACCTTGCGTCATCACGGATATTGACAAAAAGTTATGAATGATAATTTGCATATAGGGTAATAACGAACCACCATGCTGAACAAGCAAATCCTAAGCACACGTACCTTAATCAATTATTGAAAAATTAATTTTCCCTAAAAATTAGCATAATCGTGGAATTACAAAAAAACTAAGTCACGTGATCGGCTGCATCGAGCACTCATTCGACACATTTATTCATCTTGTGGGGACCCAGACCTATGTATTGAAAAAAAATTTCATATCCGTCAAGACTATCATATTTTCAGATTCTTTTCCCGCGATGACGCAAGGTCTAGTGTCGCTGGCTCTCCTACCACCATATTTTCAGAATATTTTTCCACGATGACGCAAGGTGTAGTGTCGCTGGCACTCTTATTACCATATTTTCCTAATTTTTTTCCGCGATGATGCAAGGTCTAGTGTCGCTGGCACTCTTATTACCATATTTTCAGAATTTTTTCCACTATGACGTAAGGTCCAGTGTGGCTGGTTCTCCTACCACCATATTTTCGGAATTTTTTTCCGCGATGATGCAAGGTCTAGTGTCGCTGGCTCTCCTACTACCATATTTTCAGAATCTTTTTCCGCGATGACGCAAGGTCTAGTGTCGCTGGCACTCTTATGACCACATTTTCAGAATTTTTTCCACTATGACGCAAGGTCTAGTGTGGCTGGTTCTCCTACTACTATATTTTCAGAATCTTTTTCCGCGATGACGCAAGGTCTAGTGTCGCTGGCACTCTTATTACCATATTTTCAGAATTTTTTCTACTGTGACGCAAGGTCTAGTGTGGCTGGTTCTCCTATTACTATATTTTAGGAATTTTTTCCGCGATGACGCAAGGTCTAGTGTCGCTGGCTCTCCTACTACCATATTTTTAGAATTTTTTTCCGCGATGATGCAAGGTCTAGTGTCGCTGGCTCTCCGACTACCATATTTTCAAAAAAATGTCCGTGATGACGCAAGGTCTAGTGTCACTGGCTCTCCTACTACCATATTTTCAGAATTTTTTTCCGTGATGACGCAAGGTCTAGTGTCACTGGCTCTCCTACTACCATGTTTCCAGATTTTTTTTCTGCTGAGATTTTCACATTAATGTGTATAAAAATGGAGATGTCTAAATTTTCTGGACAGATAATGGTTTGACACAAACAAGGCAGTAACGTTTATCGTTGAAACGTGAGTTTTTCCAGTATTATCAGACTGCGAAGGATTAAGTTGTAAATTTCACAGATGTAGAAAATAGATTTAATTTGCAGGATTGTATCCTTTGTAAACCCAAATAGGAGTATCCTCCCTCGCAAGACGTTCTAGTTCACCCCCATATAGTAAGTTCAATCCTGGAATTTGTACATAAACGTACGGCATTTTAACTTCATATAATCTTGGCGGTTCAGGGTGAAGACGTGCTTTGAAAACATCGTTAAATATCGTTGATATAAACAGGGTGTATCCTTGAATATTAATATTATTTTTTTTATGGAAAATTGTTCCGAGATTCGCTTGTAGACAATGATCTTTTTTCCATATATAAACTCGCTGCGATGAAACACTTCGAAGAATACGATCCATACCCATCCAGCTACTGATCCAGGTAGGAAAAACATAGGAGGAGGAAAGTTTGTGTAGAGTTCCAGTAACAACGTGGTCACCTGGCATTCGTAAAAAAACGGGGCTATGTTCAGGAATATTAAACTCTTGGGCTGGTACTACTTTTTCTTCGGGTGGTTTTTCTTCGGCTGTCTTCATCATTGCACCTAATTAAAAGAAGACATTTATGAATTTTGTGTGCCCTGGTAAAATATCTGTCAGTGACTGGAAAGTTGATAGTTTCTTTCGAGGTCACGGCCTGGTTCCAATACCTTTAATTACTCAGCTGAAAATTCCTGTACAGGACCCTCGGAGGATCCTGGACATGTTTCTGGACATGATCCTGCACACGAACCTGTACAAGTAATCTTGACGCTTCCTGTGCAGGAATTTGGAGAAAGAAACTGTACATGATCCTGCAATGAAACCTGCACGGACAAAGGAACCTTTGAATGATCGAGTATAGGTTCTTGTACAGGTTTCTTTGCGACTAAATTGAGACACGGGATCCTGTACAAAAACACGTATGGGGTCCTTTACAGAAACCTTGTTCCAAAACCATCAACTGCCCAGATGAAAATTTCTGTACAGGAACCTCGGAAGATCCTGGACGTGTTTCTGGACACGATCCTGCAAGATCATGTATAGTTTCCTTCGCCAAATTCCTGTACAGGAACCCTCAAGATAACCTGTACAGGTTCGTGTGCAGATTCGTATCCAGGAATATGTCCAGGATCCTCCGAGGTTAATGTACGGTAATTTTCAACTGTGTAGTCACTGTAACCACTTTTTTGGTAACGATAGCAGTAACGAGGTTCCTTTTGTGAATAGGTAACGAATTAGTAACTAGTTACATTTTTTTTAGTAACGGTAACTATAAAAATCAGTACACCTACTAATTTAATGTAGTTTGCAAGTCTTTTTTTACGGAAGTCAATAAATTTTATTGCTGTTGTAACTATTTTTCTATTTTCACTATTAAAATTTTGGCAGCTAATTTTTGAAAATTTGAATTTTTCAAATGATCATTTTAGTTGAGAATTCATCTCTTTGGTACAAAATCGAACTATTTTTGGTTAGAAAATACGAAACTAAAAATTCTTTTTATTTTTTTTTTGGAAAATCATTTTATTCAGAAGTGGGAGTCGGAACAAGGTAAATCTAAAGAAATACTCTGAGAAAGAAACAATTATTAAATTTCGCAAGCCAAGTTATTTATAGCCAAATATGAAAAAAAAAATTTTTTGTCATTCTGAAAATTCAGGAAACTGGAAAACGACCGTGAGTTCATCTTTTTATCAAGAATTGGAAAAAAATAGTCGAAAAAGCTTTTCAATCACTCCGAATATGAATTTAAGAAATGTTCATTTTTAGTCTTAATTACTAATCGCTGATTTTCAAATTGAAAAATGTTGAATGTGTGCAATTTGAAATTCTTTAATTTTTTATTAACTTCGAAGGGCGACAATTTTTGTTCTTTATTTGTTTTCTGAATTAAAAAAAGAGAGCTCTTTATTGTCAAACGCTTTTTTATCGCAGAGGGATCTTTGTTATTTTAAACATTTTTACTGATTTGAAAAAGTTGAAATTTTATTTATTTACTTTTTTAATGGGAAGTGGAATTTTTTGTTTTTAACATTTTCATTGATTGTACGAAAGTTGAGTTGATGAAAGAAGGGATTTTTTTTTTAAGCTGGAACAAGCAATTTTTTCCTAATATTTTAGTTGACTGACTTAATTTGTAGTTTCGTCTTTTATTAATTTAAATTAAAAAATTTCCAGCCTCAAAAGATTGCATTTGAAAAAATTCAATGGCCATCACAAAGTTTTTACAGCCACTAAAAAGCTGGGAAATAACTGGACATTTTTTTGTTGCATTTTAGCGATCACTCTACATAAGGAACGTAAATAAATAAATGTAAATGAATGTAAATAATTTTGTTTATAAATTTATGTAAATAAATAAATTCTCAGATTCTGTGCCCGATAGCAAAATCCCTCTATTACGTCAGCTTTTAGAGAAAATTGAGTTCAAAGAATCTCATAAATCTGATTTTGGACCTTGTGTATCTTAAAATGTAAGTGTTGAGCTTTTATTCTCAACCTGTGTAATGACTATATATTTTTCGAATTTTAAGAACATGTAATAATATTTTTTACTCATACTAATATTATATTAGATAACACTTACTTGCAAAAGTAAGGTGAACCATGCAGGTAAAGAGAGGAATGGAGATCTTCATATTTCGAAAATGACAATTGCAAAGATCTGAAGACTGAATAAAAAAGATTTCATAAACGATCTCTGGTAAATTTTTGGAATCTACTCACTTACATGATCATTCATATATGATTACACAACTTTATCTATTATTTAAAACAGAGTGGAAAGACGGAAACTGTTTATTTTAGCTCTTGGAAATTTTCTTATCAGTCATATTTATTACCCATGGGACCTTCAGATTTAATTGAAGTTACGGATGTGTAGAAGGAAAAAAACTTTTTTTATTATGAATTCTTCAGAGAATTTTATTTAGAATTTGTATGTATAAAAAAATTACTTCGTTCAAAGGTCATTCTACTATCTCGGCAAAGAAAGGTGATTTTAAAGAACTTTTTCTCAACAACTACTTTATATAATTAAATAAAATGTTTAGCCTTTGTTTATGTTGTTTTGAAATTTAAAAAACAATTCTTTTACATCATATTATTATTTAATTCAGGTATTATTTAACAATAAACAAAGTGTCTAAATAAAGGCATGTTCACTGCGTGCACGATATCTCCAGTCAGCATCATCTGGAACAAATCAATCAGTAATTTTCTTTATAAGTATGACCATAGCTCTGGAGTGACAGAGCGGATTTTTTTTATTTTGCAAAATAACAAAATAGCGACAGTTCAAACAAAATTTAAATCGTGGTTCTTGCTCTTTTTTGTTAATTTAACTATGATGAAATAAAAAATTTGATGAACCGCTTTGTCACTCTTCAGATATTCATGTTTAGAATAAATAATAAATTCTTAGAAGTGCAATATTTTCTTCACATATACACATTTGAAAATAAACAGCCATAATTCCGGATATGCATCGAAAACAATTGCCACCGCTAAGACATAAGCAGCCGCGTTCGAATGCGCTACTCAAGCGCTCAACTGTCTACGGGATTTTGCTCCAAGCTCTCAAAAGTATAGGATATTTCTGAATATATAACCTGCCGAAAAATGCAACAAATTGATTTTTCAAAAGTGAGATGGTAGGATGACCCCCTAAAGATTTATTTCCTCTTCCTAGAGATCAGTCAAGGTTGATGCGTAAAAATAATAAAAGAGGTGTCTCAATTGAGACTTAGGGATACCAGGTTGAATTATATAGTATGCAGATACGCCCCCTGCAACCGGGGCTCAACAGCAGGTGTTTTTATTTACCTAGTTAGTTCTGGGACTGAAATAACCAATAAAAATAAAACAATCATCCAACCCACAGCCGAAGAGGGAAGGCTCCTCAGCGACCATCCTACCAGAAGCGGTAGGAATCACTAACATCGATGACAAGAACCAAGTTACCGCGGTTGAAGAAAATATGTCTGGGCTCACTGTAAGAAGGAAGAATCGTAACGATGTCCAGGAAGAAAGCATTACGCAATATCATTAGGAGAAACTCCTCCTTTTTTACCTACAAGCTAAGAGGAGGAAGTATTTTACAGACGCTCCCCCGAAAAGGAAGTTGAAACGGCCGAAGGCTCTGGAAACAGAGGATCTTACTTTCGCACAGATTGCTAACAACACCTCAGTGAGAGTTTTCATCACGTCGGGTTATCCTGATGCCTGTTTAACTTCAAAGATGCTAGACAGGCTGAGGGAGGAAGTCTCTAAATGGTGATGAATTTGCACTACAGCAAAGGCGCCTCGGTGGTTCTGAACATGCGTATGGCAGTGGTGTACACAGGTAATCTCCTAATCCAAGAAACCTGGTTATACAGGGAGAGGAACCACGCGAAAAAGTTCTAAGGGTATGTGTAGCCGTCAAGGGTATGGATGCCGAAGACAAAGAAGAAACATTGAATCACCTGATGGAAGTTCAATTCCTAGAGAGGGAGAAGGCTGCCTGGAATTTCGCCACCAATGTCGTTGATATCAAGAAAGTTTAATGATCCATGGGGTTCTTCTGCCCCTTTAAATCACCAACTGCGGATGGAATATACTCAATGCTCTTACAAAAGGGTAAGCATTTTTTCATCCACCCACTGACGAAACTATTGAGGACAAGCATTACCCTTAAACACGTGACATCGGCATGAAAGGATGGCAGAGTTGCCTATTTTCACATACCAGGGAAGGAAGGGTTGAAATAGTACAATCAGAAATAATATGGCAGGGCCCCTGAGATCAGGCTACCCGAACACGCATGAAAAACTCGACACAGAGATAGCCATCCGAAAGGCGATAGACAGCGAACATAGTTCCGGGTAGTGACACCAGGTAGCGCAGGATCCTCTCTCCCGCAACCTACCTCAACCGGAGAGGGTATAAGAAGACAGGCGAGATGCAAAGCGAGCACTCTCGAGTGAACTCCTGGAAACTGAAGTCTACATCTGCATCATCCATCCGAGTACCTGCACGGCTTCACGCTCTGTAAGGTTAAAGGTCCGTAGTTTTTGATCTGGGTAGGCTGTCAAAACCTCCGGAAATATTGTGCTTCTCAGGGCACGCCGTCCAGGCTCCTGAATCTCTTTTTCTTTTTTGGTTTCTTGGGTACGCCATACAGGTTCCAAGATTATTTTTTTGATTTTGATATTTGTTTATCCTGTTTCCGTTTAATCCTGGGTACGCTATGTTATAGGCTCCAGATCTTTCTTTCAGGTGATATCTTCTGGGTACGCTGTATCAGGCTCCAGGTATTCTGTAGTTGTTTATGCTAGGTACGCTGAAACAGGCTCCGGAAATTGAATATATTTTTTGAGGATTCGAAACGATGCACGGTTTACAGGCTAACGTGGAAGTATTTTAAGTTTGGATTTTTGGAACGTGACACGATGACGAAAATTGTTTAAGAACCTGCGACTGCAGTATTATTATATAAATAGGATAAGATGCTCTCTCGATTGTAAAACCACGATTATTGTACGTAACTAGATTAGTTCATGCGCACAATTGCAAGACTAAGTCTGAATAAAAATTAATTTATTGTTAAATTGTGCCTACTTCAATTTATCTTCTCCTTTCTGGGTCCAAATTGATTTTACCGGACTTAGGGCTTGGTAAAATCAAATAATAGAAAAAACGAACTCTTTCAGGGTGCTGAAGATTTCCGGCCGATTAGTTTAACGTCCTTCATTCTGAAAACGGTAGATGAAAAAAAAAAAAATTCCATTTTTCGGGTCAAACTATGCAATATACGAGAAAATTGAATTGAAAGAAATTGTACACCCAAAAAATATTTAAAAATTTGTCATTCATCACTTTTTTATAGGACACGTAGTTTTTGTCTTATTCTTAAAAACCAACATTAAAAATAAAAAAATAAAATTTTTAGACAAACGACACAAGCAAATATAAATCTTTTATTTAACAAAAAAAAATTGTTTACAGCTTTTCCTAGGCCGTCTTAGGTCTGAAAATCAATTCTTTAAAGTTTACAATTTTAAAAAAATACAAATTTGAGGCTAAAAAATTATTTCACCCCTAGAAAGTATTTGACATTTATTTAAAAATAAGCCTTGCATTTTATGAAATGAACAAAAAAAATTTAGTGATACTATTGGGCTTAGAATACGAAAATTTGGAATTTCGTTATAATTAATTATGTGAAATGACCACAAAAAATTGTTTTCATGATAAAATATTCACAGGATTTTTTCTAAATTATAATTAGAATATTTCGCATAAGAAATTAATTAAAAATTTTGTTGCTGGACTTTAAAATGCATTTTTACCTACAATTTACCTTAAAAAGGTTTTGCTTATCGATTTGCTTATCGGTTCTGTTGCAATTTTAATTGCTGAAGATAAGACTTGATTTAAATTTATACTTGAAAATACATTGTAAGGTACTGCAAGAATCTTTAAATTACAAATTACGAATTATCGTCTTCTAAGCCCGATAATATCTTCAAGCAAAATTTTTGTATAAAATAATCTTGTATTTCTTTATACTGAAAACTGAAAAAAAATATCTTCAGAACCAAACCGACGTAGCGGAACTTTTCAACAATTTTATTTCAATAAAATGAAATTTATCGCAGTATTTTATCTTTTCCTCAATATTTCTCAAAAAAAAAATTGTTTTTTACGATAAAAACAGCAACAGAAAATTTTTTAGCAAACGTTGAATTTCCAACGATAGAATTGAATTTTTTACCACTAGTGAAAAGTAAAAATAGTGCATTTTTATCCCAAAATAATAGTTTTCAATCAAAAATTAAAAAGTTAATTTGCCAGTAAAAAAAATTAATTTTTTTTACTGAAAAAAACAGATGTTTCGAAAAAATAATTTGATTCACAGCCGGAGAGATGAATCTTCAACTTAAATGATGAATCTTCAACTGAACGAAATGAAAGAAAGAGTCAAGGAATTCATAGATTTTAAGAAATTTTGAGAATTAAGGGTATTAAGAGAATTTAAGGAATTCAGAGAATGCCAGGAATTGAAAGAATTCTATGAATACAAATAATTTAGAATCCTGAGAATTTGTGGAATGTTTTTAATTCCTGGAATTCTCAAAATAACTTCAATTCGCTGAATGCCTTGAATTCCCTGAATTCTCTGAATTTCTTGAATTTGCTGAATTGCTTCAATTCACTGAATGCCTTGAATTTGCTGAATACTTCGAATTCTCTGAATCCCTTGAATTCTCTGAATTCCTTAAATTCTCTGAATTGCTTGGAATCTCTGTATCCCTTGAATTCACTGAATTTCTTGAATTTGCTGAATGCCTTGAATTTGCTGAATGCCTCGAATTCTCTGATTCCCTTGAATTCCTTGAATTCTCTGAATTCCTTGAATTCTGTATATTCCTTGAATTTTCTCCGACTGAGAGCCGACCGGATAGCTCGAGTTTAAACCGGGCGCAGGCCGAGGATACTGGCCGAGATCCAAATAAAAACGTCACGGTAAACTGGTCGGATTCCGGCTTACATACCGGCCGGGATCCGGTTGGGTAACCCGGTCACAGAGAGGTTAAAAAATTTTACTTTGGGCGAGAAATTGGTAATTTGAATTGTCTTTTTAGGCTCATCGTAAAGAATGCAATGACCTTTAAATGTAAAATCAAATTATCCAATTCTCGCGAAGAAATTAGAGAAGAATTTCAACCACTGATTCTAGAATCTCCTAGCCATTGTTTTATTTAGGAAACCACGTGGTGATTTGAGGTTAGGAAGTAGGAAAGGAAAAAATGAATACACAGCACTATACTTTAATGAGAAATAATAATTATTCCCACATTAAGTGGGGTTTTCAAACTGATTACTGAAATAAGGTTGACTTTAATACCGGTTTTTATTTGTTAACTTCAAGGAGACGACGCGACATGAGTGCATCGTGCATTCTCGTTCAAGGTGAGAAACTGAAACTTGCAAGGGTCTACGTCGAAGCCAGGTGCAGAAGGCGTCAGGCATGGCGGTAAATTTGAAAGTGTACAGAGTAAAAATTTTCTGAAAATAGAGAAAATGGTAAAAAATGTAACAATTCTGCTATTACATATTGCAGAATCGATAATAGTTTTAATTAATAAGTTAAAACATTGGAAAGAATTAAATGTTGTTTTTTTTGTGAAGAATTTGAAAAAAGATAAATTCTGTCTTACTGACTACAAAAGAAGTATCCTGACCAGTGCCCGGTCGGCTCCCGACCATAAAATCTAAGCAGAGTTGATCCGACCAGAAACCTTGTTGTAGTACGGCCAACCGGGGCAATTTCTGCACGGGAGTGAGTGTGTGTAAAGTGGCATTGGGTAGGATCGGCCTAGTTTTTTGCGTTTTCGCGTCGGCCTCAGGCTCACGTGATTTTCAAAATTTTGCACATGTCCCAACTCTTTCTCCAATTTTTATTTTTCAAATTAGAAATTTTCTGGCTATAGTCTAAGAAAGTATATTATCTAACAATCGACGAGTAAAAATAGCCGTACGCCCTTGATACACACTATACTGTATGTGTATTTGTAGCGGGCGTAAAGTTTTATATAGCGGGCGTAAAGTTTTATGTAGAGGGCGCAAAGTTCATGTCGGCCCGGCGGCGAAGTGCAGTTGCGCAAACGTCACCGGGCTGGAAGCGGCCGCATTGCGCCTGCTTCACGTGCATGCAATCGCGCGTTTTCAAGGGGGGTCGGACAAAAAGAGATTTTCATATATCTATAATAATTTGGAAGGAATGATTTCGTAAAAATAATATTTAAAATATTTGTTAACGAACTTTAAAAATGCTTGTACGCTCCATTTCATCAGGTTTGAATTATTTTAACTTGTTTATATTTAATTATACGTAGACATAAGGGCCACCCTCGTATGAAACCTTACGCACGGACATAAACGTGCACAGTTGGGCAAGTGATGTCTATGCACGTGTACAGTTAGGCAAGTTCCATAAGTTCCATCTGTGCACGTGTACAGCTGGGCAAGTTCCATATGTGCATGTGTACAGTTTGGCAAAGGACATCTGTGCACGTGCACAGTTCGAAAAGTGATATATGTGCACGTGCAAAGTTAGGTAATTGACATCTGTGCAAGTGCACAGTTGGGCAAGGGATATATGTGCCGGCCTGTCTAAATTTCAACGTGCACAGTTGTCACTTGGACAACTGTACACCTGCACACATGGTACTTGGACAACCTTGCACGTGCACAGTTGTCCACCTGACCAACGACGTGCACAGTTGTCCGTCTGGCCATTCACATGCACAATTAGGCATATGCAAAGTTGCTACGTGCAAAGTTGACCCAATCCCCCTGGAGTTTCATTCCATTTCAAGAACAAGAATTGAAACTCTAAAACTAAATTCAAAATTCTTTATATTTAGAAATTAATCAATTAATTCCAAACACGATTTGATTCTGATTTTTCTTAAACATTAAACTTGTAAACATGCATTAGTTTCAAATGAGACAAGTTTATAGTTTGTATTTCTTTTGAACTGGAAATTTTGTTCATTTGAAACTTTTACAAGTTACATATATATATATATATATATATATATATATATGATTTGAGTAAAATTTTGACCCCCCCCCTCCGGTTTTTGTCAAATGTCTACGCTTTTGAGGCCCTCTAAACCCGAAAAATAGGTTTTTATGAACGTCTCTGCCTGTATGTATGTGTGTATGCCTGTCTGCCTGTATGTATGGATGTCTGTAGGTATGTATGTATGTATGTCTGTCTGTATGCATGTAGTCTTTCTTTCTGTGAACACGATAACATTTGAAAAAATTATTGTATTAGATTGGCCTTGGTCTACACTTCAAATGTCCTAAACTGAAGGTCATATTCGTTAGACAGCTATTTTGGATGAAAATGCAAAAAGTGAGAGCATTTTCAACATTTTTGAGACCACTTTTTTTTAATATTTGTAGATTCTATGTAGGTTTATTCGTAGACTTTGGAAACTCGAATTATTAGCATTATTTATTTTTTGATAGGATCCTTAGTTTTTGTTTTATTCTTGAAAACCAAGATTAAAAATAAAAAAAATTTAATTCTTGGACAAAGGACGCAAACTACGAAAAAAAGTAATTAGACAAAAGTTGGTCACCCAAAAAAGAGCTGCAAATTTGTTATTATTAATTTCTTGACAGGATGCGTCGCTTATGTTTTATTCGTAAAAAATAACATTAAAAATTTTTTCAATTAAATTCTTGGACAAACGACACAAGCTATGAAAAAAATGAATGAAGAAAAGTTGCTCATCGAAAAAAGAGCTGGAAATTTGTAATTAATAATTTTTTGATAGGACGCATATTTTTCGTTTGAGATGTAAAAAAGAACATAAAAAATAAAAAAATTAAATTTTTTGATAAACCACCCAAGGTGCATTACAAAATTAACAGACAAAAGCTGTACAGCCAAAAAAGATCGACAAATTTTTTAATAATAATTTTCAGATAAGACGAGTAAATTTTCTTGTATTCGTAAAAAATCAGTTTAAAAATAAAAAAATTAAATTGTTGGAAAAACGACACGAGAAACGAAAAAAAAATGAGAAGACATAAGTTTTTCAACCAAAAAATATCTACAAATTTGTTATAAATTCTTTTTATAACAATATACTAAAAATAAACAAAATTACCTTTTCGGAGAATGGACACAAGCTTCAATAACATTTTATTTGACAAACTTTTTCGCCTAAATTATATCTACAAATTTGTTTGAAACCACTTAATGCTAAGATGCGTATTTTTCATTCAAATCGTTAAAAATGACATTGAAAATAAAGAAATTAAATTTATGGAAGAACGACACAAGTTGCAATAAAATGTTTAATAACAAAATTGCTTTTTTTCTTATAGGATGCGCACTTTTTTTCAATTACAAAAACAAGACAATGAAAATACGTATGTTTTAATACTAATGCATATTATGAATTTTAATAATATGAATTGATTAAAATTATACAGTTTTCAGGGTAGCTTAGAATAAAATTGGATGCCCCAGGCCGAGGTACAGAAATAAATGTAATATACATTTGATATAAAAGTGTTCAATATAATGGAGAAAAGTTCACATTTTGGACAAAATCTAGTGCGAAGCAGTAGACACGTGATGAATGTGTTCGTTAAAGCCGAAGGAGCTTCAACAAAAGAGAATTTACAATCACCAAATTACAATCGTCGATGCTTTTACCTTTATTTTAAAAATTCTGTGCGCAAATGTGATCACTACACTGTCACTTCTTTTATAAACTATTTTTCGCCAAACTTTTCTGTTCTGGCACACCTCTCTAGCTTCCTTCACGTCCATGCATTTTCTCATGCAAGAACTTGTGTTTCTATGACTTCTTATGTCTCTTCGAACTGGGGTCTAATTGACACGTTCTACCTATTCTTTTCGCGGTCTGCCTCTGGACACATTGCCATTTACTTTACCTTGATACACTTGTTTCGTTAGTCGTTCATCTTTCATTCTCTCAACATGCCCTACCATCTTAACAAATTTCTTTCACATATGTCAACTAGTGTCTTCTCCACACTATATTCTTTGAGGATTATCTCATTACTTACTTTGTCCATCAGTGTTTTGGCGCATACCCTGCGCGGAAATTTCATGTTAATCGCGTTAATTTCACTCCCATCTTTTTCTTAAAAGGTTCACGTCAGGCTACCGTACAGTACAGTCGGTATAAATATAGAACTATGTATTGCCCTTTTAGCTTTATTTGATATATTTTTACTTCTGATAATGGGCCCTGTTCTACCGATAACCTTCTTACCCTCGTATATGCGCCTATCTAACTCCCTATCTATCTTTCCATAACTAGGGAACAGGCTAGCAACATATAAGTACTTATCAAATTGTTCAATTCTCTCATTATTTAGGACAATATTGAACATTGTTTTCTCACCTTTTCCTTCATACACAATTATTTATTCTAATGTTAATTTTGAGGTCTATGTTCTTGATGCTTGTACTCAGTTTGCTCAACATTCTTTACAAGTCCTCGATTGACTCTGCCACAAAAACCTTATCATCTGTGAAAGCTAATACACGTACCCTCACTGTCGCGAAATCTACACCTTCTTCGTCGAAGAGGGCCATTCTCTCACACTTGTCCATGAATATAATAAATAGCCATAAGGACATATCGCATCCTTGTCTAACACCTTGCAAATATCAAACTATTCGTTCAGTTTCCCATTAACCCTTACACTCGCTTTGCTACCAGCATATATTGCTTTTATTGCTTGTAGCGAAGGAATCACGTCTGGTCAGGTTAAAGTCGATCAAACAGAATGCAAGAGAATTTATCACCGTCATTATTAAAGCTATTAAATACCTTATCAATGTAATCCGAGATGTGAGTGCCCGAGCCCATCCAACTTGGCACTGCTTTGTATCCAGAAAAATGTTTGGTTGTTTTGGAAAATTAGCAGAGATGTAGCCTCCCAAAGGTACGACCACGGTCGTTCATCGAACGATCGATCCCGACGCCACCGGAAGTAATACGTCATCCAACTCGTTACTTCCCACATCACCAAAAGTCGATCGAGTCGGGAAAACCACTTAAAATAGAACCGTAAGCGAAAGAAACACTGACTTTAAATTGAATAATTCAAAGACCTGAATTATCTAGAAAAGCACACTCGAGTTTAAATTGTTCAAACAATCTGAGTAGCTACACTAGCCTGCATCTCGGTTGATGCTGAACTGCCAGAAAAAAGGTCCGAGCCTGCTCAACAAAGAAGCTTAACGCTACTACCTGTGACCCCACTTTAACGGGAAGGAGAGCTCCTGAAACTCAGAAACCGAGAGAAACCTTCAAAGAGAATGAACATTGGGCGGAAACCATTTGATTGCCGATGAAACCTGAAGGTCACTTAAAACAAGAAGCACAACATCAAACAAATTATTAACATACCTTGTCAAATGCTTTTTCAAGGTCGACAAATGTACAGAAAACTTTTTTCCTTACTCTCAAACTTTTTTCTGTGATCTGTCTTGAGTTAAATGTTAGATCTGTACATGATCTTCTCAGCATGAATCCACTTTGGACTTCCCATATCTCTTCTTCTGTTATTTTCATTACCCTGCGAATAAGTATTTTGGAATATATTTTGTTTACAGTACTTAATAAGCTGATACCTCTGTAATTATTGCAGTTGCTTCTGTCATCCTTTCATTTGTATATTAGTAAGATAATCACTTTTTTCCAGTTATCTGAAACTTCTCCCATCTCAATACATAAATTTAACAATTTGCACAACCTATGAGGTATGTACTCGCCACCGTATTTGAGCATTTCAACGTCTATACTGTCTACACCAGCTGCCTTACCATTTTTTAGATTCTTAATTATATCCTTAATCTCAGTGACACAGATTCTCTCAATTGAGTTTTCTATCATACCGTGTTCTATATCGCAGTTGTGGTGCCCTATATCCTCATCTCCTAATAATTTCCTAAAAAAAAAAAATCTCTCAAAGCGTCTAGTATCCCGTCTGTATCGTATAGCATTTCACCTTTGATATTTATCATGCTGACCAACTCTGTACTTTTACTTCTCTTCATAGATTTATATAACAGTTTCTTGCTTTCTTCAAAGTCGTTTTGTATTTTATTCTCTTCTTCTATTCTGATTTTACATTTACTTTCCATGACTAGTCGTTTAACTTTCCTCTTTTTGTGTCTCTAATCATGTTTAAGCCTATTTCTCTCCTCATCGCTAAGACCTTGACATTCAACGTTCTGTTGCACGCTTCTTCCTTTTCTTGTCGGACTGCCTGAATTTCATCAGTCCAACATGGATCACCAGACAATCTTTCTAAAAACGCAGTACCTCACACTTCGGTCGCAGTTTCAACAATGATATCTCGGAACATAGTCCATGTGCCCTCTATACATTTATTGCTTCTATGTGCGTTAGTTTCGTTTTTTTTTGTTTTCTTTCTTCTCCATCCCCGCCCTAAATTTATTTTAGAGACTAAAAGGTAATGATCAGTATTGCATTCGGATCCTTTCATGACTCTTGTATCTTTAACTAGTTCTCTTAGTCTTTCATGCGCAATAACGAAGTCAATTATACTGTGGCTATTTCCTCTACACTAGGTGTACATATGGATCATTTTATGCCTAAACCAAGTATTTGTAATAAATAAGCCCTTTTCTAGGGATAAGCTAACTAATCTTTTCCTGTTATCATTTTTTCTTATTGGATCCCCAAAATTACCTAGCACCCTTTCTGTATCTTCATCTTGACGCTGCACGCCGACTTATCCGTTCATGTCTCCTAGTATAATGCTTCTTTCTTCATGATCGTAAGCACTTATAGTATCATTTAAACTGTCCCATGAGGCATCTTTTACTTCGTTCGGATCACCATCAACTGGGGCGTAGCACGCTATGATAAATAATCTTTTCGATTCCTATTCTCATTGTAACCCACAACAATCTGGGAGATACAAAATCATGATCTCTTAGATGCTGTCTTGGTCTTTCATTCATAATCAAACCGACCCCTTGACTACCATGTGATTCACTATCTATTCCTGACCATATCTTAAGTCCTCCTGTTAATACCTTATTTTTTATGTTTCTAGTAACGCATCCATTTTTCTTTGTTTCAGGTATACATAGAATATCTAGCTTCCTTACGTGCACGGTTTCTCGTAATTCCCTTACCTTAAGATCATTCATCCCTCTACCATTCCAAACACCCAGTCTCCATTCATAACCTGAAACTTGACCTTTAACTTTACTGTGTGCATGTATTTCGTCAATCAAACTTTCAGTCCGTTCCGAAACTATTTTATTGTTTGTATTATCTATTGTTTAAACCATCTTTATGCGAGAAATTTATTTTGCAAGTCGAAATCCTTTATATCATCTTTGATGAAGCTCCTGAATTGCCATATTTTCTAAATTGCACTTTTAGTTTCGCCGTTAAAGTTTTTCATGAAAATGAATTAAATTGTCTTTATGTAGAAACATAATTTGAGAATAATCCCACATAAGAATTGATATTTTGGTTCTAAATTAAAATGCGACCGTACTCCTCTAGAGTGAGTAAAGCAATGATTTTATGAGAAACACTTGGGAAGTTTCAAACTACATTTTCGCCTATTTCAAAAATCGGCAGGTTTACAATTCTTTTACATATATATATTTACAATTTTTCGACTTGGAACTTATTTCTTTCCAAATTTGTCAATTGGAAGCATTTCAAATTTGAAATTCTGTAAGTTTTACTTTAGTTGAAAAGACTTGAAAGATAAATAAAAAAATATCCAAAAAGTGATTTTGATTCCTAAAATCAAACTTTTTTCATTGAAAAAAACTTTCTTTCGATGATTTAAAACAAATTTCGTGGATAATCCAGCTTTTTAGGATATATCTGAAATCTATTCATTGAATATAACTGATAAATATGAAAAATCTCATCGAATAGGATTCAAGCGACATGGTATGGAAAATTTTCATTTTTGACAAATAATAATTTATATAGTGGGTAGAATATAAAATTGTTAGTCCTCTTTCATGTTTAAGGCGCGTTAAGGAAAATTAATAGAAATTTAATTTGAAAAGAGTCTTATTCAAGTGTTTTTATGGCTTAAAAAATAGTCTCTAATAATACAATATTACGTATAATTGATTTCTTCTGTCGCATGAGATTTTTAGTTAAGTCTAAGTCTTAGGTACTCCAAGGTCCACTTCTGTACATAATCCGAGGGAGAGGGGATAAATCATTTGGCAATACTACTTCAGTAAATAATGTAGTAAATTATACTAATAATAATAACTTGGACCGTTCTTGCAGATTCACTATTACTTTTCCACCTACGTCAAAAGCGTACAAATACTCATAATTGACGAGATATCTAACCAAATTAAAAACAGTTCGTGGTCTCACTTTACTATTCTCAACTGAATATTTATGCATTATTTTGACCAGTTATTCCTGAATTTCAAAAAAAAAAAATATATATGATGAAATGTAATTCTGTCTTGTAATATTCCAAGAGAATTGCAATTTTGATTGGAACGGGGAATATTCTAAAAGAATTATGATTCTCAATTGGCGGAGAAAATTTTCTAGAAGAATTATAATTCACAGAAATAATCTTTTTCAAACCCCTATGCCTTTTCAACGTCTCATGGAGGGCAGGAAGGCACCCCTGTGACTGATCACAGAAATAATGTAAATAAATGGAAAGGGCCTTTTCAATGTGTCTGTGATTCGGCTTCTGAGATTGGGCACAGAAATATTTCAAGTTACACCCTTAACCTTTTCCAATTTGTTTTACTACGTGACGTCAACTAGTAATAAGATTGTCGATATCGAGGCCAAACAGTATCATTAGACCCATGGAACGAAACTTCATTTTGTAATATTTTCGTAAAAAATTATTTTTCACCATAAGCGTTTTGTTATATTTTACACTTGTTATAAACAGCTCTTGTAATTTAAGCGAATAATCGATTATTTGCATCCACACTGAAAAAACTGAGGCTTCGAAATTGTGCAGGTAATCGGTCAAGCAGAACAAACGTGAGATGGGTACTCCAAACTGAGGTAAATTTACCGTGGTAAATCGCAGAAATCTCCGACGTACACCACTAGAAGTAGCGCGTTACAGGCCTATAGCCACGGAAAGTTTACTTCAGTTTGGTGTAATCAGCTGACAATTACCCTGCTTGAACGATTACTTGCAACGTTTCGTACCCCCAGCTTTTTCTGTCAACTGTCGGTGCTGGTAGTCTGGGCTAGACCCTTAAAATATGGTTTTTACCAGTACGGGTTTTGTATACACAACCAAATTCAATTCAACCAACTTCAAATTCCTTGAAAATATTTTGGCGATATGAGGGCATCCAACTATAAAAAAAGGTTTGAATTCAAATCACACTTAATCCTAAGGTGTAAATTTTTTATCCATACACGCGCGGATCTACAGAGTGGCGAAACCGACGATCGCCCCCCACCCCCATGATTTTCTGAGATGCCTTCACTTTTTTCTTTTTAACTAGGAAACGGAGAAAAATTATAAGGCAATATGTCAATATTTGAAAGACCACAAAATATTATATAGGTATAATAATCTTCAAATTCATTCATTCGCGTTATTCACATTGAAGCCTTACGTTTCCGCTCGATTTTTACGCGTTTTTTGTCGAGCTCTTAATAATTTGTATCATCTTGAAAATTTCTATAATTTGAATTTGGAATTATAGTTTCGAGTACACAATTCTGAAATAGTTTAATTTTTGAGGTCTTGAAACTAAAGTTGCTCAGTTTAAAAAGTTTAAATTCCCAATATTTGTTTTAAAGTTTCTTAATTTTTAAATGTTTAATCAGGAACATTATTAATTTTTCAATGTTTAGTTTGTTATTTTAACTGGACTAAACTAATTTTAAATGTATAGTTCGTGAATTCTATTGAAATTGTTTGAAAATCTTTTCAATTTTTTTAACTACTTTGTAATCCCTCAATTCTTGTTATTGAATTCTTTGAAATCCATTAAAATATTCTAAAATGTGTTAAAATCCCGCGAAATTATATGAAATCTGATCATATTTCTTTGAGATCCTGAAAAATGTATTGAAATACGTTATTGAGAGCCTTTAAAATCCCTAAGAATTATTATTGAAATCCATGAAAATCTTATAAAGTCCCTTAAAAAATCTTTGAAATATTTTTTATTCTTGGAGATCCTCTGGAATCCTTTCGAATCTTCTTCAATATTCTAAAATCCTATAAATTCTATGAAAACCTTTCAAATCTTTCGAGTACAAGGAAATTCTTTAAAATCGCATGATTATCGAAATATTTGAAATTATCTTTAAATCTTTTAAATCTAACAAATCCCATCATTCTTGTGAAATTCTTTGCAATTCATAGCAATGTTATAAAATGTTTAGATATTGATCCAACTTTAAGATCAAAGTAATACCCCAGGATTTTCTGTGATGCTGTTATCAGCAGATTCCCAAGGGTAGGAATTTTACCTTTGGCTGTTGTCTAGATTTAAAACATTTAAAAAATTTTTTTAACGAAAATTTGACAAAAGTTTTTGTTCACATAAATCATGAAACTTTTCTCTAATAATTACCTTATTTCTCTTCCCTGGCATTGATTTAGTTGATGAATATGACCTACAAGTGAATAGAAATTCATAGTTACCACTCTTGTTTGGCAAGTATAACATAAATTCACATAACTTTTAAAAATGGTTCCTAGATAAATAATACCATTTTCTTGATTGCTTTCCATCATAAAAACATTCCTTGAAGTTCTAAATACATTAGAAAAAGATGTCTCTATTTGTGGCACAAAATTCCCATAATTATGTATAATTATGCCCATAAATTCCCATCATAATGAAAAATGCGTGTTAAACTTCGTGGGGCTTGCGGAACCTCTAAACATCTTTTTCTTTAGAAAAAAAAAAAAAAAAAAAAAACAATACGCATTTATTGGTTTGTGGATTCGGACAAAACTTATGGGGAGCGGATAAGCATACAAATTCAAGAGAAAAAAATTTGGACTACAATAGTGTACAGCCATCATCACCATGAACGCGCGGAGTAAGCACCGGTAGCCTACATCAGCAATTGTCTGGATGCAATAAGAGTCCATAACATTTTCTCGTGCGAAAACAAATTCCCCTTGACGCTTCCATCCAAATTTCCGAATTTTAATTTTTAAAGGATATATCTGGATGTGAAATTGTATTGCGCATCTTTTTTCCTCTAGATAAAAAGGTGTAGCTTTCTTAGTTTACAAATTAAAGCCGAAAAACTTACTTTCAAAAAAAATAAATTTTAATCCGTTTTTCACTTCAACTCGCGCTGCGTTCTTCAGTTTTTAAGTTTTTTTTTAATTTTTAGAGAATGCGCTTTAGGGCATTCTTCGACTGATACAGTCAGAGCAATTGAAAAAAAAATTGAAAATTTGTTATTAATTTTTTTCTGATGCTCAGCGTGAATCGGACTTTTGTAACTTGCAGCGTTTCGTTTATCGAGATAATTTTGAGCAAGAAAAATCTTCTCGCTAAAAAAATGTAGAGAAAACTGTACTAAATTATAGGAAAAGTTTCACGTCAAAGTTGATAAAATACTCATGAAGTTTATTAAATTTTTAATGTATTTTTGCGGTTTGTTTAGATTTAACTGTAAGATACATACTCTAATGTACATCTAATGTTTATACCTGCATGCGGTTTAACTTCGAAGCGACCTTGAACATTCGCTTTGTAAACAAACCTATGCACACGCTAAATTAAAACAGATCAGTTAGTCCTTAACTCTTCACCGGATATTGCACGTCTGAATGTAAAGATTATATTAAATCTAAATCTAAAAAAAAAAAAAAAATCTAAAAAATCTAAAAAACCGCAAACTTTTCGAGGTAGAAAACGAAACAGAGACGAGAGTGAATAGAAGCGAAATGTATGAGAAACTTGCAAAAACAAGGTAAAGGGGGGAGATTACGATATCCATGCCAACAAAGTTTTAATGTGGATTCCTATAGGATTTTTGGCCAGAAACACGAATCTGAAATTTTTAAATCGATATCTCGAATAATTTTCGAGATATCGATTTTTTTTTGCTAAAATTATTGACTTTTGTTTTTTATTAAAATAATTTCTGAATATCGATTTCGATGCGATTTTTTGCGAGAAACAGTGATCTGCAATTTTTAAATCGATATCTCGAGTTTTCGATATATCGATTTTTTTTGTTAAAATTATTGACTCTTCTTTCTGATCAATATAATTTCTGAATATCAATTTCGATGGTATTTCTTTCGAGAAACCCGGATCTGAAATTTTTAAATCGATATCTGGATTAGTTTTGGAGATATCGATTTTTTTCTGTTAAATTGAATCATCGAATATTACAGGTCTCACCCCTATCCCTTCACAATTTCTAGAAGGGGACGGGAAGGTACCCCTGTGACTAGTCACAGAAATAATAAAAGGTACACCCGTAAACCTTTTCCACCGATCTCGTGTGGGCGGGAAGGCATCCCTGTGACTGGTCACAGAAATAATTTAAAGTCACACCCCTACCCCTTTTCCAACGCCTCGTGGGGGCGGGAACACACCCCTGTGACTGGTAACAGAAATAATTTGAAGTCATTTTCTTACCCCTATTCTAACGCCTCGTGGGGGCGGGAAGGCACCCCTGTGGCTGGTGACAGAAATAATGAAAGGTCACACCCCTAACCCTTTTCCAACGCTTCGTGGGGGCGGGAAGGCATCCCTGTGACTGGTCACAGATATAATGAAAGGTCACACCCCTACCCCTTTTCCAACGCTTCGTGGGGGCGGGAAGGCACCCCTGTGACTGGTCACAGAAATAATTTGAAGTCACACCCCTACCACTTTTTGGAAAAACGACACAAGCTGCAATAACTTTTTATTTAACAACATTTTTCACCTAAATTATGTCCAAAAATTTGCTTAGAACCATTTTATACTAGTATGCGTATTTTCAGTTTAAATCATAAAAAAATAACATTGAAAATAAACAAATTAAATGTATGGAGAAACGACACAAGTTGCAATAAAATGTATAATAACAACATTTTTTGTATAGGATGCACACTTTTTTATAATCAGTTATATTCGTTTTGTACTCCTTGTCAAATGCATTAACAAAGCATTTGTGATCTCTTAGCGGGGCTGCATTATAACCTTCCAGTGCTTTTGCCTGTGGAGTGTTTCACAAACATTTCATATCGGTGCAAGATGCCAACTCTAAACTCCTTATATCAGTCCTATAATGAAAAAATATATATTTGAACTGAATTTTACAAAATTAATCTAAAGAGGATAATTTCAAAACACACTTTTATAGATATAAACAGAGAAAATACTGAATCGGGGTTTTTGTCAAAATAGGGTACACTTTTCTTTAATTATGCAAATTGATAGTTTCTAAGTGTAACTTTTATCATTACAGTATTAAATACTAATTATTTATTAAATACTATTTTTGTCTCGAAGCAGTCGTTTTGACTTTAATCACCACTTTCATCTAATATATTCCCAGGCGTTAAACATAAGAGGGATTTAACATTACCTAACTTCTTCAATATTTCTAATTACATACACATTGACTAGGATTGCGTTAACACAATGTTTCTAAAATGGAGTCGATTACATTACGGACAAGAAGCTCTAATTACAACGAAGGATTGGATTAATGTTAATGAACAATTAAGAAGAACATGGGCAAAAAGGGATTTCTTAATGGACTGCAGAACGAATAAGTTACGTCCTAAGAATATTTCTAATTGTATGATTAATTGTAGTTCGATCCATGTGTATAGTAAATCTTGTGAGGATAAATTAACTGATATTTCAAACTTGAACCTTTTTAAACCTGATTTTAATGGTGAACTAATTATTAATTTTTTAGAGCTTCTATTGTCTTGTTATACCAATTTGTTGTTATTACTATTTATTTGTATTGATATTTTAGATCAATTTTAATCTGATAAGGAAACTGGTACATGTTTCGAAACGTTATACGTTTTAGTTTCGTTTATGATCTTGACACAATAAATTAAACTATTTTTGTCTGGAAGCAGTCGTTTTGACTTGTCACCACTTTCATCTTATATATTCCCAGACGTTAAACATAAGGGGGATTTAACATCACCTAATTTCTTCAATATTTCTAATATTAAATAAAATACTTTTTAATTATATAAAGCATATTTTTTATAGATACTTACGTATGCAAAGCAGTAAAACTGCAACCACATGTTTGCACTTTTCACTCAAACCGGCCTTGCAGCTACATTTCATATTGTTTATAATGCCCTCAATGCTAATTTCCCCTTTAATTTCGTGAGGCGTTTCTTTAAGGTGTGACGATTGCAAACAAAATGCAATTAAATTAATATTGTTATTGTTGTTCAAATCGATGTGCATTTTGCCACAGAATAGAATGTGTCCAGCATGTAAAACCTTTTCTCCCTGTATACAATTTCTAGAAGACGGTGTAGAAGAAGTGAATTCGCAAATTTCACTAATGCTTAGCATCATTTCAGTCGTCATTATCGCACAAAACACTTTAAAACTGTTGGTATAGCGTCTATTATTTCAAAAGTGACCCCGTTGTTTTCGCCGTACTGCCTGTCACGTGGCGTTGTGACGTCATGATTTCAGATCCCAATTCTTTTGGGGTTTCTTCTGTTTTATGGCACATCAACGAAATTCACGATGGTGGGAGCTTTCGAGGTCACACGTCCAAACACTTCTGCATTTCAAGCCGTTCTTGTGAAAGATGTCGGAGTCTGGACTGGCTATCCTGGCTTGCCGATAGACATTCAAGAGCGCAATATTTTATTATTGCATATCGTGGGTGAGGTGCAGATGGAAGTCCCGCCTTCAAAACTCCCTTGACTGCCAGTATCGAACATAGCGGTAACAGCATGGTCCATTGGTCAAAACAGTAAAAAAGAGCGCCCGTACCTATAGGGGATAAGTCTGTAAAAACGCGAGTTTCCATGGCTTGAATTTCGTCAGCGTAGTCGAGAGGCCATCTCGCCAATTCTGGCTGGACTCTCGTTTACTTTACCACGGGTCTCGTGGCGTCGGTGCTTTTTGTAAATAAAAGTTTAACTGCCGGGCGTTCGTATTCAGTTACGTATTGTGTGAATATCCAAAGGGCTATAAATATGAATTTTGTATGTATGCTCGTAAAGCTTCGCTCCAGAAAAAGACTGAAAATAGTTGCGCATATCAGCATTTAAAATCCCTCTTGTCCCTTCATGGCCGAGATTTTCAGGATCCTTCGGAAAATCCACGCCACACCGTGAAATAGAAGTTAATCCAGCCATTTTCAAGTTTACTTAAAGAGTACTTAAATTCAATTCTTTACCTAGCTCTGAACGGTGCTGCCGGGCATCAAGGAATTGTCACTTTGCCTCTTTTCTTAAAGATCAAAGATTTTTTCATCTTATTTTTCAGCTTCAATTCACCTTTTAGAAATTAACTATTTTCCTAATAGTTTCCTGGGAGAAGCCAAGAAAACCTGATATATATGTATGTTCAAAATAAAAGAAGAATTTCGTTTGAAGAAGTTACCTTATTTATAGTAGATTAGTTCGATTAATTCATATAAATGAATCTTTGGTGTGCCACCGTCGACATAATTTCAATATGGCCGCTATTCCAGGTAGATTTTGAATAGAAGCCTAGGTAACGTGCCAAAATCATGAGAAATCATTACAAATATTTTAAAAATTAAGTTCACTATTGGTGAAATTTGCGCATTTACGAAGTCGACACCTTGGTGTAGAAACTTCGTTGAAGGTGAACAAATACTTCGACTCAGGAATCGTCAGAAAAAAGGTCAGGACTTCTGACCATTTCTGACCACTTTTGTTACGTTTCTCGACAGAAATCGTCGGGAAAAGTCAGAATTCATGGGAAATGTTCAGAAATCGTCAGAGCTTGGGTTCGAAGGATAATCCTTTTTATTAGGGGTCCAAGACTAGAATGCCATAAAACCTAATCCCTTCTATATTTCCCAGGTTATTTATTTATGCATATTCTATTTTTAATTATATTTAATTATTAATATTCATATATTAAATGACTCTGAAGGTGAATCTGAAAATTTTGTGTGTTTTGACGTATCTCTTTCTCTTTACAAGATACGTTATATTTGTCCTAATTTTAAATTTTTTATTAATATTTTTAGGTATCTGAAATATACGAACCCCGTAGATTCTGAATTTCTAGCTTTTGAATCTGTATATGCAACATTGAAAAAAAAAATTATTTTCAATTTTTAATCCTTCTGGGTTGGCCTACCTGCGGTCCTAGTCGATGAGCTACCTGATAGGATGTGAATTAGCATATCTTCAGAAATTGTCAAACTCGTCAGGAATGGTCAGGATGTTCAGGAATCGTCAGAACTTCTGACCATTTGTGAGGATTCCTGACTTTTTTTTAGTAGGGCAGTGTCAATAATTGCATATTGTTTACAAACATCCAATGCAAAAAGTGATCCCCATGGAATAAAGGGGAAATTATCAAATGTTGTTGTGCAGAAAATTCTTTGCACGTGCAAAGCTGGATCTAGCCAGAAATGTAAAGACGTGGTTGCAACATTATTGTTCTTGAACATGTAAGTACAGCACACATTTTTATCCTTGTGAATCATTCCTTTTGTTTTATATTTTTTGTAATTCATATTATAATTTTCATTAGATAGTAAATGTAAATTATAAGTGAATACTTTCTTTACGTGTGTAAAATGAGTTAATTTTTTTTTCAATTTTGAGGTTATGTTAGTTTACGTTGCGCACGTTGTCCAGTTTCTTTTAATTCACTTGAAATTATTGATAATTTTGTAATTCGTATCATAATTTTCATTAGATAGTAAATGCAAATTATAAGTCAATACTTTCTTGGCGTGTGTAAAACGAGTTCTTTTTTCAATATTGAGTTTACGTTAGTTCACATTGTGTACGTTATACGCAGTTTCTTTTAATTCGCTTGAAATTATGGATGAGTGTATTAGTAAATGTTAAACGAGAATGTGACAAATTTCGTATCATTTATATAAAATCAATAATGATTTCGTAGAAACTTTAAAAGTATTGTTTAAGGTTTCCCTACTAAAAAAAAAGTCAGGAATCGTCGCAAATGGTCAGAAGTTCTGACGATTCCTGAACATTTTGAGGAGTCTGACTATTTCTGAAGATATGCTAATTCATATCCTAGCAGGTAGCTCATCGGCTAGGACCGCAGGTAGACCAGATACCTAAAAATTTTCCTAACAAATTTTAAATTAGGATAAATATAATGTATCTTGTAAAGAGAAAGAGATACGCCTAAACGGATAAATTTTCAGATTCACCTTCAGAGTCATTTAATATATAAATATTAATAATTAAATATAGGTTTTATGGCATTCTATTCTTGGACCCCTAATAAAAGGATTATCCTTCGAACCCAAGCTCTGACAATTTCTGAACATTTCTCATGAATTCGGACTTTTCCAGACGATTTCTCGAGAAACGTAACAAAAGTGGTCAGAAATGATCAGAGGTCCTGACTTTTTTTTAGTAGGGTTTAGAATATATATACTTTTATTTTCAATCCTTTTTACATGACAAAATTAATCCTGACATTTACAAAAAAATAATCTGCAAGTCGTAAGCCAATGGAGAAATATTAACCAATAAATAGGTAATTTTAAAGAAGATATGATTTGCAATTCATAACGGACACTGATGAACTTGATTGAACATCGTGTACAGACAAGAATTGTTTGTGGAGTAAATCACAAGCACTCTATTTAAAGCAACATCAACCAGCCCCACTGCAGGATCACGCGTGTTTTGTTGAAAAATTTAAAGAGGAATATTCAGCTTCAGTATCAGATGAGCAGACGGATGTCATTAAAAACTTATCGTATAACTTCAATCCAGACTCTGCATTGTTTACGTAAGAACATGTATGCATAAATTTTGTTATTTTACTTTCGACGGAAAAAAATTCTTTACGGCTTTTTTCATGGCAATTTTTACTAAACAATATTCACCAATTTTGTTTAAAATTAATTAGAGTTGTAGGTTCAAAAATATTATTTTTTTATTTACCGTTTTGGAATTTGAAGCAATAATTCGTTCGGTTCTGTGAACTACTTAAAAAAATTGCGCTTTTATCATATGGCTCATGATCTACTAAATGCTTGATGTGTATTTTTACTCGTTCAATTTTATTAACTACTTTTAATTTTTTTCTCATTGTTTTTATACAACGAACGATTATGTTTAATATTGAAAGACGCTAATCTAATCATAGACAATCAGATTTGATAAGAATCAAATCAAGCCCTTCTTCGACCGTCAATGTAAATATGCGTAAGTGTTATTTTGTAGCTCTTACGGTCTTCATTAAAGTAAAAGGAATAACAAACGAAATTACTAAAGAGTTCGTTTATTAATCATGCTGAAGTTTCGGCTATCACTGCCTGCCTTTTTCAACTAATCTAAATAAATAATATAGAAATATAAATAACAACAGTTTTTTAAAATTATTGCAAAAAAATATTCCAAGTAAAAGAAATAAAAATATCTGTGATTAGTATCTTCTAAGAAACAAGAGTTTTTCAATTTTAGAGTTAACAAAATGTAATAGCTTATGGTAAAATTTTTAGATAGAGACTACATGTTAAATTAGAAAAAAAAGCTTTATAATGTTTTGGGACAAACGACGAACATGTGACAAAGTAGACAAGAGAAACACATTAAGGCGGTAAATTCATTAATACAGAATAAAGGCGTCATTTGAATGAATCGCGAGGAAAACGCTCCAAAGCAACTGGATTTTAAATTGGTTTTTGATTATTTTATAATATTTTGATGTATTTTGTTAACATTCATAATTCCTGTATGTAAGTCAATAGAAATATTGTGATATTTGTTTATAAAAATGGATTCTATTATTCGTCTTTTATAAGTAATTTTTTCTCTAGCCAGAATTTTAATATTGTTAAAATCAAAATCAAATAATGGTTAAAGTTCCAACAATGTTGTGATAGACCTGTATTTAAATTTCCAACTCTACAATCTCTTTTATGTTCCGAAACTCTAGTTCCAGACAAATTTTCGGTGTTATCAATATCTTTTTGATTAAATAAAAAAAATGTAAAAGTGTTTTGATTGCTAAAATAAACATTTACGTTAATTTTGTTAAACGATTTTCTCAACCTTTCAGAGAGTCCTTGAACACAAGATAACGTAACTTTTAGATCCGATTTTTTGTACGTGTCAATCCAGTTATTTTTCCTACTAGAACCATTATAGATTTCATCAATTCGCTCTCGAATAATATTACTTATTAAAGGAAGAGGATAATTATTTTGTATTAATGTGATTTTAATTTGATCCAAATTTTCTTTCCTGAATTTTGTATCACTCAATTTAATGCATCTATCAATTAAACCTTCAATTAGGCCGACCTTTTGGTGTTTTGATAATTTGTAAATCAAGATAATTAGTTGAATTGTTATGTTCAAGTTCAAATGTAAACTGTATGGAATTTTCAATAATATTAGAAATATTTATGAAATCATCCATTTGTTCTGTAGGAACAATAGCTAAAATGTCATCCACGTATCGTTTTTATAAAATAGGTCTAAAATTTTATTTTCTTAAAGCTCTTGTTTCTACATCCTCTAAAACCAAATTTGAAACTATAGGAGACAGTGGAGAACCCACCCAGATAGCAATCGTGCGACTCACTTTGCACGCATATCGCCTTCACTTGCCGCATTGAAGTGACGGATAAGCAGCTGCACGCGTATTGAGTCTCATTTCGCCATCATGAGTTTGAGTGTCATTTTTGCGTTTGTATAAACAAAATGCATACATTAATAAGTAAATTACATAGAAAACAATTATTAAAAAGGCAATGATAGTTAACGATGTCTTCCATGTATATAAGGTAAAATATTATATATAATTGTAAGATATGTAAAAACAAAGTATTGATATACAAATTAATATACTTTTCAAATTTTTATCAAAATTATTATAGAACGAAATTTAAACAAACATTAATTCATTAAAAATTTATTTATCAAACCAGCAAGATTCTTATTAGAATTTTTTATGTACATAATTGATTTTTAATCAAGTTGAAGCATTACAAATTTTATTTTGGATTAATTCGCATGCGTGCGCGCTCTGTGAGTCGAAGATGCGTTTCACATTGCTATCTGGGCATAGGGAAACCATTTAATTGTTTATAATATTCACCTTTTAAAGAGAAAACCATGTTATTGAAAACAGTTCCAGTAGCTATTAAAAACTCATTTTTGGTTATTTTAGTTAGGTTATAATTTACTATTAGTTTTTCTTCAATGCAATCTAGTGCAAGATCTAATGGAATGTTATCAAACATTGAAACAACGTCCAATGAAACTAAAGAATATGTTGGCGGAACTTTAATTGTATTTAGAATGTCTTTTAAATCCCAACTACTTTTGACAAATGATTTTGTGTTTCCTGAAACCGGGTTTAAAACATTAGAAATATATTTGGCTAAGTTGTAAGTAGGAGATCTAATTGTGGAAACATTTAGTCTCCATTTCAGACCTGGTTTGTGCACTTTTGGTAGAGCATAAGCTTTTGCTACAGCACTATTGTGTGTTTTTAATTTATATGCAATTTCTTCATTAATTAACCATTTTTTCTCCCGTCTAATAGCTATATCGTTACATTTTCCTTGTACTGTTGGAACAAGGCTATTTTTAATCTTTTCATGCAAAATATCTTTGTTAAGCATGTTATCCACAGTTTTATTATACTTATCTCTGTTAGCTGCTACAGTTATATTACCTTTGTCTGCATTTACAAAAACTAAATCTTTATTAACATTTTGAAAATTTTCAACCAGTTTAAAAGATTTTTCAAGATTCTTGAAGTTATTAATTCGTCTATGGTTTCAGATTAATTGAGTAACTGTTTTTCTGATACTTAGTTTCTGATCTTCACGTTCTAAATTTTTCAAACAATTTTCTATATTGGCAACAATGTTATTGATAGGTAACTTATTAACATTGAAAGGAATACCAAATTTGTGACCTAGTACTAAGGTTTCAGCTACCTCATCCGGGATTTCGAAATTTGATATATTTTTTAAACATTTTTTCAATATAAAATCTCTATAATGATTTCTCTGAGAAAAAAAACTGTATTGTATGAAATTGTTCATTCTTGTGAAACAAAAAACCCTTGAATTGATCCATCATGTATGCATCTTTGTATTGGAAGCTTTAAATAATTTGAAAAATTACCTAGTTTTTTTATCTCTTTCACTGTGTTTTCGATTTAAATTTTTAAACAATTTGTTTAGAAATTTAATTTAGTTCTATGAAACTCTGAAATTAAACTGTGACTCAAATGACACAAAGTAAACTTGTTCATACAATTTTGTATATGTGCTGCAACTAATGCATTGTTTTTACATTTAATTAAGAACGCACGATGTTCCTTAAGTATAACTACTCTTCTATTGGTGTTAATCCAAATTCCGATGCATTTCCTCATGGCATAACCATACTTTTCCGAGATGTAAACCAAATACCCCATAGTGTCCAGAACGTTACTGACCTTGTTGAGTAACAATCAGATTCGATAAGAATCAAATGAAGCCTTTCTCGACCGTCAATGTTAATATGTTTAAGCATTATTATCTAAAAGTTACGTTACAATATGTTTAAGGACTGTCTGAAAGGTTGAGAAAATCGTTGAAAGAATTTAACATAAATGTTTATTTTAGCAATCAAAACACTCTTAAAAATTTGTTATTTAATCAGAAAGATATTGACAACACCGAAAATTTGTCTGGAATTGTTTATCTCATTAAATGTAATTGTTGTGAAATAGTGTATATTGATGAAACAGGTAGAACATTAAAAACTAGAGTTTCGGAAGATCAAAGAGATTGTAGAGTTGAAAATTTGAATACAGGTCTATCAAAACATTGTTGGAACATTAACCATTACATTGATTTTGATTTCAACAATATTAAAATTCTGGCTAGAGAAAAAAATACTTATCAAAGACGAATATTAGAATCCATCTTTATAAACAAATTTTACAATATTTCTATTAACTTACAGGCCGAAATTATAAATGTCATCAAAATATATAAAAGTATATAAAATAATCAAAAACCAATTTAAAATCCAGTTGCTTTGGCGCGCTTTCCTCATTTGCGATTCATTTAAATGACGCCTTTATTCTGTATTAACATATATTACCGCCTTACTGTTTTCTCATGTCTACTTTGTCATATGTTCCACGTTTGTCCCAAAATATTATAAAGATACTAATACAGGTATTTTTATTTCTTTTACTTTTAATATATATATATATATATATATTTTTTTTTTTTTGTAATAAATTTTAAAACTGTTGTTATTTATATATTATTTATTTAGACTCTTTGAATAAGGCACGCAGTGATAGCAGAAACGTCAGCATTATTATTATACGAACTCTTTAGTAATTTCGTTTTTTATTTCTTTTAACTTTATGAAGACCGTAAGACCTACGAAATAATTACTCACGCATATTCACGCACTTTCTTGTCACACGTAAAATTTTTATATTTAGGGGCCAACCATAAACTAGGACCTACGTCGCCGATTTTGGGCTTTTCTTACCTCTCCCTCTCCCGAAAGTAACGTATCCGTTGGCTATAAACGGATTTTACGTTTATAAATTCTTTCAAATAATATTAATGTAGATAAGATATTTAATTTAATACGATACACTTTAAATTCCTGAGACTGCAATCCGAAACATATTGCATTTTAAACAAAATAGTTGAATTTTCAACCAAAAAATATTTGTTACCCAAAGAGATGGGTTTCGGCACAAAAACACGAATTTTCGAAAAAATTAATTTCCAACTAAGAAGGATGACTTTTCTACCATAAAAGATGAATTTTCAATCCAAAATGATGAATTGTTAACAACATAGTTGAATTTTCGTCCAATAATAATGACTTTAACAAAATAGCTAAATTTTCCAAATATAATTAGTTTTATAACAAAATAGTTGCGATTCTAACAACAAAGATTAAAATTCATTCAAATATATAAATTTTCAATAGAAGAAGACAAATTTTTTAGATTACCGTTCAAGTTTCATCAAAAAATTTCATTTTAAACCAAGAAAGATGACTGTTCTACCATGAATGATGAATTTTCAACAAAAGAATAATGTTTTTAAGCTAAGAAGTCGAATTTTTCAGAAAAAAGTGAACTTTTAAATCGAAGAAGATGAATTTTCAACAAAAAAGATATTTTCAATCAAAAAAGATGAATTTTTAACAAGATAGTGGAATTCTCAACTAAAAAGTTGACCTTTCAACAAATAAGAATAATTTTCAACCCAAAAACACGAATTTTAACTAAATATATAAATTTTCTACCAAATATTGAATTTTAAACAAACAAGATTACTTTTCTATAAAAAAGACGACTTTTCAACATAATACATTAATTTTTACCAAATAGTTAAATTTTTAACTTATACAATGTACAGGATAAACTTTCAACCAAAAATGGAATAGTTAAATTTTCAGATATAAACTCGGATGAAAAAAAATTACTTAAAACAAAAGAAAGAAATTTTCAACAAAATTGTTCAATTTTCAACCAAAAAGATGAATTTTCTACCAAGAAGATTAATGTTCTATCAAAAAGGATAAATTATCAACTTATCCAATATATAGGATAAAGTTTAAACCAAACATGGAATAGTTAGATTTGCATATAAAAAAAATTATTCGTAACAAAAAATGAATTTTCAATAAAGTTGTTAAATTTTCAACCAAGAAGATGAATTTTCGACCAAGAAAATTAATATTCTACCAAAATAGATGAATTTTTAACGAAATACATGAATTTTTAACAAAATTATTTAATTTTCAAGCCAAAGAGACTAATTATCTGCAAAAAAATTGAATTTTTAACCCAGAAATATGATTTTTCATCCAAAAAGTTTAATTTTCAAGCAAATAGTTTAATTTTCTATCAAAATGTTGAATTTTTAAGCCAAAAAGATAAATGTTCTACAAAGCAGTAGAATTTTTAACATAAAAGTTCATTTGAAAGGAAATAGTTCATTTTTCAACTATAATTATGAATCCTTAATGAAAAAAAAATTAATTTTTTTACAAAGTAGTTTAAGTTAAATATACATACATACATACATACATACGAGCATACATACATACATACATTTTCAACCAAGAAGATTAAATTTCTTCCAAGAAAGACGAATTTTCAAGAAAATACATGAATTTTGAACCAAAAATTTGACCTTTCTGTTAAAAAAACATTTTTAACCAAAATGGAATAGTTTAATTGTCAGTTTAAAACCTTCATTTTCAAGCATATAGAGCTGTACCTTCAACTCAGAAAAAAATAATTTTTACCAATGTAGTGGAACTTTTGAATGAAAAAATATGATTTTTGACAATCTAGTTGCATTTTCAACAAAAGAATTAAATTTTCAACCAAATAATGGAATTTTTAAACAAACGAGATGAATTTCGAACAAAAAATATGATAGTAGCCTTTTAAAAAAAAAAAGAACTTTTACCTAAAAATATAGTTGGATTTTCTTACTAAGTTTCTAAATTTTATCTAAGATCGTAACGCTATTTCCACTTACCCCCCCCTTTTACCAACCCTTTGTTTTTGCCCCCCCCCTCCTCCCTCAAACTGGTAACGTAGTTTATGGAAAGTACCGCCAGGCCAGTTTTTCTTTTAGGACTACACCACTCTATAGGATAGCAGTATATGAGAGGATATATCCTCTCAATTGTCAAAATGGTTTCATCACGATGCGTCAGCGGGGCCTCGATCTCGAAATAATCGAATCGGAAATTAAAAATAGGCAGTAAATAATGAGATATGCTGGTTTCTAATGGCTCTCTCGTGTCGCCGATAAACTATGATGATGAAGTCGAAGGGTCTTTCAAAAGAGGGAGATGGAATAGTTTCCTTTATGGTGATACGATTTATGACTGTCATGTGGATTTTAATTTGATCAGGAAACATATTCTTATCTAATAAATTCCATCTATGGATTTAGGTTATTTATATTATGATTATGATAATTGATTTATATGATTCTTGTAATTACTAACATTGGGAACTATCAGGCCTCGGACTGACTACACTATTTACACTATTTTACACTTTGTTTGAATGATGACACTATTTTACTACTATTTCGAAAAAATTACACTAATGACACTATTTTCTCACAATTGTCTGCTAATGACACTATTTCTTTACTTTTTCTTTCATAATATTTTTTTAGCTTCTTTACCAATTGGCTACAAATTGTCTCAATGACTGATTAGGGGCTGTCCAAAATGATGAATTTTCAAGCCAAAAAATACTAATTGTTAACAAATTGCATGTATTTCCTACCAATCAGTTAAATTTTGATCCAAGAGGATTAATTTTCTACTAAAACACGAATTTTCAACAAAATACATGAATTCTGAACCAAGTAGTTGAATTTTCAAGCCAAAGATACAAATTGTCAACAAAACATATGCATCTTCAATCTGCAAATACTAATTTTCAACAAAAAATATAATAGTTGATATTTAAACAAAAAAAGTTTTTTATTTTACATAAAAAACAGTAGAATAGAAAAAAAGACTAATTTTGTACAAAATACTTGAATCCTCAACAAAAGCAGATTAATGTTTACCCATACCTTGCATTTTTATTAAAATTTGAGGCTAATCAGTATGAATCATTAAAAAATAATACAAGTAATGATCTTTAATCTGATTTTTACGTGAATATTTTCAAGCATTAAAAATTTGTTAAATTCACTAATAAAATGTTAAAACATTACTGTGAAATTCGCCTAATCAAGATGATATAAATAACAATCTCTAAGTTATTTAAAAAATGTTTAAAAAGTTTAATGATTGACGGAAACGGACCTAAGTATCATAAGAACCAACAAAAAATGTTGATAAATGGCAACAGAGTAGGAACAACATATTGCTTCAATGTGGATAAAGTAAATAAATTAATAAATTCGAAGATTATTATTATCATTATTAATTAATAATTGATCAATTTTTAGAGAAATGAAAAAGTGACATTTTCAGTTGAAAAAATTAATTTTAAATTTAAAAAACTGGTTTTCAATAAACAAGTTGAACTTTTAATCAAAAAGATGAATTTTTAACTAAAGATATGAATCTTCAACCAAAAAATTATTTCTTCATTTCTTAACAAAGTGATTGAAGCAAATCTTTCAAACAAATTAGTTCAATCCTCAATAAAAAGTAGAATCATTTTCAACCAAACAGTGGCATTTTATTTAAAAAAATGAAATTTGTACTAAAACAGATGAATTTTCAAATCCAAAAGACAAGTTTTCAAAAAATAGTTGAATTTTCATCCAAAAAAGATTTCAGTTGATTTTTCAACTTCAAAATATGAGTTCTGAAACAAAAAATAAGTTTCCACGAAAAAAATTAAATTTTCAATCCAGACGAACGAGTTTTCAACCAAAAAGGATGACTTTTCAACAAAAATGTTCAACTCAACCAAATAGTTGCATTTTTATTCAAAAAATACGAATTGTAAACCAAATACATATATTTTTTATCAAATAGTTACATTTTCAACTAAGAAGATTTATGTTCTGCCAAAAAATATGAATTTTTAACAAAATAGTTGAATATCTACCAGAAAGACGAATTTTCAACAAAATACATAAATTTTTAACTCACGACTTCCTATAGAGACCAGGTCCTGATAAGACGTCATGTCAAAATACACCCGCACATGCCCATTTGGATGTTTATGAAAAACTACTATAATTTCAATCTTTAAAAGTGTAGTAAGTCTATTTGAAAATTTAGATCGATGCGATAGTCTTCACGATATTCACTACTGCACAATACACAAAAAGGATAAGATGAAAATGGCGACGATCGAGAAGATGACCCGATATTTCGGTGCGAATGTTGGCAGCTCTGCTCAGGTTTCAGTTCTGCCAATTTCGCCAAGGAGGAAAACTTGTAACGTTTACTACTTTTACTTCTTAGAAAATAAATTGGTGGTAAATGTGACTATTTTATTTGTTGTGATTAGAATTACTATCGTTGCTAATATAACCTACGTAGGGTTACTAACGGCGACTTGTTGCCGCACTAAACTGGTTAGTTACTTTTACCATCGAAGTGGTTATCGCAGCTAATACATCTCTACTAATAAAGAGCTTCTCGTCAAAACTAACCATTTTTTTCAGTATATATATATATGTAAACTGTATTTTTGTCTAGTTTACAGAAAAATAACTAAATCTTATTTCTACTAAAGTCCTATTTAATACCTTCTATTCTCAAACCAATTTCCCTTGAAACTAATCCAAAATCTACCCGGAGGTTTTAATCACGCTAAAAGCCACAAGCCCCGAAAAAAGAAAATGTGCGACGGTAAATAGAAAAGGATTGTGCTCACGGCGCGGGTGTATCAGAAATCAAGCATGTAAGTCAAGCCATTATGTAAGTGGCTTTATATGGAATCTACGGCTTGCAGTGCGAAGTGGAAGAAGAAAACGGTTGAATAACCGCGGGGGTTCATGCGAGGTCAATTCGTCAATTGGTCTGGAACGAAGGAAAGATCGACGTCGATCGTCGTCAGCGAGTGGCTCGAGAAAATGGGAAATTTTATAAACGAGGCGAGATAGAATTTGTCGAATGATGGGTAGGGTATGGGACCTTTTTCCATAGAGATTCTGGGTTTCGATTAATTGACTCGCTGCATTGCGCCCATTAATGAAGTCCAATCAACGGGAGCCTAAATTACTAAATAACGTTTGTTATTAAATTAAATTTATTGCTGCGTGAGGCAGACACTCTGCTTAGACACTCAAGTCTCTTATACACGTAGTTACCTGTGTATCTACTTGTTCTCTTCTACCACCCTTGAGACTCTGCAATGTCTGCATGGTGCAGGCCACAAGCAATGCGCAAATGAAGATATCTTGATAACTGTCCTCACGAGTGTTTTTCAAGCTTAGTATATACGTCTTACCACTTTATTAGTGGAGTTGTGGTCTAACGACCTATATTGTCAGAAACCCCTTTTGAATTGAGTTCGTGCTGACATCTGAATGGTGGTAAATATGACTTCAAATAAAATGGAAGTCTACAATTAATCTTATATAATATACTTTATTTTTAGGGCTGCCAGACTAATGTACTTGAAAAAAGTGGAAAAATTAAGGTGACTAATTTAAGCTAAAAAGTGACTGACTATAAGTAACTACTGTTCACACAAAAGAGGCCTTTAATGTCAATAGAAACACTTGTCAACCCAAAAATTTCGAATCCATATTGCACATTTAATTTATCGATTTGCATTTGTAAGATTAAATGAAATTCTATTGTTAAATTCTGAGGTGGAAACCAAGGTACCACAAATTTTATAAGTAATGTAAAGACAAATTGTAATTCATTTTATTACAAGCTAAATAAGCCTTTGACACTTAACTGTCATCTTTATATTACGATGCTTTACAATAGGAACTAGAAAACCAGAAAATTGGAGATATAAACAATTTAAATTACAATAGGGTGATTTTTCACGAAAATAGAGGAGTAATACGAGAATAAATTCTTTTAAATAAAATTAATGTATTTAATAATTAATAGCAATTAATTCTACCATACTGGATTGAATATTGAACGCTTTAAATTCCTAGCCTTACAAGTAAATATATTGCAATTTCAACAAAATATATGAATTTTCAACAAAAAATATGAATTTTCAACCAAGATTAATTTTCTAATAAAAAGCCGGAATTTCCGACAAAGTACATGCATTCTCAAGGAACGACTCTTCTACTAAAGAAGATACATTAAAAAAGAATGGAATAGTTGTATTTTCAGGTTAACCCATTATTAAAAAAAAAAGAATTTTCAAAAAAATAGTTACATTTTAAAACGGAGGTAAATTTTCAACTAAAATGATGAATCTTGAAACAAAAAAATTACTTGAATAAAGTAGTTCAATTTTCAAACAATTAGTAAAATGTAATAGTTAAAATTTCAACAAAAAATACGAATATTCAACAAAATAGTTGAATCCTTAAGCAATGCAAATTATTAATTTTCAACCAAACAGTTCCATTTTTAAGCAAGAAAGGCGAAATTTCTACCTGCTATGAATTTTCAATAAATAAGATGAATTCCCTGGCGGAAAAATTTTTTACAAGAATGTACAACTTTTTTACAACTGTAATTTTTGTTAAAACATGTAGTTTTTTGTAAAAATAATGTACAAAATTTAACAAAAAAATACTATTAAATACAAATAGCCATTTTTTTATTGTATTTTCTTGTAGTGAAGTAAACAAATTAACAATAAAATACAACTTTCTACAATTCAAAAATTTGTGTAACTTTTTATTAATTTTTATTTTTACTTTGTTGTAAAAATTTACTAGGTATTAAAAAAACGACAGGATTTTACGTTTTTTAATTGGGGTATTTGACGTCATAAAAACACTTTTAATTTTACGTAAGTTATTGTAGAAAATTACAAATCTTTACCAAAAAAATACAAAATTTCACAAAAGTGGAAATACATATTTGGGAATCTGTACTTAAAATTATGTTGTAAATACTAGTAGTTTATTGTAGAAATGTACAAATTTAAACAAAAAATATAAATTTTTATATAAATTTTGACAAGCATTTTAATGAAAAAAAACCTTATTTAAAAGTGCGTATAAGTTTATTTTGCAAGATATTAACATTCAGTGACACAGTCATCACTGTTGCATTAATAATAAAGCAATGGATTTTAATCAATTATATCAATTGTTAGAAACACACATAACTTCAGTTCCGTATCGGATCAAGAGTGGTTATATTTAAAATAATATCAAACTTATTAAAAATCCGAAATTATTTTTTATATTTAGAAAATTTGATTAATAAATAACACTTGTATAATTATTAATTTGGAAAGAAACAGACGAAGTTCAAGATATATTTAGAAGTTTTTAAAAGATTCAAAAATAATTTAAAACTTGAAAAGATGTTAAAACATTTTTGAAAGATTTCAAAATAACAATATTTTTAATTAACAAATTAATTTTAAAAGAATATTTAAAAAATATATTTCGAAAATTTTCAAAAAAGAATCTAGAATATTTTAAGGCAATTTTTTTTAATCTTGCAAGAATTTCTAGAAATTGTAGGAAAAATTCGAGTTCCAAGATAATAACAAAATGTTTATCACACGGAGAAAAATGGATGTTTAAATGTAGATGTCCAAAGGGTAAGATTGTACCGCCTAACTTGCAGATATTCATGCTAAACATCTACTATCTTTTTGAGATGTTAGGCATAAAAATATTTTTATGTTATACTGAAACACATTCAGACGTTAAATTCGTCCGAGCGCATGCGCATCGCACATTGGAATTTCACGACTATATATGACGGTTATATAATTTCGATATTACAATTATGGAATATTACAATTTTTGAACATTTTCAAAGAATAAAAATTAACTATCCTTAATTAAAATTAGATAACGACTTTTGTCGGTCGACACGACGGAAAAATGTTCTTAAGTTTGAAGTTATATTGACTCGAACACATTTGACAAAATGTTTGTAAATTTACAGTAAAATATGAGTTTAAGTAACCTAAAATAGATAGAATTTTAAATGCAGATTAAAGATCATTCATTCTCAGCTTACGTACCCCGTTTTTATTTTTTATTTTGAATTAAAAATATTAAACATAACCTCAACTTGGCTGAATGTATCATCTGATCGACATTTTATATACCCTTTATCTGTTTTTCTCGTTCATGTACATTCAAGTTTAGTTTTAAATTCACAAATAAGTTATCAATTAATTCCTTAAATGCTCAGAAATAAGTAAATTCCTCAAATATTTACAGCCATTATTTGACATAAACATAAATGTAATATTGCGGATATTTCAGTTGAAAATTTTGGATATTACAGAGTAACATCTCACTTGTTAATATCTACAGATACTAACTTTGAGCATCTAGATTGCTGCCCTATAATTAAACATAAAATATGTTAACCCTGAAGATGTAGATGTTACATTTAAACATTCATTTTTGTCCGTGTAATTATTTTCTTTTCCTGAAAAATCATATTTCCGGGTTAAAAATTCAACTGTTTTCTATATATTTCGTCTTTTTGGCTTCAAAGTTCAACAATTTGGTTGAAAATTCCTCATTCTTAGTTAAAAATTAACTTTCTTATTGAAAATTTCTTTTTTCGGGTTTAGAAATCAACTGTTCTATAAAACATTCAACTTTCCAACTCTTTTGTTGAAAATTCGTCCTTTTGGGTAGAAAATTAATCTTTTTTGTTAAAAATTCATCTACTTGGTTGAGGATTCAACTATTATGTTAATAATTGGTCTTTTTTCGTTGAATTTAACTGGTTAAAATTGAATTATTTGTTTAAAAATTCAACTATTTTGTTAAAGTATTTTTTTTGTCTTCAAAAGGTATTGTTTTTATGTGAAAATCGACTTTCGCAGATTTAATCAAATCTCGACGTTTGCGGACTCACTGATTGAGAAAAAGTGGATTTTTCTTGAGTGTCTGTCTATCGTCGTAATTGTTGTCTTTGAACACGATAACTTTCGAAGAAATTATCCGCCTTGATTGCCCTTTGGTACACAGTTTCAAGGCCTAAAAAAAGGAAGATTTCGTCAACCAGCCACTTTTGACCAACGACTCTGTCTTTATCCATCGAAAATGCTTTTTAAAAATAAAAAATTCTCTTTTCCAAAAAAACTATGCGAGTGATGGAAAAATGGCGAGAAAAAAAATTGTTTATCTCAAAAAGATGTACAAATTGTCTCCAGACTATTTTTTTTTTGAACACAAAGTTTTGGTTGTAATGGTGAAAAATGTTATTAAAAACAAAAAAATTTCATTTTTCGGCGAAACTATGTAAGGCACGATAAAATGTTAAAAGACACAATTGCTCACCTTAAAAAGATCTAAAAATTCGCTAAAATCCATTTATTGATAAGACGCATAGTTTCTGTTGTAATCGTGAAAAATTTTATCGGCCATACAAAATTCCATTTTCACCAAATCTATGCGAACGAAAAAATTTCAAGTAACGAAATTGTTCAGGTTAAAAGATCTCCAAATTTTCTTGAGACTATGCAAGATAAGAGAAAAAATTAACAGACAAAAATTGTTCACCCAAAAAAGATCTACGAATTTGTTAGTGACCATTTTTTATAAGACACGTAATTTTCGTTTTGATCGTAAGAAATACCATTAAAAAAGTTTTAATTTATAGAAAAATCACACAAGATACAATGAAATGTTTGACGGCAAAATTTTTGGCCAAAAGCAGAATTCCCGGACCGAGTAACAAAAATGTATACATTTTACATTTACTCCAAAGGAGCTTTAACAAAGAATTAAAAATCACCAAAGTATAATTGTCAATCATTTAACCTGTAATTTTTAATTAAAACTTATGTTTTCCTTGAAGCTAAATTTAAGCGCACATTTTCGACCTTGAATTCAGAGTTTCTTTCTTAATACTAAACTTTTTTTCCTTGCTGGAATTGATGATTATAATTATTTCTCTGTTACACATGACATCAAAACCCATTCTTATCGTATTTTCACTTAGCATATTTTTTATGTATTGTATATTGTATGCATTACATGTTTTGGCGTATTCCATTTCAGATTTATCAATCAGCTGAGTAAATTTTCCTTGTGGACGAAAGAATGTAAGAAAAAAAAATGAAGATGTTGTTGTCTTATTGCATGATGACATTATCTAGATCCTTGGTGATAGATGTCACTGATCATGTCACTTTTATCGTTTATTACAAGTCAATAACCGTTGATAACTTAATACACTGCAGTTAATAATATAAGGTCTAGATGCAACGAAGCACAAAAATAAGTATATCTGATCTTTTGATCCTATAATCGATAAGAGATTATAGATTATAGAGAAATTTACAAAGAGAAAAGCCAGACTTGCTTTCAGTCGAATATTGTACACTATTTGAGACGCAGTAAAATGTAATTAACGATAGGTTTTAAATCGAGACTTTACAAAAAAAAGTGTTAAATTGTGTCTGATTATTGCCCTGAAATAAGAATGATTTCTGCCTTTATTTGAGACCTACGATCAAGACAATAGACAAACTTTCAATGGCAGTTGTGAGCTAATGTCATAACATAAAGTCGTGTGCATATTTATCTTAAGATAAAACTTGAAAAGTAAACCCATATTACGAGCAAGTGAGAAGTAAAATTTTCTTTCCTCCAAATTTGAAGCTTGGGTTATACTTTACTCTAAACTCAACAGTGACACATTGTAGTTTGAATTTATCACTATTCAGAAAATTTAGGACTCAAAATGAGAAAACGCAGGAAAGTTAGTTACAGCTTTTTCCTCGTAGATACGCAGACTTGTATAACTGAGGCTTCAGTGACTTCGATTGTGCAGGGTCAAGTCATCACATGACTAATATTTGGTCTAAAAATAAAAACTATAGTTCAGACTTACAGACTTCGAAAAAATAGAGGTCTAGACACCTATAACCTTTAATAAGAATGTAACATGTTTCCAGCAAGAAATATAATCTTTAAAATTAGGCCTTATCTCTCAATTTCAATCAGTGATTTCATACTGATAATCAGTGATATTCGGCTATTTGAATCAGTTAAAATTCACTGGGAATCAGAGACTATTAAAAGAAATTCCTGTTATTTTGCAATGATTTTCTAGTAGCAACTTACTGACGTTTCTGTGAAAAGTCAGTCGCTTTTATAGTCGAAAACAGTGAAAAATGACTGGAATTTTAGTGAAAACCTACTTGGATTTTAGTGAGTCACTGATTCACACTGAATTCCCATTGATTCAAGTAACCAGAAGTAAGTTAATAATTATTAGTGAAATTCTACTGGTTCAAATTTAGAGAGCATAGAATATGATTATTATTTAGACAAAACAATTTCAAGTTAATAAACTTCGGTAGATTTCACCAAGAGATTTGGTTGATTCAAACAAATATAAATAATTTGGAGAATATTCAACCAAATAATTTTCTTTAATCAACAAATATTTTGCAAAATTATCAAAATGAGTCAACCAAACAATTTTGCTGTAAAATATAACTGGACTTATTCAGAATTGACGTAACTGGCTTGTACAGAAAATGACCTGATGGTTCAATTTTTAATTTTTTTCAAAATTTGAAATTCCATAGTTTTTAAAGATTCAATTTGAAACGTAGTTAAATTTTAAAAGTTTGAAATATGAAAGAGTTCACTTCTGAACGCTTCGTGATCAAAGATGTTCATTTTTAGGGTTTAAATTTAAGGAATGCATTCGAATTTAATTTTTTTTAACTGCTTCACAGTTTAATATTTTTAATGTACATTTTCGAACTGAAGATTTTCTTAATTTCAAAACTTCAATTAAATTTCTTTAAACGTAAACCTGTTTACATTTGAACGGGTTTAATTAGAATTATTCAATTTTGATCTCTTCCATGTTACTAAAATTGGTATAACAATTCTGGAAATTTTTAATTTCTTAAATTTGACAGCTTCATTTTAATATGTTTGGTCATGACATGTTAAATAGATTTCTATTGTTAAAAATAACTATTTCATTAAAATATGCAAAAAGATATAACTCTTATTTTACTAAACAAGCGTAATCACAAAAATGATTATTATGAGAGTTTTGCCAAAAATTCACGTGTGAAGAATTTTGAGTGCCATTTATTTGTAGCCAAAGGAAGCATTCAATGTTCCTGATGTTGAATTATAAAATGGTTTTCTGCACCTAATATTAGAATTTTGGCAGAAGACAGTTTTATTAGTCATAAAATTGTTTTAAACTTCGTTTATTAATGTCAACATTTCGTTGTTAAAAGCAATATTTATCAGATTTTCAAAAGATAAATGGGCAGTATATTATAGCAGATTAATAAATCAATAATACTAATGATAATAATGTTAGAGTTCTTGCTGCCAAAATTTGAAAATTTTGAACACTAATATTAAAGGTATAAAAATATTTTTACAATAGCAGAAAGTATTTTCTTGTAACACACGTAGGGTAATCGGTACCATAATTGATTATTTAAGGAATTTTTTAAGTTTGACCACAGTAAGTTAAGCGTTAAAATGAGCAGATAATTTATATTTAAAGAAGTTGACAATAATGTGAAAAATTAAAGTGATTATCCATGAGAACTTAACGAGTAGCATGTGCCAATGATTAAATTATAGGCCTCCGAAATGTGGTGAAATATAGACGCTGGCCACATCAGCTTATAGATTTCTAATCTTGAAAGAACAGTGATTACCCTCTAAACTGCATAATCATTGGACAGGGCCACAATTGTTCGTTTTTTAAATTTTATTTTCAATCATTTACATATTATATCAATTGTTTAAACAACTTTTCGTTTTTGGAAGTCTATTTTTGAATTGTGAATCTTTTTTTGTTCTGATTTATTTGCATTAAATTATTCGTAAGAAAGTATATTTCATTTCGATCTCAAATACCACTTTGGACGATCATTTGCGACTATATTAGTAATTGGTTTTTCACATATATTGCGGTCAATCATTATGTTTTTACAGTGAAAGATTGGCCATCCATTGGGAGGAAAATCTTAACCTGAACAATTTTCGCTACAATTTCTTACTTATTCAGGTTAAATACCAAATTCAATAACCCATATTCCTTTAAATTCATTAGTACTTTTTGTTCAGTCTAGAATAGATTGAATTGATAAAAGAACCAATAAAATCTGATCTCAATTCTTACTTCCATTTCTATTTTTAATCAAATTCCGAAAGCCAAAGTAACGACCATATCTAAGAATAGCCATCAATAAAAGTTTTCTATGCGGTCTGTAAATTTCATGGTCGAATATCGTTCCCCCTAATTCTGGGCAATGATCGGAATGACGTGATCAAAAGGAGATTCCGAAGATTGTAATCAACAGAGCAGGTAAGATTGAGAGTAGGAACTGGGTCTTTATAGCGAACCGATCAGTTTGAAAGGGCCTATGTGAGTCAAGCAGAGACTGTCGTTAGGTTAAATACGAAAAAAAGTCTATCGTGTGCATGATTAGAGATTAGGGGATTATAGAAGGAATCTGTCCTTTGTAGGCCTCTGGTATTCAGAAGACCTTGCTACCTTTTATTTGGAATTGTGATCACAACGACAACGGACAACGACAACGACCAACGACCAGTGTTTGTCTGGACCGATGCGATGCGATGGATCGTTTAACCACCTGGACAAATGAGCGAGCTGCTTCTAACTTGGCTACTGCCCAAGTTCGATGTTAAGACGGTTGTAGCATACGAGAATTCTTTGACGGTTCAACGACTAGCAAGGAGCACCGACATTCTCTCACGAGGTTTTCTAATGTGTTCATCAAACTCGTATCGTGATTTCATCCAATAGATAGAGACAGAGCAATGTGCAGACTGCAGATATTTTATAGTGAAATCAGATTTTACTTGTTCTAGTTTTCTACTTAATTAACTTGGCGGTGTTCAAATTTTTCAGTTTATTATCAGTAGTCCCTGGAATAATAAGGATCTTCAGAAAAACATGAACATGAGACGCTTAAGAATATAAATGATTATAAAAAGTTCAGAAAAAGAGTAAAATATTGTAGGAAATACATGGAGTATTCCATTTCATATATATGTACTAACTGCCCACAACAAATATTTTACGATTTTCTCGAAATTGCGATAAATTGTAGTACTATAGGACTCTATTGTAGATTCAAAACCATAAGCTACCATATTGCATGGTTACCGAGATATGGGGGGTGGTAGCTGATACATTTGGTGTGCAGACCATTTTCCAATGAAATGATATTGCGTCAAAAACAATCAAAATAAAGTTTGTAACTAGCGGATTCAAAAGTAAATTTGACAAGCTTTAAGAGGGCGCTAACCATTTCTCAAAAATATATGTTCAGTTCCCTCGATATTTGCAATTAATAGTTACTTTAATTAATATCTCAGAATCTCCTTAAATGTTCATGATGTCCATTCAGGGTTATAAACTAGAATTTCTAAGCTTACTTTTAATATGTGTTTCATAAAAATCTAAGGATAGGTGTTTTGAGATATTCAGTATTTAAATTTTCAACTTAAAAAAACTATATAAAGAACCTCTATTTTTGTGAAATGGTTAGCACTATCGTAAAGCTTGTAAAATTTTCTTTTGAAAAACTTTATTTGGTTTGTTTTTGAGGCAATAACATTACATTAAAAAATTACCGAATTTTGGTTGTGATTACCAAAATATGGTTGTGATTACTAAAAAAGTGGTTGGTGTAACAAAACAATTTATTTGGCCCGAATCGCATTCTTTTAAGTAGCATTTCGTACTTATACCAAAAAATTGTGTTGCTATTTTTTCTTTAGTAGTACCAAACACGCGACCGCGCATGCACAGATGACCAAAGCCCCAGTTTTCAATCGTCGTTTTAATCTTTGATTTTGTTTGAAGTAGTTTTGAATAATAGTTCTGAATAAAATATCGCGTTGAAAATATGGTAAATGCGAAAGAAAAAATATAAGCCCACCATTGTCTGGCCCATTGGAGTTTGTATTCCAAAACGGAAACAGTTTTTAAACAGTTTTGCATACTCATCTTAAAGCCGCCGCATCGTACAAGCAGATAGCAGCACTATCTGTCTTTAATAATTATCTTATCGAAAATGTCTAAACATACCACTTTTCATTTAAAAATACAAACTTTTACGGACGAGAAAGCGGTAGTTTGATAATTCAAGGTTTACCCGACGGATGATTTAAAATTCCCGGGCAGTTCCCGGTTTTTTTTCCAGTCAATTTTTAATTTCTCACGGTGAATTAGTAATTTAATTATATAAAAACTGATAAAAGCGCAATAGTTTAGTTTAATGTCTAATATTCGCTTCAAGGTTAATCTAACTATCGTAACACGACCGCCTCTTGATATGGGTGGGCATCAATTTCTTAGTATTTAAATTTGGTTAATTTTGTGATGTTAATTTCATGAATTCTGAGTTACATTTTTTTCTCTTAAATAGAGTAAGATATATCTAATTTCTGAATAAAATGATGGAAGGATAAGGTCATTTTGTCAATCTTTCAACACGCTACTGCAAAAATACACAGAAAAAAAGGTGTTCTGATTTTGAGCCGGATATTGACCCTCAATTGAAAGGCAGCATTTTTTAGACAAAAGGAAATAAATTCAGTTGTTAAACAACAGAAAATACATGAAGTTGCCTCGGCAACGGTTAAAGTAAGACCTGAAAAAAATAAGACGCAGTAAAAGAAAGTCTAGCTTCTTTTCTGTTTAGTTCAAATTGTAAGGTTTCTTAACATTTTAAATAACACCCAAGTTAATAAACATTTTTCAATATTTTTGTGCTCATGGTAAAGGTAATTTTCTGTATAATTGTACTTTCGTAAAAATGGGATGATTTCAAATTTTTCCAAATTTTTTATTCCAACTTCAACTTCTTGGACAGTGCAACACAAATTGAATAACTATGTTCATAAGTTGCTGCGATTCGTTAGAAATTCACCTTCAAAATGTGAGAAAACTTAATCTGTGAAAAACATTAAACATTAGAACTTGCACTATTTTTGCAATAGCTTCTTAAAAAATTAATAAAATAAATACACCCTGGGCTCATTTCATTCAGAATTTAGATACTTTCTAAGCTTTTTACGAGAAAAATAATTGAACTGCGAATTAAGAAAATTACCAAATTATTAAATCCTAAAAAAAGGGTGTGTCCACATACGAAGTTGTTGTAGTGTATTATGTTTTTAAAAGTTTGATTTAATTTACGATCATAGATACAAAAAATATTATAATCTGTTAAACGCCATTTTTTAAATATTTGGATGAACCACTAAAACGCTTCGTAATATTTCTCCATCGAAAAAACTGAGAGTACTAACTAATTAATATCAAAGCATTTTTAATACGCATTTTAGTAGAATCGAGATGAAAATCTCGGTCAATCTGAATCAAATTCCCGGTCATTTTCCAGTTTCCCGGCCAAGTAGACCTTCTGTAATTATATTTTCTCCCATGTTTCATAATATTAGCACAATATTTTATTTAAATTAAAAATATAAGTGTAAAATTAGACCTGTTCAGATGATAAGATCATCTTTCAAAACATGCCGGAAAAAATTAGTATTGTATCAAGAAAATATAGGTACAAATGCGGACGATACAATATTTTCTTCATCAAAGACTATTTCTGTCTGAAGAAAATGTATTTGAATGAAGAGACTTGATTTTCTTTAATCAAGTATATTTTCTTGATTCAATATTTTTTTTTCGTGTGCACAGATTTGAACGACTTTTAATTATATTTTAGAATTCCCTAATTGACTGATTTTTATTCAGAGAGTGAATCTGAGGAAAATTCTCCTTTCATGCTTCCTTTCCTAAACAATTTTAAGTATGTACGTGCAGAAAGTCCCCAAGAACGAGTAACTCGTACATACGCAGGTACTACTTAGGTTTATTCGACTTTGGCGCACAAGTGCAGGTCTCTTGCGTACCTACACGTGGACATAAATACAGAGAGTTGCAAGTGCAATCAGCCAAGTTTTAAATATGTGTTGGTTCACATGTATAAAGTGACTGTTGCCAGCATGTCTGCCGCTGCAACGAGGCAAGCCAAAGCCAAATGGAGGCCGCCCGAGCACGACTCAGGTCGTGGAACATTTTACGGTACTGAGCTTACTTGCTCTTGTACATATAGTACTGACTTATTGAGTAGCAGATACAAGTTGTAGTGTTGATGTTGATTACCAAGGCGAGTCGAACCCGAGCAAATACCAATCTCGCGGAACCATATAGCAGATCGGAATTCTGGCACGACATTCAAGAAAACGCACCTCACATCTCAGATTAGACACGGAAAAACTAAGTCTAATTTTTACCCCGATTTCAGGGCAAACTTTACTTGCCACTAAAATTATCCTTCACGAAATAAGCTTTACCCACAATCTCACATTCAAAAAAAATCCAGGCTGCTTCCTGGTTTTCCCGGTCAAAAATTACCATTTTTCCGGTTGACTTTAAAGCGTCTGTAATCATTATTATTCAATAATAATTGCTTTATTATATACATTTTGAACATTGTTGAACACTTTAAACCTTCAAGGTAAAATATATAATGTAAATTAATGTAAAAATGATTTCAGACTTCACAGCCCAACATGCTCTAAAAACAGGGAAAATAGGGTGATTTATCAATAAAATAGGGCTATCCGTGTGGAAAATTCCAAATGTTTGCCCAGTTACAAGTTTGGCCCCAACTTGGAAAATTATTTTATGGCTACAACAGGGTTAATATCTTAAAGAGGAGTAAGACAAGGATGTCCTCTGAGCCCACTTTCATTTAATATATCAATGTCAGATTTAGAAGAAGAAATTAACAGAAAGAAGTAGAGAGGAGTTAGGATGTGAGAGGAAAAGATATATATACTGGCATACGCAGACGATGTAGTGTTAATGGCAGGGGACAAAGAAGGGGTGACGTGCTGAATTATAGGATTGAGGAAATACTTACATGGGGAAAAGTTGAATATCCATGTCGAAGAGACAAAGATAATGAGGTTTAGAAAAGGAGGGAGAAGAAGGAAAGAATGGACTGGGAGATGGAAGAGAGTAAAGTCAGAAGAAGCAAAGAAGTTTAAATATTTGGTATATGCCTTGCGAATGAATGGAGACCATTGAGCTCATAGAACAGCAAGGATAAAAAAAGCTTCAGGGATAATGAAATAGGTACAGGAAATGAGAAAAAGAGGGTTTAAAAAAGATAGCAGAAGGAGAATGTGGTTATTTGATACGTTGGTATGGCCGGTATCAGGCTATGAAGCGGAGATATGGGGGTGGAAGGAAAGGAAAGAGATTGAGAGTTTACAAGAAAGTGTGAGAGAAGGAACACAGAGGAATGATTTAAGTACTAGAGCGGGTAAGAGAGCGTGGCAATTTTTGACGAAGTAAAGGGAGGGGAATTAGAGCAATAGTGTTCGAAGAAGGTAAAAGAAAGAAGAGGAAGGGCGTTAGATCTAACAGAAGATAATAAATGGTATAAGATGAGGAGCATGGAATGGGTGAGGAGTGAATGAGGGAGTTGTAGTAAGTAGTTAGTATGTAATAATATAAGTAGATTAAGATGCTGATGCGCTTGCTCTCACTCGCTTTCTCGCTTTCGATCGCTCGCTCACTCTTCCGACAGTAACATTGCGCTCTATGAGTATAGAATTGAGGAGATGGATTAAAGAATTGATGTAAATAGTTGTAAATAATTGTAAACAGTAAGTCAATTAAAAGGTGAATTTCTAACGTTGAAAATTAATTTCCTACGAAAAAACAATTATTGCGAAAAAAATGTGAATAAATCATAATTAATAAAGGAGAAATAAATCAGTAATATATATTGATACTCAAACATTAAAGAAGCAAATAAAAGTTAAATTTTCGACCAGAAACAACGAATTTCCAACAAATACTTAAATTTTCAAATAAAGTTTTTTTTTAACCTAGAAGATTAATTTTTCACCAACAACCAACAAATTTGAAGAAATATATAGTTAAATTTTTAAGCAGAAAACTGAATTTGTAACCAAATAGATGAATTTTAAAATAAGAACGTTTATAGTTAGATGACATCTTTGCTGCTTTTTTTAAAGAATTGGGCAGAAATTAATTTGAGGACTGATGTTAAATGAAATTTTCCAAATACTAGCCGCTGCCTCTATATCTATACTTTTCAGGTTGTTACACATATCAATATTGTAATTATAATTAAACTTAAAAATGATTTATTTACTTTAAATTCGAATGAGAAATTTAACTATCCTGATTCAATTCTTGAGTCGAGAGTGCTGAAATGTCTTGCTTTTATTGTTTGGAATTCGGATGACACGTGGCCATCAGAATTCAACACTGAATGTTATTAATAAATTCTATAAACAAATTCTATAAACAAAGGAACCCGCACCAAATACATGAGTAAGAAAGGTCCCGGTGGAATTTTCCAAGTCTTTTATATTTTTTAGTTCATGCTGTCCTGATCAAAAAATCCTAATGGCCAAAACATGGCAAGAACAGTTTTTGTGCTGCGACGACTTGAAAATCATATTTGGGTACATATTTTTACCTGTGGAGTGGAATATATCAAAGACTTTTTTTCCATCCTTTGCATTGCTCTCGTGCAAGTTTATGTAGGAAAAGAATTACACGGACGAACGATGCGATGTAATCGCGTTGGAAGTGATAAGCGCGAAGCGTTCGGGCGATTCGCTAAGCGTTTAGACAACCCGCAAAGCGTTCACGTAATTGCATGTTATCGAGCTTCAAACGCGAAATTCGATTTCTTTTATCAGAAGGCGTTTGGTTTTCTGAATCAGTGATAAAAATAGCTAATTCACAAACGCATGACAAAGGCTGCTTTTGTTTGAAAGATTGCATTCTAAGTTCGCCGCAAAGCGTTCGAGTTGAATGGCCAGACAAAAGAATCGATACCCAGCGTTGCAGTTTGGCACTGATCAATCAGTTCATGTCAAGCACTTTGAAGCACTTTTTACAGAATTTTCCTTTTGTGCCAACGCTTCCATCCTACCTTCGAAACTAAGCGTTTAATAAAAGCACTCAGACAAGAAAATAAACTCCCAGCGTTGCTGTTTGGCTTTGATTTGCCAGTTTTAATTGAGCAGTCTAAAACACCTTATAAGAAATGCTTATTTCGTTCTAGTGGTCCCATTTTAACTTCAACGCTAAGCGTTTAAGAAAGAATCCAGACACCAAAATCAATTCATCAAGCTCTCCAGCAACCAATCCAGTTGGTGTTTATTTATGATTACGAAAATAGTACAGCTGGGGGTTGATTTTGTGATCAAAGTACATACTCACCTTTCACGCTCAGCGTTGATATTAAAATCGGAGCGTTGGAACGAGATAAGCATTCCTTATAAAGTATTTTAGACTGCTTGACTCAAACAGATGAATCAAAGCCAAAGAGAAACGCTGGGAGTTTATAATGTTTTCTGAGTGTTTTCCTTGAACGCTTATCGTTGAAGGTCGGATGGAAGCGTTGGCACGAAAGGAGAATTCTGTAAAAGGTACTTTAGAGTGCTTGAAACAAACTGTTTGATCAGTGCCAAATTGCAACGCTGGGTATCGATTCTTTTGTTTGGCCATTCAACTTAAGCGCTTCGCGGCGAACTTGGGATGCAATCTTTCAAACGAAAGTAGCGTTTGTCATGCGTTTGTGAATTAGATTTTTGTATAACCGATTCAGACAACCAAACGTCTCTTGATAATAGAAATCGAATTTCGCGTTTGAAGCTCGATAACATGCAATTATATGAACGCTTTTTGCATTGCCTGAGCGCTTAGCACATCGCCCAAATGCTTGTCGCTTATCATTTCGAACGCGATTACATCGAATTGTTCGTCCGTGCAATTCTTTTTCCACATAAACTTTCACGAGAGTAATGCAAAGGGTGGAAAAAAGTCTGTGATATAATCCACTTCACAGGTAAAAATATGTACCAAAATCTGACATTTAAATCGTCGTAGCGCAAAAACTGTTGATAATTTGAGTTTTTACCATAAGGAATTTTTCATCAGCAGAACATAAGCTAAAAAATAACAAAAAATTTGAAAATTCTACTGGGACCTTTTTTACCATGTATTTGGTTATGGAGTGGAATTTTGGGGGTGGTAGGAGTACAAAAAGGTGGAAAACATGCAAGAGAGATTTCTGAGATGGGTGATGGGGGTAAGCTGGTGCTGCCCAGGTTATATGTAGAGAGAAGAAACAGGGAGAGAGAAATTGGTGATGAGCCAGAGAAAAAGTGTCTGGATGTTCAAAGAGAGACTTAAGAGTGGTAAGGGTAGCAAAGTGGCAGAAGTATGCCTGCAGGAAATACTAAATATAGAGAGGAGAGGTAACACGGGACATTCAAGATGGAAGGAGGGAGATGGCAAGTTAGAAGGGAATAGAATTCTTAAAAATTTGAGAACTTGGTGAAAAATTCATGTGCTTTGTTAAAGATAATATTTTCTGAAAAAATTAAGTGTTAAAAAATTCAACTATTTTATTAAAAACTCTTTGTTTAGGGTAAAAATAAATTTTCTGAAGTATCAAATTACCCATTTCATCTTTATTGAAAATTCAACTATTTAAGTTTTTATTGAAAAGATATCGTACATATTTGGTTTCAAAATAAAATTGTTCGAATGAAAGCTTGACTGAATTGTTCAAAGTTCATATCATTGGAAGAAAATTTAACTATTTTGTTGAAGAAAAAACACTCTTTTTTACAAATTACCAATTTAAAAAAGAAAAAAAAAATTGTAAAGTTGAAAATTCAAATGTAGAATGCAGCACTCTGAAATTTTCAAGATTCAATCGAATGCATTCTATTTAAAACAATTCAGCTGGTAATTGTTCACTTTTCTATATCTGCTTTATATCCGCTCCTGTATAATAAATATTACAGTATTGTCAAATATTAAAAGAAGACTCCTTTGCATTAAAAAACAATTTCAAATTGAATAAAGGTTGAAAATAGATTCTATAGTTGGATTTAGATGTTTAAAATTATTTACTACTAAGCCAAAGTACAACTCTTCCACTATGGGGAAAATGAATTTCAACGTTTTCACTCCAACGATAACCGATTTAACCAGGCAGTGTAGGAGTCAGGAGGGATCGAGTGACATCAAGCCATTGCCAAATCTCTCTCTCCGCTCGGTTCAACTGAGAAGTGCACATCTGTCGAAGGAGTATCAAAAACCCGACACGATCCCGAGCCGATATATCGACTTCCCGAGCCAAACTCGAGGCGAGCGTGGATGTAAGAATGTCCTAATTTTATACAATGCGTTCATAGAGTATGAATGAGTGAGCATTGTAAGTTGTAGAGAATTACAAAAAAGGAGCGAGCGACATAATTTCATCTGCCAAGGAAGAAGCAAAATATTGAGCACATAAGCATTTGTATGCGCCACACACGCGAGAATCTCACTCATTCCTTCCTACGCCAAGGTATAGGCATCGGGTGTTCTCTATCTCTTTCTTACTTGATAATGCACTTGCGGCTGCCAGGCGATGTGTCCCGGTCGATCATAAGCTATCTTCCACTCCATTCCTCTCTCTTTTTAATATATCCATCCTACTCCCCGCCTCACGATTCTACTCTCGTGCGTTTTTACAGACCAAGGCATGGGTAGAAACGTCAAAACAAAGCCCCGTGCTTCGTTCAGCCTACAAACAAGGCCTCTTTATGCCCATAGAGCATAGAACTCGAAATAATTGATGATAATTATGTGTTGACAATGAATCAATAATTAATTATATTGGCGATCGATTAACTGTATCAATTGCATCATATTAATCATTAGAAAAACTTTAAATTATGGTCAAGTATAATAAATATCAAAATCATATTCTTGTTGAGAATCTCGAACCTGTAATCATATCCCTCTTTATTACAAATTTGATTGAGTCAATATGAAACACTCAAGGCTCCAGAGCCTGAATGCTGACGAAGTTACTGTCTCATATGCACTTAGATAAGATTAGAATGCACATAGATTCTGCAAGTTACCAGAACCCAGCTATGAATCCCACAACATCCCTTCCATTCCTACCAAAGATCCTCCTTACCTTGCAAAAATCCCTACTATAATTACCCCTCTTATGAGCAGACGAGCTAAATCTCATCAAAATCATCATCGCAGTCACTCGAGCAACCTGGTACCAACCAGAACTACGCTTGTTAGAAGGAACACTCATCTCTCGTCGGACCGCGTTTGGAACATTTAGTTTGACTTATTTCAAGCTATTCGAAATTTAGTAGGTCCACTACACCTCCTATCCTCGTTAGGAACATTCAGTCTAACCAGTAACGGGAGTGAACGGCCTGAATGGGCGTAAAGGGATCTAGTGCAGCAAAGGGTTTAAATCAATCGTTCGGACGTGATTCAATCCTGCCGACGGAAGGCAGGATTGAATTTAGCCTGTGAAGAAAAACGAAATTTCAACAATTAGTCTAGAGCGAACTGCACCTTTTCGAAACTCAAAACGAAGAGAAGCAATTTTCTCGTAACGACTATAGTTCCCTTTTATGGGAAATAAATATTTTTCTATTTTTCATAAAAGCGAATTTGTGGTGTCTTACGTGTTTGTGTGTATGTGTGTGCCGCAAACGTGAAAAGGAACTAAAGCTTATTATCGTTATATAATAAGCGCAAAACATTTCAAATCCAGCCCGCTCGATCTGGCTGAAAATTTGAAAGCAAAAGAAAAAGCATTTGTTCCTTATTGTTTGAAATTTTCACTCGAACACCAGCGGTAGTATACGAAAACATCGCTTGGTAAGCTGTATCGTTTTAATTACTCATTTGTACTGATGCCTTTCATAATCCCGAAATGTTTTGTTTAACGCTACACCAAACATATTTTACCTTCTTTGGGAATTTTAGACTCAAGAAAATCTTTTATTTTGGCTTCCTCAAATCCCTTGTCTTACGTAATTGAGATTTTCAGAAAAAAAATTCTCAGTCCGAGAATAGGGAAAACGATCCACCTAAAAAAAAGGAGACTCTCGCCTCTTTAGTTTCTGGGAGCCATCCCCCTCCCCCCCTACCTGCATCAGCAATTATCATATAATTTAATAATAGTAACTTTTTTTACCAGGCAGCAAGATTCTATTCTTGTTATTATTCGTACCTGACACCTTATAATAGTACACATTCAACAAAAAATTGGGAAAAAATATAAGTTTGTGTTTTTCCAAGATAATTGACTTTTAATATTTTGAGAAAAATCATGGCCATTTATTAATAATTGTAAACATTTTCTTAATTTTCAAAGAAAAATTTGTGGTTTTTTGCGAACAAAGCAAAAAACTTAAATAGGCGTAACTTCGTAAAAAAATGGCTTCACAAATCGAAACAATACATATCGCCTAATTTCGTCTAAAAAAATATATTTTGTCCCCGAGAGATTATGCGACTTCAATTGTGAAATCTGCCTGAAAAACAGGGACGAATCTACAACGGGGATTTTCTGACTTGCCTTCACTTTTTTCTTCTTCACTGAGATATGAAAAAAAAGATATAAAAAGTATAAAATTTCATAATCAAAAAATTATTAAAAATTGTTAAGTATTATTTGAAAGGTTGCAAAATATATCAAATATTATCAAATCTGTAAAATATTATGTATATATATAATTGAAAAACAAGGTTAAACGACCACCGCAGGGTCCCACTGAGAGCAAAATGGGTGGCATGATGAAATCACGACGACAGGCGGGTGAAACTCTCGTGTGTCTTGAGAACACGTAGCGACCCAAGAATGACAGCTTTTTGCATCCATTTCGCAAGTGCCTTGGCATTTGAGGTTACGAACCAGTGATAGTTTCGCCCCTCTGAGAGCACCGATCACAAGGACAATTACTTTATCCAAATATTTTAAGTTCAGTCGTTGCAACTCCCTTTTAAGGTCTTGATACCTCTCCTTCTTTTCTTTCTCTTCGGCTATGATATTGTAGTCGGCCGAAGCCGAGAATTCGATCACTAATATGGTTCGTTTCTCGAAGTCTTGGAGAACAATGTCGGGCCTCTTGTGGGGAACGGAAACTACTGTCCGAAAATCGTACTTTTAGAAAATTTGATACTTCTCGTTTTCGACAATTGACTCTATCTCCATTGGAGCGCTCGGCAGGGCAGGATCGCGGCCAACATTGCAAGTGGGACAAAGATGGTAATAAAGCACTTTTAGGGCCACATTATACCTGTAGATATACGTTGTTCCCGCATGGATGGGACACCCAGAAGATAGTATGTGTTCTAGAAAAAACCCAGAATATCTTAAGGCAATTTTTGAAGATTTTTCAAATTTTCAAGAAACATTCGGTTCAGTTAAAATGATATTTAGGAAGTTTAGAAGTGTTCAAGTAATTGAAAATATTTTAAAACTTGAAAAGCTTTTCTAATATTTTTATAATATTTATAAAAAAATCAACGAATTTTCAAGAAATAGTTACATTTTCTATAAGACAGTAAATTTTCTACCAAGAATATTCATTTTAAAGCAATAGAGAAACAATTGGAAGAGTTGAATGTTCAACCAAAACAACGAATTTAAAAAAAAAAGTTCAATTTTCAATTGAGAATATCAAAATTTAACCTTGAAAATTAATTTTCTACCAAAAGACAACGAATTTGAAAAAAAAATATAAATAAATTTTAAACCGAAAAAAAGGAATTTCTAACCAAATTTTTTTTCAGTAAGAAGTTTTAACTTTCACCTTTTTCCTGGGCGGTGTACCAATGCAATTATGAAGAATTTTATTAATACCTAGTCTTTGAAATTAATCTTTGAATAAAAACAATTTTTTTTTACTTCATCCAGGTTTTGTATCAAATAAATAACTTATTCAGTTATAATTAGCCTTTCGACCAAATTGTGCTTCAATAATTTTTTGCTAATTTCAGCAAACGATGTTTTTTTGAGGAAAATGAAAAAACATTTTCAATGAAAAAGATGAATTTTTAAGCAAGTTGTTACATTTTCGATACGAAAGATAAATTTTCAAACAAGAAGATTTATTTTCGACCAAAAAACAACGATTTATGAAAAAATGGCATTGGGGGCACTTTTATTTTAGTTCGCAAAAGCTTGGTGCAGAGGGGGCGCTGCGGAAAATCTCTCGAAATTGAATGTATGGAATCGGCAATCTCCCACTTCATCTCTGATCGTATGGAATTCGCCCCTCAATTTTGATATAGTAAATTCTTCATTCTCACAGGTTTCATCAAATATATTATAAGCCTAGATACGGCATTAAATTTTATTTTGATGTATCTGAGTACCGAAAGATTAAACAAAATTTAAACATTTTAAAAGTATAAAAAAATATATATTATATTTTCATATGCTAAAATATATTTTTGCATAATTTAGTTATAACTGAAGTAATTTGTATATGTCATAGGTAAATAGGAAAATTATGGTTTTGGCTAAAAACCCGGGAAATTAGCTAAACACGGGAGTTTGTGAAAATCTAGCTTCCTTTCAGTTATTATCTTTTTTCCTCAAATAAATTTCTCAACAATTTGATATCTATCATTTCAGTAATATCTTTTTTAAGAAGATTTTCTTATGTTTTATTGTGAAGCAAATATTGAATAAATTAATTTTAAATCAGTGTGTTCAGAAACATTAAACATTATTTTTATAAATAATAAAGTAAAATTCCTAAATAATTTAAATGTAATATAATTGTATTTTTGTATACACAGTGTACGTATTCGATGAATATTATTAAAGTATTCAAAGAATCTTCCTTGGACTACTATTATTGTAGATATCACGGGTGATGCTTTCATATATATTGAAATCTTTGGTTAATGTGATTAAGTCATACATGAAACAAACCTCTGACAACCAAGTGTTTAGATTGTACCGGAATGCCATGATATAACTTTTTATGTTAGATATATTGTTTTTAATTTTTTAATTATAGAAAAGTAATTTATCTTGAACCTCTGTAAATGCACAAAATTGTACAACAGAAGTTTATTTCTGAATTACTACATCCCTATCAAAAAGAATTTATTGGACAAATTGATCATTGCGCCTAGATATAAAGTGTTTGGTTGACCAAGAATCGAACTTTTGAGAACGGCAAAAGAACCGAACGCTAGAGAACGACTCTTGGTCTATGGCTTAATGCATCTGTTTAATCTTTGAGAGTACATCTTTTAAACCAATAGAACATTTAAGAACCCAAATTGCAGAACTAAATTGCACAAGAAGGCTTGAAAAGAATTATGTTCCTACAAAAACTGCTTTTTGAAAAACAATTACTCAAAAGTATCAATTTATGCAAAATAATTACACAAAAAGAGTTAAAATAAGATATATATGTTTTCAAAAAACATTGTAAAATGGCTGATTAGAGACAGATATATGAAAATTGAGAAAAGAGGCAGAGAAAAAATAGGGACATCCAAATCACCTCTGTTTCATTTCTTTATTATTTATCTATCGTTTTCATAATACCAAGTTCCAACATGTTTCGAGGCCTTTTAGGCGTCCTCTTCACGGAAATTTTAATAGGAAACTAATAGGGAATATTTATATGTTATGCTAATAATAATTAAGAATGAGAATTGATCTTGAAGTTAATTATTGAGGAATTATCAGGACCATTTACATTTTTGTCTTTAATATTTTTTGAAAATATATTGTATTTTAAAAGAACAAAAAGTAATAAAATTTAAAAATTGAATTAAAATCTCGAATACTTTCAAGCCTTCAAGAAAATAGCAACACCCATCTTTAAAGTTACCTATGCAAGTGCCTAAAGTACCTCATCTCGAAAGTGCGCATGCGCAGATTTTTGAACAGTGCCTAAAGTAAGCCATCTTCAAACTGCGCATGCGCGAAAATTATTTCGCACACAGTCCGCTCAAATAAGGTCTCTTAGGCATCATTTAGAAGCATTAAAAGGTCATAAGTTTAAATTATGTGGATGCAGAATGCACATAAATTATAAATAATAATTAATAATTATTATTTATATTATTTTAAAATATTCATAGGTTCTTCTTTGAGGTGGGAGTTGCAAAAAGTTATTTTTGATATGGATGTAGTCATTCAGAAATAAAATAATGTTGTACAATTTTGTGTATTCACAAAAGATTAAGAAAGAGTACTTGCTTTAGGTTAAAATGAATTCTTCCCAAATAAAATTCTTTCTGATAGGGATGTAATTATTCATAAATATACTTCTGCTGTATAATTTTGTGCAATCACAAAAGTTTAAGCAAAATTACTTCGTTCTGATGAAAACGAATTTGTTAGAATATAAAGAAAAATCATAGGACTGTAAGTACGCAAAAATAGACCCCTGTTGTGTAATTTTGTGCATTTAAAGAGATTTAAGACAAATTACATTTCAATAATTAAAAATTAAGAATAATTTTTTTTAAATAAAAAGTTATATCATGGCAGTCCGGTACACGCTAAACACTTGGTATGCCAGAAGTTTGTCTCATGTATGACACAGAATTTCCATATATGGAAGCATCACCCATGATACCTGCAATAATCCTAGTGCACGGAAGATTCTTTGAATACTTTAATACTATTCATCGAATACGTATTCTGTGCATACAAAACTACAATCATATGAAATTTAAATTATTTAGGAGTTTTACTTTATTATTCATGAAAATAATCTTTAATGTTTATGAAGACACTGATTTAAAATAAATGTATTCAATGTTTGCTTGAAAATAAAAAATAAGAAAATCTTTTTAAAAATGTTATTACTGAATTGATAGATATTAAATTGTTGAGAAATATATTTCAGAAATTTGTGAAAATATTTGTCTCTGTCTCAGTATGCGTTATGTCTTTGAACCATAAAGTAGTGTTTTAAAATCAGTGGATATATTCAGAAGAAGAGAAATTTTAAATTTTGTTAGACGTGATTAAGAATAATTTTTAGGAAGAAGAAATAACATCTTTTACTGGATTCAAGAGGGGAAAATTACAAAAAGATAAGTTTTTATCATAGATGGAAATATTAAAGAAAAAATGTTAATGGTGTTAATAATTGGTTAATAATTAACTTTAAGTTCAATTCTCATTTTTGATTATAATGAGCATAACATATAAATATTCCCTATTAGTTTCCTATTAACATTTCCCTAAAGAGAACGCCTAAAAGGCCTCGAAACATGTTCTACCCCGGTAGTATTAAAAATATGGGTCAGTCATACAGAAGTGAGAGAGAGGTCGTTTGGATGTCTCTTTTTATTTCTTCTCCCTCTTTTTTCAATTGTCATATATATGTCTCTAATGAGCCGTCTTACAATGTTTTTTTAAAAAAATATTTCTCTTATTTTAACTCTTTTTGTGTAACTATTTTGCATAAATTGATTTTCTTGAGTAATTGTTTTTTAAGAAACATTTTTGGAGAAAAATAATTCTTTTTAAGCCTTCTTTTGAAATTTTGTTGCACAATTTGGGTTTTTAAATGTTCTTTTGGTTCAAAAAATCTACTTTCAAAAATTAAACAGATACATTAAGTCATATTACCCAGAGTCGTTCTCTAGCGTTCGGTTCATTAGCCGTTCTCAATAGTTCGATTCTTGGTCAACCAAAAATCAATGTATCGGTTTTATCGATATAAGATAATTAGATATTAACCATTAATCAATACGTACATATATGCTTATAGACTGAATATATCAAATGATAGATATATGAGTAATAGGCATACACATGTATACAAACAAATGTAATTCAAAATTTTGACGTTTCAAAGTCGGCGTATGAGTCACCTAAGAATGTACAGCGTAGAGTAAATAAGTGAAAGGATATGTATATCGACAGACTTGATGCAAGCAAGAGTGCCTGAATAAATACATTAACTACTAAGAGTCTTTCGCGCGCCTATTTATTTTTTTTCTAAAAAAGAATGAACCAAATACTTATTTTCTCTATTTTATTCATATTTAATTAATTTTACAAAACATTTCTATAAAATAATTAGAAGGCACCACAGGATGATGGCTGTAGCCTTCAATAAGGAGTTCCTTTTCATTTTTTTTTGGTTAAGGAGTAATGGATTTCTCATATTTATTTGGAATTCTCAATTTCGGGAATGTTCAAATTCGGTATTTCTATTTCCTTTCGGGAGTTTTAATTTTCGGGAACTATATATATTCATTAAATTCATTATGGTGAATTATATTGACCCTCTGGTATTAAATGAGTTGGTGTTTCTTTGTATGGGCTTTAGGGTCCAGTAATAAAAAAACTGTGTTTAATATATCACTGAAGAGGACTCCCACATGACTCGAAACGTCTGATTAAAAAACACGGTTTTTCGATTACTGGACCTTAAAGCCCATGCAAAGGAACACCAACTCATATAATGTAGAAAATTTCAGATTTGAGACCAAATCGAGTGCGACGCACGAGATACGTGATGAGAATGTGTTCGTTAAAGCCAAAGAAGCTTTAGCAAAAGAGAATTCACAATCACGAAATTACAGTTGTCGCTGATTTGAACTTTAATTTTAAAAGGTCCAGGCGCAAATGTGAAGGAAATACAAAGAGAAGGTTCAAAACGAAAAACTAGACCATTAGTGAAAAGCCTTCTTGAAAATTTCTCTCTGATTTTATCCCTCCGTCCATTTATTTCTCAATCAACTATCCATCAAGAAGAAGAAAGACAGGTGACTTACAAACAGAATTTCTGTGTGCCCTTTGGAAATTTTGGACGTTATACGTGCCCGATTCGATCACGGAGAATTTCTCTCTTTTTGAGGCGATTTTTCGGGAGTGGAGAGGAGAGGAGAGGACAGCCAGGATCCGATCGCCGTGCCGGCTTTGTGGAGACCCGTCACAATGTGGCATTGTGAGCGATCCATAGTCTTGGTTTTTGTTCGCGTTGTTGCTGCCGTGCATTACCTCGGCCAGGCCAAACCCATGGGGTCCAGAGCCAGCTGTCCCCAAGTCTCCTCTGCTCAGCTCGGATTCCGAATATGGGGTAGGGGACAGCCAGGACATGCCCTCTCTGATAAAATAAACTATAAACGAAGGGTGTCGATCCCTACTTTCGATCCGAAGACTTGAGGCCCTTTGAATCTCCTCCGCTCTGACATTCCGTCTGTCGCAAACATCGCACGAGCTGAACGCTGATTATCTCTTCTTCAAGTCTTCATCTCGCTCGTCCCCACTACTCCCTCTTAAAAAAGATAAGAACTTCCTTCTTCAGACTGCTTGCTTTTCCGAATAATGATTTTCAATCAATAGTATCTGATTTTACGCTATTTTGGGTTTTTACACGTTTCTAGTGAGTTAAAATACACTGTTGGAAAAATCTGTACTAGATTTAGCATACACTAGACCATTGTGTGCGCGCGCTAACTTTCGTGTTCATTTTTCTTATATACTCAATTTTCGAATAACTATTTATTTGTTAACATTTTTTGACCATCAAATTCTTGCTGAAATAGGTGCTCTCGGAGGTGCGAAACTATCACTGGTTCGTAACCTTAAAGCCATACCCGCATGCCAAAAATATGCCACAGCACTTGCGAGATGGATGCAGAAAGCTGTCATCCTTGGGCCGCTTCGTGTCCTCAAAACACACGAGGGTTTCGCCGGCCTGTCGTTGTGATTTCGTCGTGTGCTGTGACCACCCACCTCACGGTTGTGAGACGTGGCAATGAGAGGGATTTACCACGGTCCTACTGGGAGCCGATGTCATTTTTTATATGGCAGTTGCTCCCAGTGGGACCCTGCGGTGGTTGCTAACCTTTAGTTCTTAATCATATATATATATAGTATTTTAAATATTCTTTTATCATTTTTAAAATGGTTGTTCCTGCTTTTGTAGTAGAAGAAAAGGATTTGAACAAAAATTAAGAAATAAGTCATTATTGCCTTTCATACAAAACTTTTCACCAAAGTTTATTGAGAATATATTTATATTTCAGAAACAAGAAAATTACGATACAAAGAAGCACAGAAATACTTTCACTCTTGACATTCATTAATTGTATTATTTATCCCGAAAAATAACTTTTTACGGTTAACAGAGGGAGAAAAATTAATCGAACAAATAATAATTGTTTAATCGATTCTCACTTATCGAATAAAAACAACCATTCTTGAAACAAAATCCAACAACCCCCCCCCCCCTTTTAGATTGAACTTAGTCTCTAAGTTTTGTTTTTTATCTTTGAAGGCTTGGTTTCTTTAACTATGCTACCTGTTTCGTAGTTTGACAATGATTCCGGAGTTGGATGGGTTTGGTACGTTACAATATGGGATTGGTGGACTACTTTATTTTTATTACTGAATAATTTGATTGTTTTCGGAAACCATCCCTTTATGCAATCGAGGATACCTAATTTACCTGAAGTATACAGAGTGCCTAGTCCCAAGGCGGCGTAACCTAAATATTGTAACCATTCTAAACTAGTTTCTTTCCAAGTACTGAGCCTTCAGTGGGTGGCAATAGTATGAAAAATATTTTCGGTGTCGTCTAAGTTAATTCTGGCTTGCTTCAGTTCTTCGTGTGATATTTGTTTCAGTAGTTGTACTAATTTTTGTTCTAACCTGTCAATGTCTTTTTGTTCAAAATTTATCTCGCATGTTACATTTAGCCATTGCGTCATATTAGTTTCATATGATTGTTCTAATTCTAGGGTACCGTAGCTGTTGTACACTTTGCATCCAAATCCCTTTAAGTTTTTGGGGTTCGAAAATTTTTTCTGTTTTGACTAAATCGTCGCTACATATGTCTAAGTCTAATGGTTTTGAGGGTACTATAATACAACCATTTATTATGAGTCTAAAAGTTTCCTTGTGTAGTAGGTAAGGTGACTGATTACATTTATTTTCTGAGTATCTTTTGAGTAAACTGGCTTCGCAAGGTTCGCTGTCTATTAACTTGACATTAGGTTGGTTTCTTCTGCATATTTTATACACATCTATCTGTTTACATTTGTCAATAGTCTGTTTGTCGGTTGGCACGTAAGAGTCTCGGTATTTAATGATCATGTCATAGTCGCAGACTATTGATATGTGGGCTTTATTGACTTGTATCGGGATAGGGCCTATTCTTTACAAGGAACCTTCTTCTTTCTCAATTACCGGTATCTCCAGTATGAACGTAAATAGGCCTTGGATTATTGCTACGGAGAGGGTACTGATGTCTATAATGTTGTTCTGGTAGTTCTCTTCTTCAATGTCAAAATGGTATCGCGTATGTTGAGTTGTCTCGAATTCTCTAATAGTTTCTTTCAGCATTTTTGGTGTTAAAATTTGGGTATGTACTATCCCATGCTTTCCGTCGTTTATGGCGTTGATCGCTGTTTCAATATCCTCATTTGTTTCATGTAATATTATTGCTGCTAATACTAATTTGTAGTTGAGAAAACTATCCTTTGTTGCAGCACTCAGTCCGTGCGTGCTGTTTCATACCAACTGTCTTTCGGCATTCTCCTGGGCAGCTATCCATTTATGGTCCGTTGACGAGGAGTCTAAGATTAATTTGAGTATTTTTGTGTGATTTGGCAGGATGCTAGCTATGTTTTTGACATCTCTATGAATTGTGTCGAACTCGGTGTTAATTTGTTTCATGTCGGATTCACTCAATGTTCCCAACAGAGTTTTGGATATATCGCCCACAAAATTCGCTCATCCTCTTTTTTGACGTTGTTTGCATAACAATTGGTGTAGGATACTGTTTTTACTAGCTAGTCTATTGTAATGGCTCCTAACCAATGAAATTTCATAATAAGGTGTGCATTTCTTGATACAGGCTAGTTCTGCTATAGTAATGGTGGTGTCGATGGATTTAATCCGGTTTTCTGTGGATGTCATATTGATAGCTATAACCATTTTCCACTTTTCATGAAACAAGTGTACTTTAGAGACTTCTTCGATATAGATGTTTCCTTTAATTTTCTCGAGGGCGTATTTAGCACTGATAATTGGTGCCAGGGCCAGCAGGAAGGTCCAGAAGGGTGCCATTATCGTCTGTGAAATAGGTCATTGTCTGATTTATTGATATTCGAATAATTTTGTCCTTATTTCTTATTTTCTTATTTCTTATTCTTATTCGCCTTTCCAAGAGGGGTCTATTTTGTTGGACTTAGTATTGTTAATTATGTTTACTGTGTCTCCTGGTTTGTATAGGGGGTGTTTGTGTGTGATATTTGCGTCGAGTCTTTTCTTCGTTTTTTCTGTTTCTATTTCTATTCTTTCTCTAGCCCTTCAAAGGTTTTCTTCGTGTTTCTTTGTCCACTTCCTCACTAGTTCCGGATACGTCAGGGTTGGTGAACACGCTACCGATGATGGTATGTTAGCTTCTCTTCCAAACATAAGTTCAAAGGGTGAAAATCCTGTTGTTTGGTACTTCATTGTGTTGATTACAAAGTTAATAAATTTCAAATTGTCATCCCATTCATTGTTTCTTTCTGAGATGCTTGTTTTGATTAGGTTCCCTAGGGTGGAGTGCATTCTTTCGATGTTTCCGTTGGATGCGGATGAAAAGCTGTTATTTTTACATGAGTAATTTGTAATTCTTCTTCAAACTGTTGCATTATTTCTGATAGAAAGATTTATCCCTAGTCTGTTAGGATTGTTTAAGGTGCTTCGAAGATGTAGATGTAGTGATCCAGCAGCCCTTCTATTATTGAACTAGTTGTCTCATTAGCCACCGGGATTAACACCGTGTAGCGGGTTAATCTATCTTGTAGGCTCAGAATATATTTCTTACCTTTCACTGTTTTGGGTAATGGGCCGTATATATTCAGGGCCATTTTTTCATTGGGTTTTAAAGGAATGTCTGGTATAATTCCCTCAGCTTGGTTCTTGATTCTTGTGGTTTTTTGCAGTTGACAGATGGGGCATGTTTTGACTCAATGGTATTCTTTCCCCCAAAATGTTCCGCATGCGCTTGTTTAATGATACTAGTTTTTTCTTTTTCCGTTAATTCTCGGGTATTGTTAAAGCATAGGTGAAATCCTAAGTGGGGATACAAGTTAGATACGTATTCCATCATTTCCTGTATCAGTTCCTTTTCTATTGGTGTAAATAGTGGGTCACCCAATATAAATCTTATGAATGTTAGTTTTTTGCTCATAGTTTCATCAATGAACCATCCTAGTTTCCGTAAGCAATGCTCTTCATTATATTTGGCATGTCTTCTTTGTTTATTGCTTTCCAGAGCTTTCCGACGGCGTTGGGTTTTGTTTTTCATTTCCCCTGCGTTTGATTCAATTGCCATGTCATAAAATCGTTGTAAAGTTCATTTTGTTGAGGTGTTTCGGATCCAGATGAATTATTGGGATCGTCATTACTTTCTACTGATTCGCACATTCTTCTGACTGGGATTTAAATTTTTTCATGTAGTATTTCGTGTTTGATGATAGTGGGCCGTTTAAATGGTGTACCAAAAATTTCGGTAGCTGACAGCTCATCGTCGGTAGTTAAATCTATTCCGTCTAGCGCTTGTTGTAGAATGTCGCTGGTGCGGATCGCGAATAGTCTGCATAAGTAGTCTGCTACTTTGTTCTCTTTTCCTTTAACATATTCTAGTTTGTACTTATATTCCTTTAGTCGTAACCGCCATCGTAAGAGTCGCGAGCTAGGGTCTTTCACATTGTGTAACCAGATGAGTGCTTTGTGATCAGTTTGAATGTTGCACTTGTTTCCTAGCGAGTATTGACGTAAACTTTTTATCGTCCATACTATAGGTAAGAGTTCTTTTTCTGAATTGCTGTATTTTTCTTCTGCTTTATTAAGGGTTCTGCTAATAAATAAGCAAGGATGTCCGGCCTGAGATAAAACTGCGCCTAATCCTTGATTTGATGCGTCGGTTGTTAGAGTGAATGTTTCTCTAAAAACGGGGAATCTTAATACTGGTGAAGTTGTTAATGCGTTTTGTAATTTTTCAAAAACTTCTTCACACTTTGAAGTCCAGACAAAAATTTTGTCCTTTTCAGTTAGCCTGGTGAGTGGTCTAGCTATAGATGAAAAGTTCTTTATATACTTCCTATAATATCCAGCTAATCCTTGGAATGATTGCACGTCTTTGGGTGTTTTCAGCTGCTTAAATTCCTGTATTGCCTTGATTCTAGGACAGTCACTAAATTTTTGTTATGTCCTTCTAATGTTTTTCCGAATATTACAATATCGTCAATGTAAACGAAACATTCTTTCCCAATTAGTCCTCCGAATGTATTGTCCATCATACGTGGGAAGGTAGCGGACGCATTTTTTAGACCAAATGGCATCCTATTATATTCAAAATGCCTTTGTATGGTAGAGAGTGCTGTATATTGTTTGAACTCTTCCTTTATGGGGATTTGGTGGAATCCTGTACTAAGGTCGAAGGCTGAGAAAAACTTTGCATTTCCTAACTGGTCGAGGATATCGTCTATTACTGGGAGAGGGTATGCATCCTGGAAAGTGTCTTTATTAATCTGACGATAATCTACTACCATTCTAAACTTTCCTCCTTTTTTAGGGACTATCCATAGTGGGGAGTTAAAAGGTGATTGGGACTCTCTTATTATACCTTTTTTCAGTAATTCACTTGTTTCGTTAAGTGCGAATTCCTTGTGTGTCTCGGGTAGTTTATGGGATCTTAAGTTGATAATTTTTCCTGAGCTCAGGATTATTTCATGTTCATTTTTGGTTCAATATGTTTCAGGTTCAGGCTTTGTGAAATTTTTCCAGTCTCTTGAAGTAGTTTAAAGGGTAATTACTCCCATTTTGAGCAAGATCTACGTCTCGTGATCCTACATACGTAATTCTGCTGAAGTGGATTTCCTCTGGTATTTTTATGGGTTTCTGGGAATAGTTATAATATGGTATTTCTACCGTATTATTGTATATTGTGTATAGTCCATCAGAAATTTCTTTTTGACCTTCGACCCAAATTACTTGATTTTCTTTGTCGGGTACGTTGATTTTACAGATTTTTGTTGAGTTTCCTGGTAGGCAGTCTCCCTCGAAATGTAATGGTAGTTTCCATCTGTCGATTATCAAATCAGTTTTTGTAATAGCATATCTGGGATATTTGTGGAAGAATGACAATCCTATTATTCCATCTTCTAATAATGGAAAGTTTTCTTCTACTATGTGGAATAGTTGTTTTTTCCAAAATACTGCAGATAAGTTCGTTTTTTTTTTTGGTTCCGTTGTTTCGTGGTGATCGTCTCCTATTGCGAATTTTTTATGGAACTGAAAGGTTTCTTGGTAGGGCTGTAAAAAGTTTCTCTTAATTATGTTTATTGCAGCTCCGCTATCTACTAATAATTTTATATTGATCCGTCACTTCTTCTTCTTCCATATATTCATTGTAATTTTCCGGATAATTTAGATATTCTGCTTGGTCCTTGTAATGTATGTGCTCCTGGATTTCCTCCGTTCTCATCTGCTCCCTTTCTAAACATTCTTCTTGGGGTTCCTGATGTTCCTGAATAGTTTTTACTTCCGGTGGTCTTTTTTTGGAACTGTCCCAGTTGAAAATTTTGAGGTTTTCAAAAACATTGGGATGCAAAATGAGCAGGTTTTTCACATTTATGGCAGGACATCTTTAATCTTTCGCTTAGTGGGAAATTTGAGTTTGGTACTTTCGCCTGTTGGGGTGTAGTATTTGCAGAAGGTCTAGTTGTTATTGATCGGGATTGGAAATTAATAGGTTGTCTAGGCACTTGGCTTTGTCTAAGTATTCTATCTTTATTTTTTTTTCGTTGACAAGCTTCTGCTTCCAGTGCTTCTTGCAGAGCTTTTGCTAGTGTGGTAGGCTTCATTGGTCTAACTTGTGACGATATATCGTCTCTTAAATTCATCATGAATCTTTTGATCGCGCTATTCTCCTCTATCTTGATTGGAAGGCGAGAAATCCCCCCAACGCCTTTCTCGTTTGGGGCCACTGAGCATTTCAGCGATTACGATAATGTTTTTTTCAAATTAATTCTAGCGTAATAATCATATTATCATGATTATAATGATTGCACTGCACTCGCATTCAAAACTGCATATTTGAAGCCATTAACATGGTTTCCTATATTCATTCGTTTGAAGATAGAGTTTTTGTAAATAATTCACCGTGGAAAGTAAATTATTGAATATTTCAGAATTTTGACAAATGTACCGCATTACAGAATGTTGAAAGAATATCTGCGATTTTTTTCAGATTTTTTCTGACGTCGCGGTCTTTCTGGAAACAGATAAAAGTGGACCCTTGAAAAAGGAGGCCGCCGAAAATCCCGGTTTTTTGGGATGTTTGTCCTCTAACTGTTAGGGAAAAATTTGTATGATGCAAGTGACCATATCGCTAAATTCGAAAGACCTTAAGCCTTCAGACGCTTTTTATTAGACGAGTCAGAGATTTTTTTGTGCGAATTGCAATCAAAAGAAGTGAGGGGCCTCGACATTTGGCCCCGACTTAAGTTAAACTATTTAAACTTATTTATTTCCATCTGTATCGTGTAGCAACTACCTTGATTGGCTGTTCTTTAATCTTGTCTTCGTAATATCATTTTTTCTAATGTTAAAAAGGGAATATCGAAAAGTAAACTGTAGAAGAAGCCTACTACAACCGAAAAAGCGAAACTATCCAAGAAGAGGTTAAACTGTAAAAAATGAATAAGTCGATGAAAAATAAATTAATCGCTATTTCAACAAGGATCATTTAAAAAATAAACGTATGCTTACCACTTGGAAGTCTGATAAGTAATGCCGTGTCCTTGATGCAAATACAAGCATTTCCTGAATTCCTAGGTGGACCAAGTACACACAATAGGAAACTTTGGTCAACGGAATGAAGATCGGAAGCGACAGAAACGTGTTGACTGGACCTGATAATCGTTAGAAGATTCATATAAGGAGGAGTAGCTGATTTATACAAAAATTATTCAGTGCCGCCAACTCTGGGGCGCAGATCGGGCGACCACCCGACCTACGCTGAGGACGGAGGGTTTCAGAAAATTGGGAGATACGTTGCGTGTATAAAGTAACGGAATATGCAAAAAAAGAGTGAAAAATAAGTGTAGGAGAGGGCAAGGCTGAAAGTACCAAAATTTACTTTTCATAGCACTGTATCCAAACGAAATTAGGTATTGCCTTAAAATATATGTGAGACATTAAAGTTCCAAATTATAATCATAATACATTTATATTCATTCCCTCTATTATTTTATATATATTTTTTCGAAACTTTGTCTAATTTCTTACCCCATACGTGGGGTGGAAAGTTCATAGCGGTGGTTAAAAAGTATCAACATGAATAAAACGAAATTTTTTAATTTTTAATTGCACAGAAGGATCTCACAGTACATAGTAATAAAATATTTAGACAACTAATATGCTTATGCTTAGTTTTTGCATACGTACATCAAACCCATTATACGCCTGGGATAATTTCAGAATAAGCTCCACAGATAGTGATTGTGAGATAGCCTAATGTCTCACAAACTCTGGGGTAGAACGTGCCGATTGTCACTTTCACCCCCCCCCCCTTCACACATTCCCATTATTTACAAGCAACATTTCTGAAACAACACAAAATATTTAGAACAGTAAGCTACCTGCACTACAAGAATACATAATTACACATCAAGGTAGACCTTCTTCATGGCAATGGCACGGAAGAATAAGTGTTTGTACCAAAAAGAAGAGGTGACGATAGAACTACTTCATGCACAAAAAGCCAACTTAACCTTAGCCACGATCTCAAAAACAACTTTTAGTGGCTACCAGCGGGTATCAGAAGTTTATGGTGACAAATAGTATGCTCCTGATGGCTCTAAGCTTCTATTCCCCGAGGCACGTTTTCTCAACTTTGGACGGTAATAAAAAAATCCAATTTTCAATTTCAAAAAAATGTAAAAATCTGCTTTCTACCTACTAAGTCATTGTATCGACACAAAAAAGATTTGAATTAAGATCGTAGTTTTTTCTTTTTTTGCTCATAGAAGATTGGCGATCGGAAAAAGAGGGCTAGGGGAAAGTGGGTCGGTCTCAAGCAGTTTCGCCCGAACTACTTAAAAAATAATTTCCGCCACTGATAATTATTGAATATACATACATACCACCATAACCAAGAACACAAACTAAAACGATCCAAGCTACACTTAAGGCCCAGAGTGGTCGCGAGAGCGATCCAAAAACTGATTCCCAAACGACGTTGTAAACGTAATCCTTCTGCTGGAAAGACCTTATTCCCAATGTGCAAAACGTCAGAGAAACGAGACAACAAATCCATCCAATACAAATAGTTTTCTGTAATCCAAAACGAATAGAAGCTACTTATGTGTGCGCAATGTTACCCTATACTTTCATATTTTTGAAGAAAGACTCTAGCTACGTTTAGCCGTAAAGGTCACCTACGCGTTGCGGCACATAGGTAACCAGGCCCTACGGCAAAATGTATATAGAGCCTTCTTCAAAAGTACGACCCAATAATTCATCGTGCCCTCCAAATGAATTAGTCATTGCCACTGCACGTCGCGTTTGACCACTACATAACTCCCGGTCACACGCTAAATGGCCTAGACATGTTCGAACGCATACACTCACACTCCCGTATACGTGCTATCAGAGGATATAGCTGTACTCGGTCCTATGTTAGCACATGCATGAAACGGGAGCGTGAGGCGTAAAAGTTCGAGCATATCTAGGAATTTATACGCAAGCCTTGGAGCTATATAGCTACCAAACACGACGGAGAGTTGAACACCAACTAAATGCGATGTGGAGCGATATGGGATAGAGGTGTCGAACTTTAATTTAACTCTCATAGCATAGAATCAAGTTTAAGTTACCTTGTTGGAATCTAATTGTTTTGTAGCTATGATGTATCCAAACAGGACACCGACGAGCCAACTGCCACCTTTTGTGTAAGCCACGAAGTATAGGTTTCTGAACATGGATGACGAATTCTCGATACTGAAATAAATAGATTCAGGTCTCAAGGTGACAGATATATTGAGGAAGTACAGATGATATGTACGGTTCTGCAAGAAATTAGCCTACTTTGCCAGCACTAAGTTACTTATGGAGATATATTGCTGATAATTTGCAGAAATTTTAGGCCCAGAACGAACCCTACAGTTTGAAAACCGAAGCAACGAGTCACTTTGGTAGCTAGAACTTCGAGAAACCGCTTTTTGAGAAAAACGCATTTATACACGGAAAAATAAGTTAATGAAACTTTACTTTATTGCCCAAGAATTTAGGGTAGGCCACAAATTTTTTTAAATTTTGTATAATGTTTGTTACAAGGTTTAGGACAGTCCTCGAAATAATGAAAAGTCCGCGAATTATTACATGACTCTAGGCCTGAGATGGTATGGAGGCTATTGAGACCCGGTCTACTTACCTTTTTGCAAGGTGTAGGCCGGGCCTACCTACCTGATATTATTTTTATTTTTTTCATGACTTGCAAAAAAACATTCTTCACTAAAAGTGTATTTAGCTGATCAGCACCAAATCTGGACCATACCAGACTATCAAGGTGATAACAAAAAAAGTCTTGGTTTGATAGTAAGAATGATGAAAGTGAAGGGACTTTCGAAAAAGTAAAAAAAACAACTAAATATACCTTTTCTCCCATTATTAGAAGTAAGATTCTCAATAAAATGTTTTATTTTATTTTTATTTTTTTGCTTACGTCTGGCCTACTTCCCATGTGATCGCATACTTGTTTATTGCTATAATTGCAGCAGGTGCTGCGATTTGTGAGACAAACACTATACTCCGAATTGCCAATCCCAGTTTTGGTTTCTTGATAAGAGGGTATAATATAAGTGGCGATATCAAGAAACACTGCATGTCAACGGCCACGTGCCATAAATGACTCAAACACTAAAAAACCCATTTTTAGTGCATCTTTAAAAAAACACGGCTAATAAAATTACGCTATTGGCATTAATTGAAGTACACTCACAAGATTATCTCTCTGAAAATAATTATTCGTGTACAGCAAAAACGACCACCATTTTTCATAGCATTTATCAGCGAAAAATAGACTTCCAAGTTTCTCCCACCTTGGGCCTGATCCCATAAGAGGGACGATGAAGATCGCAAAGACTATGAGTGCTACCACTGGTGGTGTTAATCTGCAAGTTTTTGTAGAATCATTTCCATAAATCAATTGCATGTTACATCATTACTTTGGTTTATATAACTTTATGCATATTTAGCACACGATTTTTAAAGCTTCGCATCAGTTGTATTATAATTTACTCACAATTGCTTCCTAAAAAGCAGTTATATTATATTGTTTTTAGTTACTTTACATGTCCACAGAAAAAACTGGAGATTCACTAAAGTTGTGTCCTAAATTAAAGTTAGTATCTTTTAGAATTTATACTCCAATAGAAACCTGTGAAGACTCAAAGGGGTTCCTTCGGGGAACAGTTGAATAGAATAACATGAAGGTGCATTTACAAACCAATCGATTGGAAAGTAGGGTTGTTAACAGGCCCCCCAAGCCTCCATGCATTTCACGTGTCAAAGTCTTTGACTAAAAAGTACCTTTTCAGTCCCTACCGCGGCGCCACATTCGCCTCAATACAGATAAAAGCCTTATCAGTGATGATGGTTGTATATTTGTATCTGTCAGTCATTTGGTGTCCCTTGTGGTTATATATTTGAATTGTGAATAATATTGAGATTCTGTAAATAAATATTCAGTGTAATTGACAGTAACTGTTTATTTCATATGCCTTGTCTTCTTTTCCAGTCGGCCTGTTCTTCTCCAGAAGTTATTATACCTAAGATATTATTATACTCTCATATGCATAAAACTTTCGATTGTTGAAATTTTCATACCAATATAATACATACCCTAATAAAATGATTGTAAAAATATGAATTACCTTTCTATAGTTACTGTCGATGATTTTGAATATGTCTTTATCAAATAAATATAATCATAATTGAAATATGTAACCCAAAATGAGAACAAATGACAGATACTATCGAATACATAACGATCATCCTTGATGAGGGTTTCGCCTGTATTGAGGCGAATGTGTCGCCGCGGTAGGAATTCAGAAGGTACTTTTTTATTCAAAAACTTTGACAAATAAAATGCATGGAGGCTTGGGGGGCCTGGTTGATAAGTTAGGGATTCACAGATTTGTTCGGCAAAGCAATCAATATGACCCTTATGATTACAAGTTTGCTTTATAACCTGCAAATGATATTCAGCAAGTCATTATATCTGTTCTAATTGCGATAATATTTTGTGTTTCAATTCTTTTCATTAATTTATGCCCATCAGAGTTCTATAACATGTTGAAGTGGAAAAAGCGAAAAATAGGTTCTTTGGAAAAAGTCTCTATTAAAGATGGGTTCCTTTGGAGGTTCAACTAGAGTCTCCTTTGGAAAAAATTCATCGTTTTGGGTTCCTTTTCAGCAAAAGGGGTTACTCTTTGGTGCAGCTCCTCAGGAACCAAAAATTGGTTCTAGTAGAAACACCAGTTTTTTCTCTGTCCTCTTAAGGGCATGTGATACTTGTGAAAATTACCGATTTTAGCAGTGTTAGGTTCCCCCGGCTTTTTTCCTACAATAATAAAGATTTTGCCTTTAAAATTTGGGGAATGATAGCGAACATGCTAACGAACGTCCCCGAACTCATCTGTCGTGGAATAATTTAAAAAAATTTCTTTTTGCTGAATTTGATTAATATGTGTGTATTTTGAGGTACAACAGAGACTGACTTTATCGGAATGGCAGAGACCTCAGAAACGAATCCTAACCTCCAAATAGTGCACATAGAGAAAATTTTGATTTAGCAGGATAAATTTTTTTGGCTATTATCCCTCAAAAAAGAGTTCGGGGACGTCTGTTGTTCTATTTTATAGCATCTCCAAATACAGTTCAAAACATTTTTAATTTTTGTGGACAAAAACCCGGGGGAACTGAACCCGATTTACCACACGACAAAGTATCACATGCCCTTAGAATGAGCCAGTGAAATCTCACTGATTTCCTGTGAAATTTCATAAGTTGAAAGTGCCAGAAGTTTGTCACTGACAATTAGTGAGAATTCACTGGTTCACTCAGTGGAATTGCGGCACTGGTTTAATTAGTGAGGTTCACAGGTTACTTAGTACCAGTAGTCATCTGGTCGTACGCCTTGTCTGTCAGCTGGTTAGGTATGAAACTTATTATGCATCACTATTGTGGTAACAGTTGCAAAATTATATTTTTAAAATCAGAAACAATTTCACTGGTTCAGTTTACGAGAACAAAAAATAGAGTAGGCTCGCATTGGATTGAAAGGACAATTATGAGAAACAATGCATATAAGGAAGCCAGATATTTTATGTATACCTTGAAGAAAATAAAAGGGAAGCAACACAAGTGTGATAGGTAATGGAGAGTTGATGAACCGGAACGAACTATGGTCAGGAGTAGATAGTGATTCATATGATAGCCAGTAAGACAGCAAAACAGCATTTTGAGAAATTTAAATATATATCTTCGAAATTGCTGTGAGTTAGAGTACAAGTGAGAGTAAGATCATTGTAGCAGCACAAAGTTTCTCCGACTGTGATTGAAAAAAAGACTGTTTGGAAAATATGAATTAAAATTGTTTTAACGGGAAATGTTTTCAAATTTTGTTTTTTAGTCCATTCTAATGCACCTATCAGTAATGTTTATCCTCGTTAGAAATGAAAGCTTTTTTATCCGTAATTCGAAAATAATCTGATTCTCGGGGAGTCAAGTGTTAAATTAATAATAGATTTAATGCTTTCACGATGATTCATTTTCATAAATTTAAATTTTATATTTGAAGCTTTTTCGGGTTTCAATTTGTGCAAAACTACGAATCTTGCCGACGTTTCGTGAACATTGCAGTTCATTTCTTTAGGGCTGACCTGAAACTGAAGTTTCAGTTTATGTTGTTCTTACATATATTCTTAACGATGCTTGTGATTGGCCAGAGCGCCCTATGGTAGGGACTGCTCGAACTTGATCAGCCAATCAAGTCTTTTTTAAAAAACCCGGCAGGACGGAAAGCCAAATCGGATTGGTATTATATCCACTGTCCCTATTAATGTTATTAGGGTGTTTCAAGATTTCGATTGCTTCTCTAGGTTTTCTTGGAAAAATATTGTACGTTTTTGCGATGACGGTTGTTTTGTCAAATATAATGCTATGTCCTGTTTCAATATGTACATGATCTTCCTGGCATAAATCCACTTTGGACTTCCCATATCTTTTCTTCTGTAATTTCCATTACCCTACGAACAAGTATTTTTCAATATATTTTACTTGCGGTACTTAGTAAGATGATACCTCTGTAATTATTGCAGTTGTTTTTATCTCCCTTTCCTTTGTATATGGGTACGATAATCGCGTTTCGCAAATCGTCTGGGATATAATAATAATATTCAATAGTTTCTTGTATGTAGCCCAGAAGATAAGTGGCTGTTCTACATTACCGATCACCTATCATAACCTAAGCACTTTTAAACTATTATTTTCGTCGGCCTTGCCCCCCTGGTGAGGCCTAAATTATTTACGATATTTAATATACTTTGGACTTGAATTAGGTTCAGTTATTATAATGGCATAATCTGATATTGTTTTATCTGTCAAAATAACAAATTTTCATACTGTAAGTATTGTCATTAATGTTGATTAATCAATAAAATGGAATTATTCAATGCAAAGTAGAATTAAAATTGTTAAATAATAGCGATGATATAACCAAAGTCGCCTTTGCCCCACCGGTCGGCGCTGCCCCTCCTTACCCTATTTCATTGCTGATATTCTAACGTTATTTTCATTTCTTTTTCAGGATAATGCGAAACTTGGAAAGGTTATCGGGCAGCGATCAAGACTGCGTTGATCAGGAGATGTACATCGACGACGACGCCTCCGTGGATTCTCTTACCGGAAAACGCGGTCGCCATCATGTCGTCGGGACAGAGGTTATTATTTCCAACTTTCCACTTTTCTTATTTTCAACTTTTTCCTTTTTCCCTTATCTTATTTTCCATTACATCGCCCACGCAGCTCACCATCTCACCATTACCAGGCACCCTGTGGATATTTAATAGAAACACTAGACGCGTCCTTGGGACACCTTGGGGATATTGAACCGCAGACCTTTTCTCCAGAACTGATTGTTCACTTTTTCCCTTGCATTCCTTGTTATTTGCAACCACATAACTGCAGGAAATAATCTCCGGGCCAAAATTGAAGCGAAAAAAAAATAATAATAAATAAAAAATACACGTTACCATTAGTAGATAAGCAGGGGGATTTCTATATCAAGATTTCTACTTTACCGACTTCGAGGACATTCTGCAGCTGAAGCGGTTCATGTTCGTGCTAATTTTCGAGAATATTCTGGAGGACGTCATACATATTGCACAATTAAGAGCGACGAATTTGTGTAAACAGCTTCAAGGTCATTCATTATCTCAATCAAGCACTTCGCGTAAACTCTTTCGAGGTTATATTTTGATTCGTCCTTGAATTTTTTACTGCGTCATATATTTACAAGACAAACAAGAACAAATCAAAATATAGCCTTGAAAGTGTTTACGCGAAATGCTTAATTGAGATAATAAATAACCTTGAAGTTGTTTACACAAATTCGTATTTCACAATTGCGCAATATAATTGTATGACGTCATCCAGAACTTTCTCGAAAATTAGCATGGACATGAACCACTTCAGGTGCAGAATGTTCTCGAAGTCGGTAAGGTGGAAATCTTGACATAGAAATCCCCCTTACATTATTCATCTGTAAACTGTTTTTATTTTACATTATTAATAATTCTAAACAACGAAATTTGTATGAAATTTCTTTTTCTTTTAAGAAAGCTAATTTTTCAAAAAGTTCATCATTTAAACGAAATATTTTAACAATGAGAATGGATCTTGCAAAAGAAGATCTTCTGGAAAACTTCACTATTTTTGAGATAAGCCCTTTTTTATGTCGGTAGAATTTTTTTTCTGCAAATATAACTTTATCATTTTTCTCGTAAACAATGCAAGATATCATAAAACAGCAAGAGGCATTCTTTTAGAACATTTCCAGATGTGAAAACTTTTTTCTTACATTTGTTGGTATCTTTCGTTGTTTCTAAGAAAAATGCTGAATTTTTGTTTCATGAAAAAAAAATCTCCTGGCCACAAAAATGGTTCAGCCTTCACAAAAATTAGAGCATGTCTTCCTTATAGAAATTGATTAAAATAGTTAAAATCCTTAAAATCTTTTAGAATTCCATCAAATATTTCAAGTCCTTTAAAATCTTCTGATATTCGTTGAATTTTCTTGAAGCTCTTGAAAATTTCTTGGAATTTCCAACAATACCCTAAAATCTTTAAAAACTCTTTGAAATTCCTTCAAATTATTAAAATCGATTCAAAATTCCTACGAATCTTTTAAAAAATCACAATATCTTTAAAATTCTATAAAATCTTTGCAAATTCCTTGAAATGTTAAAAAAATTTTGACTAAATTTATTAACATTCAGGAAAATTTCTTTAAATGCCACTAAACCCCATGAAATATGTGAATCTCTTGAAAATGCCTCGGAACATTTTAAAATACCCTAAAATATTTTAAATGCTTTGACAGATATTCATTGACTTTTGCAATTTTTTTTCAAAATAGTTGAATATTTGAGAAAAGAATCACTATTTTCTATTTACTCTTCTTCTGAATTTTCAGAAGAGCTTCATTCGCATGCAAATTATTCCTAATTTATTCAGAAACGTTCCATTATATTAACTCTGCCATGCCTGAGACTAGTTTGTAAAAACAAGTTTTGAATTTATTCGTCTAAAACTAATATTTCTGCTGATAATGTGTCTACTTTGAGTCTTTTATTTAAAATTAATGTAACATCTCGCACTTGTTGGGTTGGATTAATTTAATTTGAAATAAAATTACAGGTTTGAAACTGTAAAATAAGATCTCAATGGGTTTTCCGGTTTTTAAATTCAATTCGTCATCTGGGGCGTTCCAGGTCAAAGACAAAACTCAAGTCATCGATTTTGCTCATTCTCGAAACTTGGAACATAGATTTTTTTTTAAATTCCCTTCTTCTAAAGCAGGTTTAATTTTTTTTCCAAAATACCCGTTGCATGTCAAAAATTCCCTGTCCTAAAATAAAAATTATAATTCCTAACGAAATTCCGTGTTTAAAAGTAAAAATTATAATTTCTTACGAGAATTCCCTGTCCCAATTGCCAAAAGCATATTTCTTTATTGAAATCCCCTGTCCCAACAATTATAATTCTTTTAGAAAATTCCCTATTCCAAGTGAGAATTATGATTTTTCCACAAATTCCCCGTTTCAACTCAGAATTAGAGTAATAAAATATATGAAACCACTTTTAATTTTCATGTTTACTACATTCGAGAGAAAAATCCCGGTCACTGAATCACATTCCCGGTCATTTCCTTGTTTTTCCCAGTGATCAAAATTCCTGGCCATTTCCCGGTTTTCCCGATGCCCAGGTGAGGTAAAAAACCCTGTTTATCTAATCCAACTTATTAATTCACTTTGAATGAAAACTGGTTTTTAATTCAAGTTAATATAAACATGTTCTTTCTATGTTAATGATGTTTTAGGTTAACAGTGATGTTCAAAACTACTTAATCTTTAACTTGATTTATAAAATTAATTTTGAAAATGCTCATTAATTATTGTAACTATGGGATAAACCCAAGCATAAAAAAATAGCATAAATAAGGTTCTTTACCATTTTATTCCTAAATTTTTAATAGTAAATATTTTGAAATAATACGTAAAATTATTTTTAGTTTATCATTTTTTAAATTAAAACTTACACATCCTTTTAATTAGGAACTTCACAATAATTTCGGCAACATTCATAATTACTTGATAAATGTTATGATGTTTCTTAACAAATTTAATAAACAAATGCATTATGTGGGCATCTGTCGACGAAAAAATTAGTTTTTTATCGATGTCAATCCTTTTAATTGGGAACTTCATAATAATTTCGGAAACATTCATAATTACTTGATAAGCTTTATGATGTTTTTTAACAAATTTAATAAACATTATGTAGGCATCTGTCGACGGGAAAATTCGTTTTTTTCTATGTAATTACTTTTAATTGGGAACTTTATGATAATTTCAGCAACATTTACAATTAGTTGATTAATTTTATGTTTATTTAAACAAATTATATTTCAAAAATGCGTTATTCGGGCATTTGTCAACGGATAAATTCGATTTTTTCCATGTCAGTCCTTTCAATTTGGAAAGTCGATGATAATTTCATCAACATTTATGCTTGTTTAATAAATTGTTTGTATTTTTTTAACAAATTTATTCAACAAATGCATTATTCGAGCATTTGTTGACGGAAGAATTAGTTTTTTGTCTATGTCAGTCCTTTTATTTGGAAACTTAATGATAATTTCAGCAACATTTATTTTATTTTCTAAATAAATTTAGTTGAAATATGCACTATTTGGGCATTTGTCCACGAAAAAAAAACTATTTTTTTAATTTCAGTCCTTTTCATTGGGAATTCTATGATAATTTCATCAACACTCATACTTAGTTGATAAATTGTATGATTTTTTTAAACAAATTTAATAAATAAATGCATTATTCGGACCTTATTAAGAGAATGAAAGTAATGAAAAACCAACAGTAAAGGACTAAGATTGAAAAAATAAACTTTTTTTCTCGAAAAATGCCCAAATAATGCATTTTTTATTAAATTTATTTGAAGAAGACCTAAAATTATTCAACTTTTTATGAATTTCGCTGAAATTATCGTGAAATTCCCATTTAAAAGGACTGTCATTGGAAAAAACTAACTTTTCCGCAGAGAAGCACCCGAAAAATGCGTTTCTTAATTTAATTTATTGAGAAAATCATAAAATTTTTCAACTAATTATGAATGTTGCCGAAATTATCGTAAAATTCCTAAGTAAAAGGACTGACATTGAAAAAACCGAGTTTTTCCGTCGACAAATGCCCGATGCATTTGTTTATTAAATTTGTTTTAAAAAAATCATAAAATTTATGTACTAATTATAAATGTTGCTGAAATTATCATAAAGTTCCCAACTAACAGGACCGTCATTGAAAAAAAAAACTGATTTTGCCGTCGACAAATGTCCGAATAATTCATTTGTTTCAAAAAAATCATAAAATTTATTAACAAATTATAAAATTTGCTGACATTTTTATGCGATTTCTAATTAAAAAAATATAACATCGAAAAAAACTATTTTTTTATCGATTAGTGCCTGAATAATGCATTTGTTTGTTAAATTTGTATATAATATTATCAAGATTTATCTTGAGATACATTTTCTTCATTATAATATTGTTTTCATACAAATTTCTTGCAATATAACTTTAAAAAATGTAAAATTATTTAAAATCATAGAAAACACATCTGCAAAAAATAAGTTGTTTATAAAATTTTTGCTTGTTCATTGTATCAAATGTAAATCTATCAAACGTAGACCATTTTAACAATTTTCCTATTATTGACGAGCACCGGGGACGTCAAATAGAAAAAATTGCCACTTTTTTGGTCATATTTCTTTATTTATAAAAAAATTGAAAAATTTAACAAATCAGACTCGACAACTTTCTTTGAAATTTTATCAGCTTTTTTTTTTAATTCTTTTGTTCCAATCGGCCAATATTTGTTTGCCTTACGTTATTTTGAACGCCGAGAATTTCTCAGATTTTGTATCTTAACTTCAACTCGGAAAGACCTGAAATTCACATGACGTAATCTTTTAAATCTTATCTTTAATTTGAACCAATAAAACTTCAAAAATCTTTACAAGTTTCCAAGATATGACAAAAAATAGCCAAGCGTGTCTGCGTCGAGTTTGAGCCGACTACAACTTGACGCAGACACGTTTGGACATTTTTAGTCATAACTCGGGAACCCATAAAGCTTTTTTATATTTTATTGGCTCATATTGAAGATAAGAAATCAAATATTGTGTGATATAAATTTCAGATTTTTTCTACAACTTTCCCAGGTCATATCTTGAGTTGAATTTGAGGTACATTACCGTCGGGAATCGTGCGCACGACTCTTATGAGCGCTATTAAAAATCACTGCTTACCTCGAACCACGATATTTCGGCGAAAAAAAAAGATAGGGCATTTTTTTAAACCAGTTGGAAAGCTTATGAAATTCCACGTGTAGAGGTACACAACAAATATTTTTCGACCTTCTGAAAATAATACAGAACGTGAGAAGTTTAAAAACAAAATTCAAGATTTTCTCAAATTTTCTACCTCAACTTCAACTTTTAGCACGACCTGGAGAAATTTGTGCAAAAACCTCAAAATTATATGACATCGAGCCTGAAATCTTATCTTTAATTTAAGTCAAGAAAACTCGAAAAATCTTCATGGGTACCCGAGATATGATTAAAAATGTTCAATCGTAATTGGCACAATTGTACAATTGAGCTCAGATACGATTGAACATTTTTAATCATATCTCGGGTACCCATGAAGATTTTTCAAGTTCACTTATCCTAAATTAAAGATAAGATTTCAGGCTCAATGTGGTATAATTTTGAGGTTTTTGAAAAAATTTCCCTAGGTCGTACTAAAAGTTGAATTTGAGGTAGAAAATTTGATAAAATCTTGAATTTTGATTTTAAACTTCTCACGTGCTGTGTTATTTTCAGAGGGTCAAAAAAATATTTTTTGGGTACCTAGACGTGGAATTTCATAAGCTTTCCAACTTTTTTGAAAAAAATGCCCTATCTCTTTTTTCACCGAAATATCGTGGTTCGAAGTCAGCAGTGATTTTTAATATCGCTCACAAGAGTCGTGCGCACAATTTCCGACGGTAGTGTACAAAATTCGAGAAATTCTTGAATTAAAAAAATATATATATCTCGTGGATTCTTTTAAAATGATCAAAAATATCTCTATCAGGGGTGATTCGACGCAGAATTTGATAAGCTTTCCAGCCGTTTTTAAAAAAAGTGTCTCACTTTTTTTTTAACGAGTAATAACGTTTGAAAGCCAGCAGTGCCTTTTAGTACCGCTTTAGGTCCTTTTTTTGTTAATTTTATAAATCAAGTTAAAGATTAAGTAATTTTGAACTTGACGGTACACCTAGAACACCCTTAAGGATTTGAAAGAATATTATTCTCAGCCCTTCTGACGAATGGTATCCAGGGGGAAAAAGTGGGTGATAAAGCTGTATCCCAGTGACTATAAATAGAATTTAACTCTAAGGTCAAAGTGTACTGACGTCTAATTTTCTTATCGAAGGTGGGCGAGGAAAGTGACAGTAGCGGGAGCGAAAGAAGCCCGAAGCAGGCGAAGAGACGGAATCGGGGTGCTCCACCCACGACGAGGAGAAGAAAAAGTGGGATTTCTGCGAGGGAGAGAAATCTTCGGAGGCTGGAGAGCAACGAGAGGGAAAGAATGAGGATGCATTCCCTAAACGATGCTTTCGAGGTACTTTTTTTTCTTTCTTTCACCCTCAAAAAGACATTAAGCCCATAAAGGGCGTATAAAATTCGATCGATGGCCCACAGAATAAAATTCAGTTCAGGATGAAAAAAAATTCGAATTTATTTACAATAAAATTCAACCTGTAACTTCATAATTTTCGATTCTGATTTGAAAGTCCCTGATTTTAAATGATTGCGATAAATTTCATAAAATCAGACTTCACAAGTCAAAATGCTCTCAATACGGGTAAATAGGGTGGCTTTTAATGAAAATAGGGTAACAATAGGGGAATAAATTATTTTTAATTAATGTACATACTTTATTGAATTCAGTATGGAATTTTGTATGAAAGAGTTCATTTTCAATCAAGAAGGATGAATTTTCAACAAAAAAATCATTTTTAACCAAACGGTTGCATTACCAACCAAATTATTGAATATTCAAGCAAAAGAGAAGAATTTTCAACAAAATAAGTTAACCTCCAACCGAATAGTTGAATTTTTGAGCAAAAAGGACGATTTTTTAGAAGAAAGTTGAGTTTTTAACCCGAACAGTTGAATTTTCAACCAAAATCTTCATTTTCATCCAAGAAAAATGACGTTTTTACTAAAGAAGATGAATTTTCTTTTTCAAAAGATGACTTTTAAACAAAAAAGTTAAATTTTTTACCAGAAAAGATAACTTTTTAACAAAACAATCAATTTTTTAACTAAATTTATTAATTTTTATAACAAGACAAATTTTCAACAGAATACACGAATTTTCAACAAGATAGTTGAATTTTCAAGTAAAAAAAATACATTTTTAACAAAAAATGGAACAATTAAATTTTCAGTTAAAAGAATTCATTTTCAAAAAAAAAAATTTAGCCAGTTGAATTGAACAAAAAAAAAGAAACAGATTTTTAGAAAAAATAGTTGAATCCTCAACCAAAAATATGAATATTCAACAAATCAAATTAATCATCAACCACAATAGATGAAATTTCAACTACATAGTTGAATTTTTAACCAAAAAAAAATTAATTTTTAACCAAACAATTAAATTTTCAACCAACCAGATGAATTGTCCACCAGAAACATTCATTTTTATCCAAATAGTTGAATTTGCAAGCAAATAAGACAAAATTTCTACATTACAGTGGAATTTTCAACCCAAAAATATGAATTTTCAATAAAAAAAGTTTCTGTTTACAAATATTTGAATTTTGTACAAAAATAGTCAATTTAAAAAAAAAACACTGGAATTTTCAATCGAAAAGAATTACTTTTTAACAAAATTGTATTAAAACAAAAAAGATTAGTTTTTAACCAAATAGGTACATTTTCAACAAGAAAGATGAATTTCTTCAACAGGAATATTTATTTTCAACCAAATAGTTGAATTTTCCATCCAATAAGATAAATTTTCTACAAAACAGTGGAATTTTCTACCCGTAAATATGAATTTTCAACAAAAAAGATACTTTTCTACCAAATAATTGAATTTTGTACCAAAATATTGTATTTTTCAACAAAACAGTTGATATTTCAATCGAAAAGGATATTTTTTTAAACAAAATTGTTGAATTTATAACAGAATAGTTAAATTGTCAATCAATTAATAACATTTTTAACAAAAAAAATGAATTCCCAACCAAAAATGTAATAGTAGATTTTCAACCAAAAAGAATGAAATAAATTGTATTTGATAAAAGAATTTCATCAGGATTAAATTGATTTATAACTTATATAAACTTAAATCTATTATATTAGATGAATTTTTTTACCAAATAGTTGAATTTTCAACCGAGAAGATCAACTTTTTTCCAAAAAAGTAGAAATTGCAAGAAAATACCAGAATTTTTCACCAAACAGTTACAGTTTTTACCAAAAGAGATGAATTTTCAATCGAAAACAATAAATTTGTTACAATTTAATTGAGTTTTCAACAAAACAGATCATTTCCAGCCAAATATTTTAATTTTCTACCGATTTCTTGCATTTTCAATCCAAAAAGATGAATATTTTCACCAAACCTTTGCATTTTTAACTGAAAATATAAATTTTTAACAAAAAAGTTAATTCACTATGAAAAAATTGAATTTTTAACCAAAATGATGAGTCTTCAAACCAAAAAAAATGGATATTTTACAAACTACTACAACTATAAACCCGAATATATGAATTTTTACCAAAAAAGTTAGTTCTCTACTAAAAAGTTAAATTTTCAAATAAATAGTTGAATTTTTTAATCGCAAGGATGAATTTTCAAACAAGAAAATTACCTTTCTATCAGAAAAGAAATTTCAACATTTTCTAAATAACAATTGAATTTTCATGCCAAAAATATGAATTCTTCACTAAAACGTTCTATTTCAACCAAATTCTTTAATTTTCTACCAAATTGTTGCATTTTCAAGCCAAAAAGACGAATTTTTTCACCAAACAGTTGAATTTTCAACTGAAAATATGACTTTTTAACAAAAAAGTTAATTCACAACAACAAAAAATGAATTTTATCTAAAATTATGAGTCATCAAACAAAAAAATGGATATTTTACAAAATACTACAATATTTATCCCGAAAATATAGATTTTCACCAAAAAATTTAGTTCTCTACCAAATAGTTAAATCTTAAAATAAATAGTTGAATTTTCAATCGCAAGGGTGAATTTTTTAGCACGAAAATTACCTTTCTATCAGAAAAGAAATTTCAACATTTTCTAAATAAAAATTGAATTTTCATGCCGAAAATATGAATTTTCCACTAAAACGTTCGTTTCCAACCAACTACTTAAATTTTCTACCAAGTTGTTGAATTTCCAAGCCAAAAAAACGAATTTTCTAAAAAACAATAGAATTTTCAAAGAAAAATTTCATTTTCAACCAAACATTTTTTACAAAATTGTGAAATTTCCAAGCCAAAAAGACAAATTTTCTACAGATCAGTTGAATTTTTAATCCGAAAATGTAAATTTCCCAACAAAACGTTAATTTTCAACCAAACGATTGAATTTTCAAATCAAATGATGAGTCTTCAACCAAAAAATTAATATTCTAGAGAGTAGTACAACTATGAACCAATTGGTTAAATTTTCAACCAAAAAAGATGAATTCTCAACGAAACATTAAAGTGCTGACATTTCACCCAAAAAATATTTTTATTTTAAACCCAAAGCAGTTGCATTTTTAACCCAAAAAGGGAAATTTTCAATAAAAAAGTTGAAGTTTCGACCAAAAACGAGACTTTATAAAAAATAGTTGAATTTTCAACAAAAGAACTCAGTTTTCAACCAAATAGTAAAATTTTTAACCGAACGAGATTAATTCTGAACCAAAAATATAATACTAGACTTTTGAACAGAAAATAATTAAATTTCAACAAAAATGTGTATTTTCTTATTAACTTCTATTAATTCTGATTGCATTTAAGCGAGCAGACGAAAAAAAGGGTAAGTTACTTTAAAAAATGGGAAAAAACAAATTTCTTAAAAAAGGAGGAAAGAAAAATGTAAAATATAGCCCAAAAAAATAATAGATTGATCAACAAATCCAGGATGTAACAAATATATTTAAAATACGTAAACATATCTTCAGTACCTAAAGACGTAAAACGACCAATATCATGATTTATGTACGTATGACCTTAAGTTTCTGCCAAGCATCAAGCCTTCAATTTATCTTCAGATTTATGGTGACTTAAACATTTTTTCCAATATCTATCCGCTTTTCCAGTTTTTCTAGCAGACAATAAGTCGCGGCGTGGGTTGAGAAAACGTGTTCAATTACCTCTTGAGATTATTGTTGCTATGAATAAATAATACGATCAGTGGGGTCTACATTTTCCAGTTGAAAATCACGTACTCATTAGCACCGATTTGTCGCCGATAGAGATAGCATTTTGTAAACCTCGCGCTCTATTGCGCCTGTCAGTATCAGTCACGATCAGCAGGAATCGATTTGACATTTGTGAAAATACCGATAACATGATTCTTGAAGCGAACGGCCTGTAGTCACTTTCATAAACGCCTAAACAAAAGCGGGGAGCTCAGCACGAGTCGACATTTAGCGAGATATTAATCACTGCATCGCAGACAGATTTTAAACTGGATGCAAACATCTTTTGAAGAATATTCTCCATGCGGAAGGCTATTAAAGGCTTTGGCAATCACGAGGCTTCTTCGCAATTTAACGATTTATGAGCAAAAAATGTGAAAATAAACTAAATTTTAATCAAATCTGGTTTATTAAGCGGTACAGAGTCCAAAATACCCTCAAAACAGGGGAGATAGGGTAATTTTTAACGAAAACAGGGCACAGACGAAATATTAACCTAGTAGTTGAATTTTCAACAAAAAATATGCATTTTCTATGAAAAAAATACGAATTTTTAATGAAATACATGAATTTTCAACCAAATAGTTGAATTCTGACTTTGGAAAGATAATTTTTTAACAAAAAATAGAATAGTTATATTTGTACTTATAAAACATAAATTTTCAACAAAAGAGATGAATTTTCAACTAAAATTACATATCTTCAACTAAAGAAAGGAATTTTAAATAAAATAGTTTGACTCTTAAGTAAGTAGTTGAATTTTTTAGCAAATTGTGGAATTTTCAAGTCGAAAATATGAATTTTCAACCTAAATATAATTTTCAACCAAATATTTGAATTTTTATGTGAAAAATATGAATTCTCTAGGAAAAATGTAGTAGTTGATATTTCAACGAAAATATTTTAATTTTTAACCCAAAAAATCAAATTTCTTACAAAAAAATTGAATTTTGAAACTGAAAATATAACTTTTCAACAAAAGAGTTCATTTTCAACCAAGTAGTTGAATTTTCTAACCAATTGTTAAATATTCAAGCCAAAAAGACGATTTTTCAACAAAACAGTTCAACTTTCAACCCAAAAAGATGAATCTTCAACAAAATACCTCAATCGTCAATCTGAATATATGAAGTTTTAACAAAAAAGTTAACTTTCAACCAAAATAGTAGAATTTTCGACAACAACAAAAAAAGAATTTTCCTCAAAACAATTGAAATTTGAACCCGAAAATATGAATTTTCAACAAAATAGTTCATTTTCAAACAAATAGTTGAATTTTCTACCTAATTGTTACCTTTTCAATCAAAAAGACGAATTTTCTACAAAAGAGTTGAATTTTCAATCTGAAAATATGAATTTTCAACAAAGAAGTTCATTTGTAAGTAAATAGTTTAATTTTCTACCAAAACAGTTCAACTTTATATAAAAAAAGACGAGTTGCAAACAAAGCAGTTGAATATTCGACCAAAAAAGCCGAATTTTCAACAAAATAGTTGAATTCTGACTCAGGAAAGATAATTTTTTAACAAAGAATGGAATAGTTATATTTGCAGTTATAAAATATAAATTTTCAACAAAAGGGATGAATTTTCAATCCAAATTACGTATCTTCAACCAAATAAAGGGATTTGTAACAAAATGGTGCAACTCTTAGCCAAGTAGATGAATTTTCAAGCAAATTGTTGAATTTTCAACCAAAATATAATTTTTAACCAAATATTCGAATTTTCAAGCTAAAAATATGAATTCTCTTGGAAAAATGTTATAGTTGTTATCTCAAAGAAAATATTTTGATGTTCAACCCAAAAAATCAAATTTCCTACAAAAAAATTGAATTTTGAACCCGAAAATATAACTTTTCAACAAAAAATTTTATTTTCAATCAAATAGTTAAATTTGGAACAAATTGTTAAATATTCAAGTCAAAAAGACGATCTTTCTACAAAACAGTTCCACTTTCAACCAAAAAAGATAAATTTTCAACAAAATACCTCAATCGTCAACCTGATTATATGAATTTTTAACAGAAAAGTTATCTTTCAACCAAACAGTTGAATTTTCAACCAAAATAGTTTAATTTTCAACGAAAAAAAAATTTCTACAAAACAATTGAATTTTGAACCCGAAAATATACATTTTCAACAAAAAAGTTTATTTTCAACCAAATAGTTGAATTTTCAATCAAAAAGATGAATTTTCAACAAAAATTCTAATTTTCAACCAAATAGTTGCATATTTGAACAAAATAATTGAATTCTTAACAAAACAGTTGAATTTTCAACTGGAAAATATGAATTTACAACAGAAAAGTTATCTTCCAATCAAATATTTAGTTTTTCAAACCAAAAAGACCAATTTTCTACAAAACAGTTGACTTTTCAATAAAAAAGTTATTTTTTAACTAAAAAGTTCATTTTTAAGCAAATAGTGTAATTTTCTACCAAAACCGTTCAACTTCTATCCAAAAAGACGAGTTGTAAAAAAATCAGTCGAATTTTCCACCAAAAAAGCCGAATTTTCAACAAATAGTTGAATTTTAATATAAAAAGTTTTTTTTTAACCGAATAGCTGAATATTCGACCAAAAATATGAATTTTTCAGCGCATCAAAATCCTTCGGAAATATTTGGTCTGCTTTCTGGCTTTTGACTTTTGTCAAATTTTGTCGGCCTGTGTTATTTGAAGGGATTTTAAAGCACTCAAGGCATTTCAATAAATTTTCCAGGATTTCAGGGCATATCATCAGATTTCATAGAATTTCACAATATTTTATTATATTGTAATGGATTTAAAAGAATTAATTCACGAGCAGTGAGGGAGTTCGTAGGGTTTCAAAGATTTAAAAAAATTTTTAATATTTTTTGTCATTCATTCGAATTCGTGTGGAATTCACCCTGTTTTTTTTATTCTTCGGATTTCTCTGGAATTTCTTGGAATTTCCTTGAGTTCTTATAAATTCACTCAATTCTACTCAATTCAATGCATTTTTTTTTTAAATTTTAAGTTTTTATTTAATTCGTCCTAAAGTCTTTTAAACTCGCCTTTATTTCTTATGTGTATCATCAAATTCTTTTGAATTCCATTTAATTTTTCTAAACTCATTTCAAACTTACTGAATTTAATTTCTTTCATATTTTTGAATTGTTTTCAATTTACTTGAATTTTTATGAATTTCGTCGAATTCTTCTCATTTTCCGTAAATTCCTCTAAATTTCCTTCAATTTTGCTGAAGTAAAGTAAAGTAAGTAAAGTAATTTGGGCTGTTCCAGCCCTTAAAATGATAAATTAAAAATTGTTTCATTCCATTTTTAAAAGATTCTATGCTAAAAATGTTACAAGATTAGAAATTTGGACTTTGAATAATAATGGTCAGGGAAAATGAGACATAAGTCAGGGAAAAGTCAGCGAATTTTAAGAACGAAGTTTTACGGCCATTCTTAAAAAAATTAATTAAAATATAGCATTATTTTACAATGCCTTAACATTTTTTTAAATTATTTTCTTATCCGAAATTATTAATCATTATTACTCCTTTGTTTACGATTTCATTCTCATTATCTCACTCCATTTGTCCATTGTGAATTAAAATTAACTTAAGAAAAAATAAATGGATATCTAATTATAAGCGTAATACTTCTTTGATGTGTAGAACAAAAAATATAAGAAAATTGCTTTGTTATAAGTTTATAAGATTCAAGTACAAAGAAAAAGTATCATTTCCGCTTCCGAAGAAGTTTTTTGATATTTCTTTCAAATGAGCATTCTGACACTGCAAACTTTTTCCCGTATCTATCAGAATGGGTACATTTCCGTTCCACTTTTTAAAATTACATTAAAGGTTCAGGAGAAGATGAAGTGTTTAAATTGATGGTCTTTATAGTTTTTAATTGAATCATCCAGTTCAGATAATTTCCATAACCTCTTCACGAGGTTAATTTCATTTAAAGTGCATGCACAAGAGCTTGCACAAATGCTTTTTTTTTAAATTGATCTTTTTTTTTACTTGCAACAAAATCAGTGTGTAAAATATTTATAAAATGCAGAATATTTTGTCTTGAAAACAATTCTTTCTTTATTTACACAAAAAATTTAATGTTTGACTGTTTTGACATTCTAAATTTTTTTTTTTAATTTGAAATTGTTACACTTCGAATGCTTTAATTTGAAAAAGTAGAATTTTTAATTTCAAGCAATTTCAGCTTCCAGTAGATCAATAGATGTATTAAAATTGTAAGCCTTCTCCAATATTAAAATTTTTTAATATAGTAAAAGGTTTTGAAGTCAAAATTATTCATCCACGAATTTTCCTTGATATTTTTAACATTCTTCACTGTTGAGTATTTCCGATTAGATTTGCTTTAAATTTATAAAGCTCACATTTTCAAACTGTTTAATGTCGCGTTGTTGCTTTCGGAAGCTAAAGTTTAAAATTATTCGATTTTCATGATCTTTTGCAATTGGAAAATACATTTAAATTGCAAACGTTTAAACTTTAAATAGAACGCTCAAATCTGATAAACCTCTTACTTGCCATTTAAAATTCCTTAAACTTGAATCATTCTTATTAAAATTTCCATACTTCAAACGTCAAAATGGGCGACTATTTGTTAAATTTGAAGAAAAAATTTAATCTATTATTATATTGCTTCCTCATAGAGGGAGGTTTACAATGACTTAAAATTTTCAAATCTACTTTTTTGACATTTTTCGATATAATTCGACCCAAGGAGCTCATCAATACAATTGTTTTAAATGTCCGTTTAATGCGTATTTGTGTGTATGTATATATATATGTGTGTGTGTGTGTGTGTGTGTGTGTGTGTGTATGTATGCAGATTTTTTCTGTTCACTATATCTCGACAAGTAAAAGAGCGATCATGAAATTGGGACGAATTGTAGATCCGATTAATATCCAAGTCTCGTAGCATTTTGAGTTAAATTGGCTATTCAGAAGAGAATTTTTTTAGTTTAGAAATTTCAAAAATCAAATTTTGCCTTATTTATATGAGAAAAACTTTGTTTATATTCAAAATACAATACTATATGTAGTGCATTTGTTCGAATCTTCAAGACGCATGAATTGACCTATTGTTGAACTTTTTAGGATCCACCAGTACCAATTTATAAAGTTTCAAAAAATTTCGTGTATTTTGTTTGTATGAGAAAAGCTTTGTTCATATTAGGAATACTGTATCTGACATGTTTGTTCGCGCCTTAGAGACACGTCGAATGAGTTATTGACTAACCTTCCATGACCTCTTATGATCTAGCAATACCGATTTACAAATTTAAAAAAACATATTTTTCATCTTGTTATATGAGGAAAATTTTTTTAATATTGGGAATACAACAGTAATGTATATGATGTATTTGTTCGCGTCTTCGACATGCATTGATTGCCCAATTGAAGAACTTTTTATGACCTACCCTAACCTGCCAATATCGTTTAAAAAGTGTTCACAAAATTATTTACCTTGTTTATGAGAGGATTTTTTTTATGTTGGGAATATAACATTTCTGTATTTAATGTAATTGTTCGCTTCATCGAGATTTCAGAAAAATGTATTATTCAAAGGAAAAGTGAAAAATGACAGTAAGTGGTACATTTTGTGTCGATCACCCTTATCCTTTTAAAAAATGCTCTAATTTCAAACCTTTCAAATAAAAATGATAAATTGTCATATCGTTAACACTTTTTCAATTCTTAAACATTATAAATTTCGCAAATCCACTTCGATCTCAGAATATAAAAAAGAATGAATATCCGAAATCAAAGGACTCACTTCATGGTGAAATGCAGTCTGCATAAGAAATGCATTCTGCATGCAAGAATACATTCTTAATATGCAAAATAAATTGCAATGCTTTGAGCACCCTGATTCGTTTTGAGATTGCTTCCTTCCTAAGACGTCAAGACCACCCCTTGCCTAAATAATAAATCACTTTGCATGCATTGAAATGTATACATGAGGGGTTGACTTTTTTGCGTGACGATTATGACAACTACGATTAAAATCTTGAGAAAAAGAAAAAAAAGTACGCTTACCTTGTATCTCATTTTGACACAGCGACTTCACCCTTCGAGATTGATTCTGCAACAAAGACAGATCACGATCATCACAAGCAAAGTGTCCCCGGTCCAAACCCTAATTACATGCTCGTCTCACGCGGTGAAGCATACGTCTGCTTTGCATTGAATGCGTGAGTGCACTTTTGCATTTTTTATTTTCTTTTCTTTTTTCTTTTGCTTTGGTTCGAGCGGCTGACGACCCTTTAAGATCAAAGAGACTGGAGTAGTACTTGTGACCCCTTTTTCCAGCTTCCCAGGCCAATACGAATTTTTTATCATAGGCACGTTTTTTATTTCATTTAGTTGCAAATTTTAGTCGCTGAAATCAAGATTCGCGTTAGGAAATCGCCGCCCAGTACAAAAATAACTATCCAGAATGAGGATTCTAATTCTAATTCTCAAGATAAGGATCTGGAATAATCATGTATTTTGGACCTTTTTTTTATTCTCAGCTGACTAACAAATTATTAAGAAAATAACAGAGTTTTGCTACCAAATTCCGATTTCGAAATTCTCTGACTTCATTGTATAAAATACATGATCATTAAAAAAAATGTTTAAATTTTCAACTAAAAATGAAATGAAAAAAGTAATGGAGTTTCAACTAAAATGAAGATCCTTTAACCAAAAAATGATTTTTTAAACAATGAATTCAATTTTCTACCAAAAAGATGAGTTTTCAATCCAGAAGATTAATTTTTAACCCAAAAAACGAGTTTTCAAAAAAATAAATGAATTTTCAAATAAAAAAGATAAATTTTCAACCAAAAAAGACAAGTTTTTAATTTAAAAATATACTTTTTTTAACAGAAAAATATAACAGTTGAATTTTCAGTTGAAAAAATAAATTTGTAACAAAAAGAAACAACAGAATTTTCAACAAAATTGCTAAAGTTTCATCCAAAGAAATTAATTTTACACGAAAGGGATAAGATCTCAACTGAAGAGATTACTTTTCTACCAAGAAATACAAATGTTTAACAAAATGCATGAATCTGTAAACCAAATAGTTGAATTTTCAACCAAGAAGATAAAAGTTTGACCAAAAAAGACAAATTTTCAACTGAAGAGTGAAACTTTCATCTAAAAAATATAAATTTCTAATCAAAAACATTATTTTCAATAACAAGAAACGAACTTTCAACATAAAAGTTCAATTTTCTACCGAAGAAATTAATTTTAACCAAAAAGATAAATTTTTATCTAAATACATGAATTTTCAACGAAATAGTTAAACTGTTAAACACAGACATGAATTTTCAACAAAATACATGTATTTTCAACCAAACAGTTGAATTTTCAACCGAGAAGATTAAAGTTCTACCAAAAAAGAAAAGTTTCCAATCAAGAACAGAATGTTTAACTAAAAAATATAAATTTGCAACAAGAATGAACTAGTTAAATTTTCCATTAAAAACATTAATTTTCAATAAATAGAAAAGAATTTTTAACAAAAAGTTGAATTTTCTCAGAAGAAATTAACTTTTAACGAAAAAGATAATTTTTATCAAAATACATGCATTTTCAACCAAATATGTAGTTAAATTTTCAACCAAGAAGATTAAAGGTCCACCAAAAAAGACAAAATACATGAATTTTCAAACAAAAAAGATAAATTTGCAACCAATAATGGAATAGTTACACTTTAAGTTAAAAAAATTAATTTGTAACAAAAAAAAAACAGGATTTTTAACAAAATTGTTCAAAGGCTGCTCTTGAATAAATTTCAACAAAATTTAGCAAGTTTTGTTGAATATTCTTTTTTTTTTGGGTTAAAAATTTATTTTTTTTAAATAAAAATATAACCATTTCATTTTTTGGTTGAAAATTTATCTTTTTTGGTTGAAAATTCATGTATTGTGTGTTTTTTGGTAGAACTTCAATCTTCTCGGTTGAAAATTTATCTCTTTGTTCAAAAGTTTAACAATTTCGTTGAATATTCATGTATTTTGATAAAAATGTATACACCTGCCATGCAAAAAGTCTGCCAACTACAACTGCATGGATTTTTGAAATAAAATTTGGCCAAGTAATTAGGGGAAAAATGTTCCTAATAAAATACATTAAGAAACTTTTTTCTAAAGTACCCCATAGAAATTTTAGAAATAAATTTTAAAAAGCCATATCGGACAATATAAATTTTGGCGAGAATAAATGTTATAAACAAATAGATTTTAATAAAAAATTTCTGGGTATGGGAGATTGATGGTATAATAAAATCCCGCCAATACATCAGATAAGAGATAACTTCTATGACATTATTACCAGTGATCACCAATGTGTTAAATATAAAAATAAAAGAAAGAATTCCTTTGTATTCTTTATCTTTAAGACGCAGCACGTGCTTAACGTCATTTGACAAATTCCCCAAATCCATAACATTAAGGAAAACTTGGTTTAGTTATTTTTAAACTAGTGTATATATGAACATTTTTATAATAATAAAGTAATAATATAAGAATGATTTTTCTAATTACAGAATTTTATCAAGCCAATTATTTTTACTTTTTTAACGATGCAACTATTTTACTACTATTGTGAAAAAAATTACACTAATGCTACTATTTTCTCAAATTGCTCGCTAACGCAAATTTTTTTTCACTTTGCCTTCAAACATATTTTGAAACTTCTTTGCCGATTGGGTAAAATAACATCCGCTATCTCATAAATCAAAATTTCAAAAGATTTTAAAAATTTCAGAATATTTCAAGGGGTTTCTAAAAATTTCACAAGATTTCAACAGATTCCAAGTAGACCTAAAGGATATTAACCGATTTTTGGGAGTTTCAAAGCTTTTAGAGTATTTTAAAAGATTAGAAGTGATTTCAGAGACTTTTAAAATGTTTCATCTGATTTCAGAGGATTTTAAAGTTTTCAATATTTTTGAAGAAATTTCAAGAGATATTACAAATTCCAAAATAGTTTACGGGATTTAAAAATATTTTTAGGGACTTTCAGGGATTTTACCAGGCTTACGCGATATTACAGGATCTCCAAGGAATTTAAAGATTTGAAAAATTACAATGGATTTCAAGGGGTTTGGAAGAATTTTCAAAACTTCAAAAATGTGAAGGGATTTTAAACGGTGTCAAAGATATGCAAGGATTTCAAATATCTCAAGGGATTATAGGGAATTCAAAGAATTTCTAGAGAACTTCATGGAGCAATTGAAATGGAATAAAAATTTAACTGACTTCTAGAGAGGGATTTCAAGTATTTTCTATGGATTTCAAGGGATTTCTATGGATTTCAGAGATCTCCAAGGATTTCAAAGATTTAAATATTTTCAAAGGATTTAAGAAAGATATTAAAGATTTAAGGATGTTCTACGATAATTAAAAATATTTCTAGGGATTTCAAAATATTTCAGGGATTTAAAAAAATTCAAAGGATGTTTAATAATACAGTGTATTTTCAAAGATTCCGAGGAATTTAATGCTTTTAAAGAATTTTGTAGGATTATGAGGTATTTCAACAGATAAAACCATTTCTAAGGAATTTCGAATGATTTCGTGAGATTTCTGAAGATTAAAAAGGTTTCGAAGATCTCAAGGAATTTTACATTATTTGAGATGCCATAAAATTATTAGGAATTTCCATAGATTTTAGGGGATTTCAAAAAATTGAAGAGTTTCCCAGGGATTTCAGAGGAGTTCAATAGAATTCAAAGGTTTTTAAAATAGATTTTAGTGGATTGAAAAAATATTAATGATTTCAAGGGCTTCATCTGATTTTATAGGATATTACGGGATTTCAGAGGATTTGAATATCTTCAATTGTTAAGGAATTTGGAAAGATATTACCCAGAAAAAAAAAACTTTTATTTGGAACAAAAAACCGACGTCAGAACTTACTGAAACAGCATTGAGCCACAATTGATTCATTTTGAGTTTATGGTATTTAAAAAAATTCCAAGGAATTTAGTGAGATTTAGAATTTGTTAAGGCTTTTCAAAGAACTTTGCAGGATTTCAGAAAATTTCAAATGATTTAAAAAAATGATCCAGGATATCAATGATATTTTAAAGATTTTAAGGGATTCCAAAGGATTACTAGAAAACTTTTGGGAATAAATTAAACGAAATTTCAAGGGGTCTCTAAGAATTTCAACAGATTTGAGAGGTTTCAAAGATTTTAAGGGATTTACAAAGATTGAAGAGTTCTCCAGGAATCTCAGGTGGTTTCAGGAAATTTCAGGCGTTCTTAAAGGATTGCAACGAATTTCATACTTTTAGACTATTTTAAAAGATATATTTTAAAAGATATTTTAAAAGGTATATTGTATACCAGATATTACAACAATAATTAACGCTCGATGTAACACTTTAAAGATTTTATGACACTATTTTCCTACTATTTTTCAAAATGTATGCTACTATTGGCCCGAAAATTTTCTCGAATTCACAAAAAAATAAATGCGTTTAAAAAAAAGATATTTTTAGGTTCCGAATGCCCCATGAAGTTTAACACGTCTTTCCCATATAAGAAAAAAATACGTTTTTGGAAATTTGATTGTAAATCGTCAATATTAGGTGAATCGAGTCGAGTTTTGTGAGCTTTTGGCGCTAATTATGATTTTTTGCGGTTTTTTGAATACATATTGTTTCTAGTACATAAAATACTACTTTCTACTGATAATTCAATGTTTACATAAATTGTTTAAACAATTTATTATTATTTTTAGCTATTTTCTCTTAGAATAGAGTTCGAATGTCGCAGTTTTGTTTCGGATTTTTCAACTTATTTTCAAATTTTCAGTAAGTGTGAGGCAATAATCAATTAAATTTAATAGAAATAGTTGCTTAAGCAATTTATTATCATTTATAATAATATTCTTTTAGAACAATGCTAAAAAATTGCGGTTTTTTCTGAAATTTTTAAATTTTTGACCACTTTTTATAAGTAAAAAGCAAATTAACAAAAATAATAATTTAAATAATTTTTTATTGATTATAACTATCTTCTCTTAAAGTAATGCTAGAATGTAACGGGGTTATCTGCATTTTTCAGATTCTCTTTGACTTTTTAGTTGAGAACAAATAATAAATATTAACATTAATTTAAACAAAAAGGCTCTTAGTAATTATCTCAAGAAAAATTTACATTTAGTATGATCCATTTAGAAAATTTGAAGAATATTTGAAATATCTGTTTTATTTCAGAAAAATATATTAACAAAAAAGAAAGAGATTGTTTAAAAAATGATTCGCTCTATTGTTTATTTATTGTTTTTTATAACTAAAAAGCAGTAATATAATCAATAATATAATAAAATATTAATTATATCAACAATTATTTCTGTTTAATTTAATTGATTCTTGTCTTGCTCTGACTGAATATTTGAAAATAAGTAGAAAAATTCGGAAAAATCGCGACTTTTTAACTCTGTTCTAAGATAAAATAGATAGAACAAAAATAAATTGTTTAAACAATTTATGTAAACATCTTATTATCAGTAGAAAGTAGTATTTTATGTATTAGAAACAAATTATATTACAAAAATCGCAAAAAAATCATAGCCCCAGAAACTAGCAAAACACAAAATTTCACTTATGGTTTTTTTTGGGGACCCTTTAAAACCGACTTGCAGGGGCGATATATAAAAAGTAATTTTTTATTTGTAATGTAAAGCTAACTGTGAAGATAAATGTTGAGTATCAACTCAATTCACCCAATATTGACGATTCTGGATAAAATTTACAAAAACGTATTTTTTTCTTGTCGGAAATACGTATTAAACTTAATTCATGGGGCTTTGCGTAACCTCTAAATATCATTTTTTTCAACAAAAAATAATCATTAACTTTTTTTTTAGATTCTAACCAATTTGGGGGCGATATACATGAAAATTTGAAGAACAAAAATTCCTATGCATTTCTGAACCACCCTCACAATCACCCTTTTGAATGTCCCAATGCTTTTATGTCATACCGCAACTTCTTTCATGTAAAGCGTTTGATTAATAGGTTAATCTAGACAAAAAATATTCTTTAAAATGTTAAAATTTGTATTGCGTACTTAGTTGCAACATGGAAAAGAATCGATATATTCCCCTTATTTTTTCATTAAAAAATATGTCGAAAATCAGTATTATTAGGATAGCTAAAAAATTGTGTTTATTCAACAAAAATAAATATTATATAGAAACTACTGTCGCGAACATCTCAATAAATCTAATATAATCATTATTCTGACTTGCAAAATATTTTAAATAGTTTACATCAAAATATTGTCATTGCTGAATACAAAAAATTATAATCATTAAATAAGAGCGTGCTTTCTTAACTCGTAAATCATTATTTTTACACTTATTGTAAAAATATGAATAAAAATAGAATTCAATGTCGAATAATTATAACTTTTTATTTTTCACCCATTTAATGTTTTAATCTAATAAATCGTAATTTAACTCAGAACTTGTATGAAAAATTAATTCTTTGAAGTTTGTAAGCGACGATATTTAAAAGAGTGAAAATTCCAAGGCTGCAAAACTTTGAACTTCTTTTGAGAAAAAACTTCACACCTAATCTGAATTGGTAATTTGAAAGATTTAAAATTAAAAATAATCCAATGAATAAGTTATGTGCTGGCTGGAAATTTTAAAGATACAAAATTTAAAAAACTCTAAATTATTAAATATTAGGTAATATTATCGAGTGAAATTGTATTTGGAACGAAACTTCAAGGTATTCTTACCAAATTTTAATTAATTTGAATACAGAGAAATAGAGTTCATTTATTCGAAACCCGAGACAAACTTTCTAAGCTTTTTTTTTCTTTTTTCCTTTTTTCTTTTTTTTTCTTTTTTTCTTTCTTACTTTTTTCCTAGAAAAAATCTAAATTTCGCAAATGTATTCTGGATTAAAATCAGAGAACAAAAAACGCCATCCGCTCTCTTGCGAAGCGAATACTAATTTTCTCTTAAGATCAAGCGTGCAAGTCTTGATTCTTCAATATTCTGGATGTTCTATTAACTTCAACGATTCACACAGATCTCTCGTTTCTACATGAGTAAGCTAAATACAAGTGAAATCAGGATACCATAAAAATTACTCCATGAAAAGTCACAGAAAATTTCTAAGAATTAATTTTTATCATAAAAATAACAGTAGATAATTATAATTGAAATTCAACATTTAGAAATAATTAGAACCATGTTTCATCAAAATTATTTTTTCAATGCATTCGAGATCGTACTTCTTAAATCTTGCTTACTCTCTAAATCTAAAAATCTCTGAATCTGAAAATAAAAAAAAAATTTGAATGTGGGTACTGTATTAAATTTAATGTCAAACGCTTCAAATTCATAATATTTCTAGTAAAAATAATGATTTTCAACAAAGTAAATAATTTCAAAACAAATAATTAAATTTTCAACTAAAAGGATGATTTTTCAATTAGTTTTTTACCAACAAAGAAGACGATTTTTCAACAAAATACATGAATTATCAAACAAGAATGTTAAAGTTAAATTTCGACTTAAAAAATAATTTTTATTCAACACAAAAAATTCAAATTTCAACAAATTAGTTAAATTTACAACCAAAGAGATGAATTTCTAAATAAAATTATGAATCTTCAACGAAAAAAAAAGTTTAACAAAGAAGTCGAGCTTTCAACCAGGTAGTTGAGTTTTCTACCAAAAAATATAAATTCTTAACGAAAACTGTAATAGTTAATTTTTCGACCAAACAAGGTTTTAATTTTAAAATGAAAAACAGTTGAATTCATCTTAAGAAGACAAATTTTCAGAAAAATAGTTGAATCCACAACCAAATATTTGCCTTTTTTACGAAAAAAATTAAATTTCTATTATAAGATATACATTTCCAAACCAAATAGACGAATTTTTAACAAAGAAAAATTTGTCAGTCAAGAATGAAAAAAATGTCAATCAAATTGTTAAATTTTCAAGACTGAATTTTCAACAAAAAAGTTAATTTTCTACCGAATAGTTTAGTTTTGAAGGCAAAAAGATGAATGTTTAATTTAAAAAATGTAGTAGTTGATATTTCAGACAAACAAATTTTTAAATTTAAAATAAAAAAGAGTTGAATCCAGAATAGATGAATTTTCAAAACAAAAATACGAGTTTTCAACAAAAGAGTACATTTTTAGCCAAATAGTTGAATTTTCAAGCCAAAAAGATGAATATATTCAATAAAAAATGTAGTAAATGATATCTTATCCACAAAAATATTTTTAATTAAAAATAGAAACGTGTTGAGTTCAACCAAAAAAGACGAAGATTCATTTAAATAGGTGAATCCCTAACCAAAACAGATTAATTTTTAACTGACCAGTTGCATTTTTAACCAAAAGAGTTGCAACTTCTATCAGAAGAGATAAATTTTTAAACCAAAAAAGACAAGTTTTTCAACAAAAGAGTACATTTTTAGCCAAATCGTTGAATTTTCAAGCCAAAAATATGAATTCTCATTAAAAAATGCAGTAACTGATATTGCAGCAAAAAAAAAAAAGAGTTTAAATTTAAAATAAAAAAGACTTGAATTCAAGCAAAAAAGACGAATTTTCAATTAACTAGGTGAAACCTTAACCAAAACAGATACAATTTCTACCAGAAGAGATGAATCTTCAAACTAAAAAGACGAGTTTACAACAAAAGAGTTAAATAGCCGAGCTGAAAAAGCGAATTTTCTACAAAACATTCTAATTTTGAACACGAAAATATGAATTTTCAAGATAAAAATAAATTTCCGACCGAATAGTTAAATTTTTTACCAAAATAATTGAATTTTCAATAAAACAGTTAAATTTTCAAGTAAAAAGGATGACTTTTTGCAAAATTGTAGAATTTTTAAGAAAATAATTAAATTTGTGACTAAATAATTAAATTTTTTTTCAAAAATATGATAATTTATAGTCTCAGCAAAAATAGTTTAAATAATAAAATAATTTTGAACTATATAGTACACGTATTTAAATCCGGACTACACAAAGTGTGTCGGACTAGGCAACATTCTAGCCCTCTTTCGTCTGTTGTTTTCTCATATTATTAATATTTATATAATTATGAAGTTGCACTTGTCATAAAGAATATAAATAAATTAATAAAATATTTCTTTCATGAAATCCATTTGTGTAAGATCATTTAGATTAAAAATGTTTTAGAAATCTATAATTTTGAGATTGGATAGTGCGCAAGCGTATAGCAATAATTACTAATTGAATCAGTATATTTTTACTAATTGTCAGCGACTGAATTCTAGCTACAGAAATAAGTACGGCATCATATTTGCATGTCCTGTTTTTGAATAGGATAACTTCATGCTGTTATTTTTAGTGTAAAACAAACGACTTAGGGTTCCCATCAGTGGCCTCATTTTAGTACCACTTGGGACTGTTTTTTATCTTATTATACCTGAAATTAGCCCTGAAATAATACTTTTTTTTTACATAAATCAACAGTTCTCATAACGGTCTAACTCAACACTTTTACATAAAATATCGTATTCAAGTAACGCTCAAATTTCTACGATCCAATATTCTTTAGTTTATTGAATATCTGTGTCGATTGATATTGTTTCGATGATAAAAAAAAAACAAATAGAATTACATCGTTGTGCATTATTTTCTTCATATTTTTTATCAAACATTGTCTGACAGTGGAAATATAATTGATGAACAATTGACAATTTACCGATGGCATCAGCTGCGAAGCGCGGATAGCACTCGGATGGGTGACCATCTGCGACGTACGATCGGGTTGTATATTCGCTGCGTTTTAACTAATGTCGAGCGGGAGGTTTGACGGCGAGGATGATTGTCTGCATCCGATGGGTGGGGTCGAATATCTACCTTCAAACTCGACTTTCCCAAAACCGGCTGAACTAGGGAGGTGGTTTTCTGCAGTTTTGCTCTTCCCTGGGCAAATGTTCAGGCAAATGCAAATACTTCTAATAAAGCTGGATGCATCATAGTACAATAGGTTTTAACCGCAGTGCTCTGGGACTTTAATGAACCAGCCTTACAATACAATAATAATAATAATAAGTGACAATTTGTTTCGAAACTCAAAAGAGTAAATAATGAGATTTCAAACACTAAAGGTATAAAAATCGAATTCGATTTTTTCTTAGTCAATTTTTGTCACTATTCATTTACACCCACCACTGATAAAAATATAGTACATCAATGTCGCTCTTACGGTATTGGCCGCGACCCTGCCCTGCCGAACGCTCCAAGGGAGATAGAGTCAATTGTCCGAAACGAATTTACATGAATTCACGGAATTCATGTGATTAAGAGAATTTCAATTATTTAAAGTTAAATAAATTTAAAAGTACTTGAAGGAGTGTAATCTTCAAACGCATTCAAAGCAATTCAAAAAAATGAAAAAAGCATATAATTTAAAGAATGAAAAAGCATTCAAAGGAATAAAATATTTAAAATGACTAATTTAACAGTGACACATCGTCAGTCCAATTTGTCATCGTTATTAGATAAAATTTTAGGAGCATACTTCATGTTTTGGCTAGGTTCAGTTTTCAAATGAAGACATGAAAAATTAGGTACATTTCACAGTAAATCCAATAAACAATAAATTGTTGGTAAATTAAACAAGATAAATAAATTAGTTGTGCATTGTAAAGCATAATAATCAACTTAACTTGTTACCCTATAGGCCAAAAATATTCAAATTCCGTTAAAAAATATCCTTTTTTTCAGTAGCAAAGGAGTTTTTGGAAAAACTAATAATTTATTATGTGTAGCCAAATTTTGCACACTTTTTAAAAGTAACAAGGGACATATTTCCTGAAAGCTTGATTATTTGCAAAAATAATTGGATATTTAAAAGAAAAAGCAATTTTGACCACGTTTTAATTTTCACTAGTAGTTTTTAGTAAATATTTCTGAATTCTTCATTATTTAATAAAACTTTTTTTTGAGCAGTCAAATAGATTCGCTGAAATAAACAAAAAAATGTTTTTGCTACTTCCAACGATTGTTTACATACAACATTTGTCTTAGGATTAATACTTAAACATGTAGGTCTTCCTTCTAATAATTAATGAATCGAAATGTCAATTTCCGGTAAAAAACGTTAACATAACCTTAAATTGTACAAACATTGTAAGTCTTTTTTTAAATCTAATAATTCTTTACTAAAAATATAATTCAGGTCTAAAAGACCAAAATGACCTAAAATTGTTGAACATAATTAATAAAAGAATTATCTTCAATAAAATAAGCAACACTTTTTAACAAAAGAGTTGAAAACTAGTTGGATTATATGTGTAAACTACTTTGAATTATCTGGAATAGAAGTGTGGCAAAAATAGGGGTTCATTTGCACGCCAAAAGAAAGAAATTTTCGAGTCAAGGTTTTAGAAAATCTACAAGAAGGATTTCCATAAGGATGAGGTTCATGATGCAAAACTAATCTTAGGTGGTAGCACCGAGCCGAGTACTAGATCCTCTGTCAATGACATACGAATTTCAAGAAAAGAAATTTGGTAATGAGTAGAAAGTGCCATTTATACCTCATAAACGTAACAAAATATATTTTTCAAACTTCTTTATCAATATTTATCATATAGAATTCGTAAAAGGTTTATGAATCCTTTTCTGTCACATGCAAAGTGAGGTTAGGTTTACTATAGTTCACCATATATCCCATTTATGTATAATTTTCACTAAAACTAGAAACTACCTTCGTATATAAGCACTAAATATACATTCAAAGATTATTTACCATCTAATATTCAATTATAAGCATACATCTAGCACCATATTTTCTTCGTCTCTCATCGACAGAGGGTCTAGTACTCGGCTCGGTGCTGCCACCTACGATTACTTTTGCACCATGAACCTCCTTAGAATAGGTTGGCAGACAGTAGTGGGACTGGCGGGAGATTTCAAATAGGTTGAACCAGACCAATTGACAAGAAGCACCAAAATTGCTTCCTGAAGTCTCTCTTTAGATATGGATGGTTACAGATTTTCCCGGATAGCAAATGACATAGGGTAATCGGTACAATCACTGCCCCCCACCTAATGATTGGCCACCTTATTTAAATATGCTTATCTGGAAGAATACTCACAACAAAATCTACTGATAAATAGTTCAGAATAAAGCGCAAAGAACTTCCAGTGTATTTGACAAGCTAGGTTAGTGCAATGTAGTGCGTTAAAATGCCGGCGATTCTGAATCAGTGAGGAATTCAAACGAAAATCTGCTGAGATCAGAAGTGTCCACATATCCAAAATTATTATTCGTTTATTGGCTACGCCAGGTTTAATTAAAAACTTTGGAATTTTTTTGAATTTGATAATTAGGATATCCGATGGTAGTATTCTCACATTAAAATGGCCAACCTGACGTGGTCTAGGACGTAGCCAGTTACTGTACTTCACTTAATTTCAATGGCCAATCATACAACTGTTGCATCTTTGCATTTGAAATTTTTTTTTACACTCATATTGTTTTTTACAAATTGAAGAACAAGAAAAATTCTTTAGGTGGCCAATTATTGTACCAATTACCCTACAATTAGAAGGGAAAAACTGGCAAAATCAATTCATAATATTGATGAACTTAAACAACTAACGCCGGGTCTTGAAACTTCGTGCAGTTTCCGGATTCGGTTAATTAAAATGGTGACTTTTAAAATCAATCAAATCAAATTTATTAACCATTGAATTTCTGAACAATATTAGCTTGTGACTCTCAAACAATGCAACGTCACATTACTTGTACAATCCTGATCCTACTTTGGATCTTTCAAAGAGACTTCTTGTATATATTCCACGAAGTTTTCAATTACCCACCAATATTACAACGACGTCGCCAGTAGATGTTGTTAAAACCTTTTGTACTTTGGTTGGAATGAGCTTAAAGTTCTTATGTGCTTTTGCGCGCATTTGAATTTCTTTATTGGCAGAAAAAGTGTATTTTTGAATTTCGTATTGCTGTTGCGGATTGGTGTGGGGAATGAGCCATATCCGTCCAAGTCCAACAGAAGAATCATGCCTGAGAGAAGGAGACCTGGACGTGGCACGAATAAAAGGCTCGACAGGAGGATGTGGTCTGGCAGGAGGAGACCTAGACCCCAGACGAAGAGAAAGCTCGAGGAAAAGAAGACGCCTTTCAGTAGTAGAAGAATTTCCAGAACGAGGAACACCAGATATTGGGTCACTATAGAGTAAACAGGTAAACTGTGAACTCAACTCTGCAATAAGAAGAAACAGAAGATTACATGTTTCTCTATAGTAGAGGTCTGCAAAGAAAAACTTCTTCGTTTGACTAAAAAATCAGCGATCGAGATAGATGGGAATTTAGAAAACTAAAAATGTCAAAGCATGTTCTTTTCTGAACAGAAGAAAATCTTTTGAGATTTTCTTCAGCATCTTAGCATCGTTATATTTATATAACGCTAAAAATAAATTAAATAAATAAACTTAGAAAGTAAATTGTTGTTCGAAATCTGTATCTTGTATTAACAATTACTTTTCTCCTTAAATCGCACAACTGCACTTACGCATACCATGGCATTGATAAAGCTTGTAAGTATGAAAAATTAAAAATAGGGTATCACAGACATTCCTCATTCAAGAATTTATGGATATTTGAACTTTTTGAAAAAACGTTTCTGTAATTGTGGGACAAAAAATGCCCTTTTTCAAAATGTAGAAAATACTGGCTATGAGATGAGCCTGAAAATTTCATGATAAACAAAAAAAATTACGGATGATTTTGATCTGCTGATCTCAACATTATCATAAAATCGCAACTTTCAGGGAGTAAATACCCACCTTCAATTTTTTTTCATTACTAGCAAAATTTAAGTGTCACATGGCACCCTTATAAGAAATTTCCCGTATTGAAATCAAAATTTAAAAACCTAAAAAATCGATTTTTCGACATAAAAACCTCCATAGCGAGCCCTAAATATATATTTTTTTATCTCACTATAATTAAAATAATTCAGGAAATTTACAATATGTAAGGCTTAAATGGAAATTAAGGAATCTGCCAATATGAATATTTACAATAAACTAATAAGGTGACGACTTTACTTCTGCCTTAAAGTACAAAATTGTAATTGTAATAGATTTGACTTGTGAAACTTCGAATATAATTATGTCAAAAATATTAGTTCCCAATTGTATTGTATGGGAATTTTTTAAGCCTTATCAACAGTAACATATTCATCTTGAACTTAACCTATCCTGAGGCTTTAGAGCAAATATTGTCTTTCAGATAATTATGATGATTACAATGAATTAGACTACAAGAGAGATTGATTGTGTTCTGAAGTCACCTCTAACTAAAAAATAAGAATCGTTGAAAATTATTTATAAAGGCAAGGAAAATATTTCTGTTGTTAATTGTAACGTATTATACAAAAGAACATAAAGCGTACTTTGAATACCAATTGCGGGTAAAAATTGGTTATTTAAAAATATTTATTCAAAGTTTTATGTTTATGCTTTCTATTTTGTGGCTATAAGTTACAATTTTTATTTAATTATAATTTTGTAAGACTTATTTTGTATCAATGGAAGTGCCGGATTTACGCAAAACCTAAAACATTTTCTAAATTCTGATATAATTTTAAACGAAGCTAGTAACTGAATTTGGTTCCTTGAAACTGACTCTTACGAAAATTAAATATCTCAGAAGGACAAACTTGAAGCTTACTTATCTAAGATAAGAACTACAGGGTATCATATATACTAATTAGGCACCAAAATGTATTAATTAGCTCCGTTGTTATTCCAATTCTTCATGAATATAATAATGCGATCTTCCTCTGATAAAAAAAGATGAGGATTGTTCGTACTCTCATTTTATCATTGGCGGTTATCTTCAAATCTATTGGTGTACCATCAGTAATGCACACAGATGGGAGTGTACCATATTCTGTGCAAGTGAATGTCTAAGTTGGAAAATTTATCAGAAGTTTAGGATGTCCTTTGTTCAGAGGGTCGAAAAAGGGTCTCGTAGCCTGTTTAAAACGATAATTAGGACGTTCAAATCTCTTCTCCCTATACTTCATCCATACTCACACCATTGACCATTTTCAAATTCCTCCTAAAAAATTAGTCAAAGTAGATGTCACGGTACCGCAGAAAAGGTTTTGTGACCTATTACGACGGTCATTATTTGAAATACCCTCATCCTCTGCTAAACGTCCTTTCATCAAGCTCCCCTTTTCTACATTCCCCTTATTTCCCCTCACTTCATCACTCACACTTCCCCTATGCACGCTGCCTAACACTTCCCTTACTTATTTTTACTCCTATATTACCCCTACTACCACCTCTGCAAATGAAAAGATTCCTCGGAAAGTACTTGTGGAAAATTCTACGGAAATTCCAGTAGAAATTCCGTTGACTTACCGTGGAAATTCCAATAAATTTCCGTCTGCAAATTGCAGCCTATAATGGACCCGTGAAGTTTCTAGAAAACATTATACTATCATTGGCTCAACCTCAGGTCAATTTCCGGAGGTTTTGTTCGTCGTCCCAACACGTTTCGTTTGCACTAGGTGTGCAAAATACGTCATCCTCGAGATCGGTGACATTTAAATAGGGATTGGTCGCACTCCTGCGGTTACTGGGAAGATCCTTCATTGTACACAAACTTCCGAATGCACCAGGTGTAAATGGTACTTCGAAGGAGTTGAATTCTAAATGAAGATTTGCCTCATCCCAACTATTTTTCTTATGCGCCTTTATTTTGCAACAACTGTCGAGTGCACCAGGGCTAAAAATTAAATCTTCCTCAAGAAAGTTGAGTTCTAAATAAAGATTGGTCTTACCAATTACTCAATTCTTTACGAGCATCCCCGGAACCTTCCTTGGGAATCTTCCTGGATATGCAAACATTTACCTTCTTCTGGAAACCTTCCTGGAACATTTTTAGGAATTCTCGGAACATTACATTGGAATGTTCGAGAAATGTTCAGGAAAACTTTTCTGCTATCTGCGTGGGATGAACCGTCATTTCACGACATCTTTCAATTGCACCAGTTGAACGAAATACGTGTTCATTTCCCTCCAAGAATTCGAGCTCTGAATACCAATTCTTCACACTCCAACGGTTAGTTGGACAAGCTATCATTATACGATATTGTCAGATATAAAAAATAAATTTTTCTCCAGGATCTTTGATTCTACATGAAATTCTCTTCAATGGTATGCAAAGATGAATGTGCTTGTAACTTTTTGTATAATGAAATATCATTAAAAAATATTTTGAATGCGGTAATTCTTCATTTGGAACTTAATTGCCTCAAAAAAGATATATATTTTAGACCGGGTGTACTCGAAAGTTGTTGTCCAATGACGGGTTATGAGCAAAAAGGCTTGGGTGTAGCCAATAATTTTTAATAACTCAACTTCCTCGAGGAACATTTATCTTTTAGACCCGGTGCATGCGGAAATTTATGTATAATGGCGGAACTTCCCAGTAACCGCAGGAGTACGACTAATTCAAATAGTATAGTGTTTTCCAGGAACTTTCTGGGTTAATTGCAGGCTGCAATTTGCAGACAGAAATTTAGTAGAATTTCCATGGAGAGTCAACGGAATTTAATTATTAGGTTTAATTTTCAACCTAATAGTTGTGTTCCCTAAGTTTATTACTAGGTACTGCATACTAACATCATGCAGTAAGTTACAAGTAATACTGTTACAATATCGATAATTTTACCAATGCGCTTCAAATGAATCAGGTTTTTTTTTAATTCAAGCTTTTTGCGCGCTCACTAGATGCCTTACAGCTTTCGTTCAATCTATTTCAATAATATAATTTGAAAAATCGCAACTGCAGTCTCAGATTTTGTGTATTTATATTACAAAAACATAGTTCACTACGTATGGACGGAGATTCAAACAAAATATTTCATAACACGTATGGTACTGTAAATAATAGTTTGAACTCAGAGTTCTTTCGATGAAAATTTTGACTCTATTCAATTCAATCAAGAAAATAATATTCTTTGACATTTTTAGCTTTTCAAATTCCAGAATGATATTTTAATGTAGGAAATGAGAAGGAGTCTCCCCTATCTTGATCGCCAATTATAACATTCAAAAGTGGTGTTTTTGGGGTCGAATCGTGTGCAAAACTACGTATCTTCCACATGAATACGTTTTATTTGCAGCCATCTACGATAAAGAAACATATACTTTCCTGTTTCTTGTTATTGCAGAGTTGAGTTTCCAATTCGACTGCTTACCGAATGGCGACCCACTTCCTGATGTTTCCCGTTTCGGAACTTCTTGTTCTCCTGAAAGATGCCTTCTTTTTGCCGAGCCTTCTCTTCGTGCCAGGTACAGGTCTCCTCTTGCCGAGCATCTTTCTTCTCTCGGACTTGAACATATTCGGCTCATTCCTCACAACAATCCGCGCCGGCATTATGAAATTCAAAAATACACCTTTCCTGCAAATAAGAAAATTCAATTACGCGGAAACGGGTATAAAACCCTCTGGCCCATACCAACCACAGAACACACAGTTTTAACAACATCCACTGGCGACGTCCATACAATATTTGAGTGTAATTCATATCTTCGTGGAATATATCCATCCAAAAGTCCCCATGAGAAAGGCTCAAAATAAACACATACGGCGGCATGGTTAAAGATATGACCCCCGAAGAAATGAATAATAATGCAAGGTCTTTTGCTTCCATGACTTTTTATGTTTTGTCGCCTTCGAATCAAATTAGCACACTTCCGTCATTATTTTCCCTGTTTTCTTCTGAGTACGCTACCATCTAATTTACATAAATATACTTCTTTCGTCAATCGTTCTCCTTTCATTCTCTTAAAATGATCAAACCATCTCAACAAATTTGTTTCACTCTTGTCAAATAGTGTTTCCTCTATACCACATTTTATTTAAAATCCTCTCATTACTGTCTTTGCGCATTATCGTTTTACCCCATACACTTCACATGCATTGCATTTCAACCGCGTTATAATCGGAGGCCCATGAAAAAAAATTGTGAATATTTTAGAAAAGCTAATTTTTGAATATTTGGTTACATATAGGGTTTACATCAACATAGCCAAGTCAGCCAGGTAGTTGTCAGATCACGTGTGCCCCGCAAGCCCGCAAACATGTCGAAAAACCAACGAAATATAATCATTTTGGAATAGCTCAAATTTTGTATGTTATCAGTACCTGCAATAACTTTTACGAAATTACCGTTGAGCCCGCCCAGTGCCGGAACTCGGCCAGTCAGTAGCGCCTCGCAGCATTCTGAAAAACTTGAAAAACTCAGGAATTTTTGAAATTTTTAATTTTTTCCATATCACGCGCATCGGGGCGCTAGGGGTGAAAGTAATACATGGCACGACTGAATGAAAGTGATGGGATTATTTGCGCACGCATATCAATATCAAAGGGTAAGCAGGGAAATGTGGACGCAGGGCCCCGTGAGGAACCCCCCTGGCGCTCAGCCTATGAAGCCTATTGTGCCACACCCGTGTCTATTCTCAAGGCAGTACTCCGAATCCGGCCATCTTCGCCGAGTGTTTTTGGATCTCGGTGGATCCCGTTGTTACCAACATTCTGAAATTATACCACTGTGCCATTCGGCAGCCTCTCTAGCAGGCCGCAGGAGATAGGATATGGCCAGACTAGGGTGGACAAAGCGATCCCTCTCAGGTCATCAGTTAGATGCACAGATTCGAAGCACTGCCTTGGTGTTTTATGTAAGTGTATGTGTGTGCGTGTTTTTATTACTCGAAATTAGCCAGTGACCGCCGAACAACTGTCCCCTGTACGAGCCTCAAGCGCAAAGAGATCGCTTTTTCATTTTCGAGTCTTCTCAAAATCGTCTTCGACCAACAAGGTTAGGCCCTCCAAAGAGCCCATTTATCCTTGGTAAGGCACCAGCTTTTTATGAGGGGACCTGTAGTTTGAGGTGGGTTCCGAACCACCGAAGCCCCGGTAGATGTACATAGAAAAATTTCTATTGGTTCCCGGCTCAGTGTCTGGCCGGGTCCTGGACCTGTACCGGCATCAATGTGGGGCATATGTGTTCTAACAACTAGCCGGCTGATTGGGCCATGTTGATGTACAACCTATATGTAACCGAATATTCAAATATTAGGTTTCCCAAAATACTCACGATTTTTCTGCCTGAACTTCCGGGCTATTAACTTTACTTTCATTCTTTTCTTGGTAGGTTCAGGTTTTGCTTCCGTAGAACACAGTGGGTTCATTGCAGAATTATATATTGCAATTTGACCTTCATTTGATATATTTTGACTTCTAATAATGGCTTCTACACTGCCAGTAACCTTCCTGCCCTCTTTTATACGCATGGATATCACTCCATTGCTTTTTCCCTCTGTAGTAAATAAATTTACAATTTACACATATATATATCAACTTGTTGTATCCTCTGATCGTCTAAGGCAATGATGTATACTATTTTGTCACACTTTCCTTTAAAAATAATTTTTGTTCACCTAATGATCTGCAGACGCTATTCCACGCACCTTCACTCTTCTTGAGATCCACAGCTTCTTCGTCAAACAGGGCCATTCTTCAGTGAGTTTTCCATGAATAAAATAAACAGCTAAGAGGACATAACGCGTCCTTGGTTAACACCTTGTCTCATACCAAACCAGTCACACAGTTGTCCATTTACCCTTGAACTCACTTTGCTACCTACATATATTGATTTCATTGCTTTTAGGAGCCATAAAATGACCCCATACCAATTCAGGTTTTCCCAAAGCTCAACTCTATCCACCTTATCAAACGTTTTTTCAACGTTTTTCTTCTGTTAGTTTCATTACCCTGTGAATCAGTATTTTTTAATATATTTTTCCTATGGTACTTACTAAGCCGATACCTTTATAATTATTGCAGCTATATTTATCACCCTTTCCTATGTACACTGAAGCGATAATTGTCCTTTCCCAGTTATCTGAAACTTTCCCCAACTCGGTACATATATTTATTAAGTCGCTCAGCCTTTCAGGTAAATAGCGTTACTACTGCCAGCTTATCAGGGATATTCACGACAGCAGATTAACCACTCTTTAAGTTCTCAATTATATCCCTAATCTCAAAGACACAGATTCTTTCAAGCGGGTTTTTAAACGCATCGCCTTCTATGTCGCAGTTGAGCTGCTCCACAGCTTTACCTCTTAATACTTCCTTTAAAAAGTATCTCAAAGAGTCTTTTGCATATGCACATCTTCTTTCGCTTCGGTTTTCCCTTGCTTTCTTCAACCAGTATTTTGACCTTTCTGTTCTTGTCCCTATAATCGGTTTCTAGATTAATACTCTCATCATTGCCAAGGTCTATAACATAAAGCTTTCTTAGGTACATACTTTGGCTTTTACCTCTACACCAAATTTGCAAATAAACCATTTTACGCATAGTTCAAGTATTTGCAATAAACGGGCTCTTTTTTCAGCATAAACTAATTAGTCTGTCCCCGCTACTATTCGTTTTTGGGTCTCCGATATGATCTAGAACCCTGTACGTACCTGCGCGTTGGACTCCAACCTATCCATTCATATCTCCTAGTAGAATGGTTCTTTACCCTTTAATCTGTTTGCAATTTATATTAATCTACTTGTGATCCAGAGTAATCAAGATCTTATATGAAGCTATCCAGTTATTATCAGGAGTACTTCACTTGTAATTTGAAGTCATTAATTAAATTTCGGTTGAAATACCAATTTAAATCCCTAAATTCCTCTCAATTTATCCCAATTCCTTTACGCCAGAAAAATTTTCATTTTGCTGGTATTTACGCAGGTACAGCTGCAGCGAATTATCCCCACTATATTAAATATATATGTTAAATATGCGTAATATATGCTAGATGTTTATTATATGTTCAATATGTTTAATATTTAATATTAAAATCGAAAAAAAAACAATTCGCACAGGGGTGCCGTTTACGTATGCTGGGTTGAAGTGTGCCGTTTGAGGATTAAACGGAAAGCAGTTAAGGTCAGGAGAGTTTGCATGTTGATAATTATTATTTTTTAATAGTTACGTCAGATTTAATTAATGAACATTTAATTTTAATTAAATTTAGTGGATTGATATACACGATAGTAGTATCATAACCTTAAAATGATATCTGTCAATTGATAAATAGGTGGCTAATGAATATAGTCGTGAATTATGCGGAAACATAGTGATTAGCCACAATATCTAGAAAGAAAACACCTGATATCTTTGCAAAAATTCATGCAAAATTGTTTAAACTTTTGTAAAAGGTGTGACTAATCACTTTGCTGTCAAAATCAGTAATCTATGACCTGCTGTGGCCAACGAGGTGCCAAATAACTGTATTTTACTACATTCCAGTGGACAATCATATAATCATTGGCCTATACTAATCACTATGTCGTCATAGCCAATGATTGCATTATTGAAACTAATTTCTTTGAATATAAATTATCTTCTGCTTTTAGCGCTGAACTTACTATGGTAATTCAAATCTTTTTAAAATTAATCATGCATTTGTGTACTTTAGAATTTCATTTGACGCTCATAGTATTTTTTACAAAGTGTTCAACTGGGAAAATTCCTGAAGTGGCCATTGATTGTACCGATTATCCCACAACTAAAAGAGAAAACCAGGCAAAATTAATTGTAATATTAAGAAACTCAAATGAATAAAACCAGGTCTTGAAACACCGAGCAAAACAAACAACATTGTATTTGAGTTCTATATTTTTTAAATTGAATTAATGATGTAGAGAAATGCCTTGTACATTAACTTTTCTATAAAACTTTGAAATTATGTGACAGGTGGCTAAGGGAGTAGGTTTGATTTCTTCAGCGGTCAAAGGTTGAACCACGCCGCTGTCCATGTTTATTTCGACCCATGTTTCGAAGGGTCTTCTCGTTGTATATATTCCACGAAGATATTCAGTACCCTCTAATATTGCAACGACGTCGCCAGTGAATGTTGTTAAAATATTTCGTTTATTCATGGGCATGAGCCTAAGGTTCTGAGTCCTTTTTCGTTTATTTGAATATCTTTGTCGGCAGGAGAAGTATATTCTCAAATTTCATATTGCCCGTGCGGATTGATGTGGGGAATAAGCCACATGCGTCCAAGTCCAACAGAAGAATCATGCCTGACCGAAGGAGACCTGGATCTGGTACGAAGAAGGGACTTGCCAGGAGGAAGTGGTCTGGCAGGAGGAGAGCCAGACCTAACACGAAGAGAAAGATCGAGGGAAGGAAGACATCTCTGAGGAGTAGAAGAAGTCCTGGAATAAGGAACACCAGTTATTGGGTCGCTATTAGGTAAAGATTTGAAGTGTCAACTCAACTCTGGAGTAAAAAGAAAAACAAAATATCACTTGTTTCTCCATAGTGAATGTCTGCAAATGAAACGCATTCGTATGGTAAAAAAGTCAGTGATCAAGATAGTGGAGACTTCATTCCAATTCTCACATAAAAAGGAATCATCCTCGAATTTAAAAAACTAAAAATGCCGAAGGATATTCTTTTTTTGGCTGAATTGAATGGAGCGGAAATTTTCTATAAAAGAACTCTGAGGTTAAAGTATTATTTACACTAAAATATGATGCATCTAGTGAACGCGCCAAAAAAATCAAATTAATAATAATTAAAATTTTTGATTGAATTCGTTTTTATTTTTTTAAGCTAATTGTTTTTAATGAGAATCAAGCTATTCCTCTTTTGACTTAAAAACTGAAACTTGAACATTTTGAAGTAGTTTTTTCCCTTGATTGTCTTCCAACTCCTTTTTGGTTAAGAAGTCAGCTCTTGTTGAAGCTTCGTCTTTCTTATTTGAAAATTAATCTCTTTTGGTGGAAATTACATTTTTCTTGGCTGAAATATGAACTATTACAAGTTTTATTAAGAATTTATCTTTTTTATTAATATTAAAGTCACAAACTTGTAGAATTGTGTTGAAATAGTCTCCAATGATCTTTTTTGTTTGAAACTACTTTTATCAATTCATAAGAAACAGTAAGATTTCGCCCAACTCCCCCTCCCCCCAAATCGTCTTACGTTCTTGTTGGGCGACCCTGAAACGTACAGACCCTAACAAAGGGTAGTAGGTGGTTCAAAGTTTCAGACCACAAAACTTTACGTAATTGATGCGCTGCCCCTAATATAGTTAAATAGCCTTGAAAATCTTGTTCGTAGGTATCAAGGAAGTTAGAGTGAGTACGGATTAGTAACGGGGAAGAAGGAAAGGGTATAGTTAGTATGCGATTGGGTGTGATTAAACTTTGGTAAGCAGGGGCAAGAGGGGAGTGGCATCAGAAGAAAGGACGGCAGTTAAATGGGTTGGTAAAGGAAGTTATGGGATGGTGAAGTAAGGAGGGTTAAGGGCATGCTCTACGGTGACCACGTGACCAAACCAGTCCTCGGTTATGAAATGTTTTTCTGGTGTTCACCATGTTCAAACGCAATGATATATCGCTCTCAAAATTTGGAATATAGGAAATGAGACAATAAATTGCGTTTGTTCATTCAGTTTGGGTTATAATTATAAAAAAAAATTATCCGAGTAAAAAAGAAATGACTAAAATTAATTTCAGTTTTTTTGGTGCTCACTAACTACGTCCACACGTATTGACATATCATGATTAGAATTTGAAAGATTAAATAAAAAGCACAAAGAACGTTTTTATACATCAATATGTTTATAATTTCAAAGAAAGTTTATTTATAAATTAGCGATATGCCAATGCGTTTAACCATGAGGATAGCAGAAACATTTTTAAAAAATCAAGGCATCTACTTTGTCGACGTTGAAAGTGTCTTTTTTTCTCCGCTAGAAATTGCTAAAAATGCTCCAAAAATAATGATAGGTTACGTGTCTGCAGATACTTATTTGTTGTTTTGCAACGAATGTGCAAGTGTTATTGTTTATATTGATTTTTCAGAATGTTTGGACGATTTAGTCCGAAATTTGTGTCAGTGATCAACCATGGCCTCCATCCGAGAGAGGCCTATTGTGGGTGGCACTGCGTGATACTGGTGACGTAACCGCATAATTCGTTGTGTTGGGGAGTTAGCCCAATGCAACGTGGCTGACTGCAAGTGCCGTAGCTTTCGGGCGATGGGGTCGCCACATCCCAATTATTATTATTATAGTTCTAAAAATGTCATAAGTCAGTCCAAATAACATTCCTTGAACATACAATGTTTCAGAGACGTTTTAAGGACGTATTTGGAACATGAAATGTTTTCAGAAAATTATTTGGTCTGACTTAGGACAGTTTTTGAAACGTTCAAATAACGTATTTTGTCTTGTACGTCCGAGGAACGTTTTTAGGACGTTCCAATAACGTTCTCAATTTTCGTGCCCACTGGGATGTTATTATTATTAGAGATCAACATATTCGTCTCGAGTCAAAGAATCTTTCATATTCTTGCATCAACTTTGAAGTATGTTAATGTAAAAAGTTTGACTATAAAAATACCATTTTCAGAATATTATAAAGTGCTGAAAAAAAGTCAATTGACATAAAAAAAAATTGTAAACCAGTTTGTGAGATAATTGTAGCGAAAATAAGCTCTTTAAATATCATCGATTCGTCTGCAACCGTATTTAAGATATCGTGTTCACGAAAAAGTGACATTAACACACACATTCATCATTACATCCCCCTACACACATGCATAGGTCTGGAAAATTTCTTATAATATTGTACTAGACATTTTTTAATTGCTGAACATTCAAATAAACAACTTAATTTTTGAAAATAATTACCATTACGAAGCTTTCTCTATGATTAAAAAATTAATGAAGGAACATTCTGGAAAATTACGAAATATTTATTAATATTCGAGAAGATTCCAGAAGGTTTCAAGACATTTTGGAACAGTCCATAATTTTAAATTAATATAAAACATAATTTAGAATATTCTTAAACATTTCCTCGCTAAAGGCCACATACTATTTCCAAAGTATTTTTAAACTCTGAACACGAATATGCCCTCCATTTGTTGCCATAAGATGTAGTTTAATAGATATTTGTAACTAAATTTTTTTAAAGAAATTTGTTACCAATTTTCTTAGATGTCAAGACAAACCTTTTTTGGAAATGATTCAGATAAGTTCGATGCGTATTTAATGCAGATTTCAAATACCACCACTTTCTTATTATAGCTTCAACGATACTTGAAATAATCTGAAAATTTCAAAAGGTTTCAAATATTGCAAAAAAGACCATAAGGTTCTAGAACATTAGAGAATATTAAAAAGTTTTTTAATATCCTAGAATATTCTCAGAGATTCGAGAAAATTCTAGAACGTTACAGAATATTCTAGATAAGTCCAGAAATTTCTTGGATATTGTAGAATTTATAAATTATTGAGAAGGAAGCAATAAAATATTGTTCTGGATAATCTTTAATGAAGGCTGACCTTCTTATCTTTTCTACGACTTGAAAGGTCACAGTTATTAAGTTACTGGCTAAAATTTACGTCTGAAGTGTTAAGAAAGCAACTTAGTTTTGTTATGGGAGCCGCAATTTTGTCTAAAGCCTAATATCAACTCGTAAAGTCTACTGTACAATTCTTTTCCAGGGTATAATTTTCTCGGATTGATATAAGACCGAGTCGTAGAGAAGCGTGAAATGAAGACGATTTATTCTCTTCCTCGGGCCCGCTAATGGAAACATAAAGCGACCCTTACAAGCCTCCCGCGCCCTGGAATTGTCTCTTTTGAGAATGAAGAAGGTCGTTGGGGAGAGCTCCTCGCTTTCCAAATGAGGTTTAATGAGCCACCAGCGACCTTCTGTTCCGCCGCAATATTTTATCGTTTACTTTGCACTCATTACTAACTACAGCACCCCCAAGTATACAGAGTTCGCACTATGAAAATTTCTATGCATAATTATAAATATATTACTGCAATTACACAGTGCATCCCAAAATTAGACGAAAATATCATAGTCCGTTTATGTTCAAATGTTTGTAGTATATTAACTCAGTTTTGGAAAAAATTAGCCTGGAAAATTTACTGGGAATTCAAATGAATAATTTATTTGAATTTTCAAAAAACTATTTCATATAGCATAGAATTAATAATTAATTATCTTTTAATTCATTCACTTTGTCCACATTGAAGCTGCTGTTTCTTTTCTTCAGCCGCGTCAGAGTGTCAGTTATTAGTATACGTTTGAAGGAACATGAAGTTGTTTCCCTTACAACGAAATGTTTTATTGTTGATTTTTCAGGAACTAATTTTGTACTATAAATTTAAATGATTGCGTTTTTACACTCATGATGCACCAATTAAAAATTAATTATTTTTAACGACTTAGTTTCAAGATCTTAATTAGAGAGTGCTTCAATTTTTAAATGAAGCTTGGAATTGTTGAATTTTTATAACCTAAATTTTTTATTCAATAATTTTTTAATTTTGCAATTAGAAAGCACATAATTTTCAAAAAATTTACAAGAATTAAAGTTTAAAGCTTTACAATATTTATAGACGAAATGATATGATACTTATAATTAATATAATTTATCATACTCAAAACTTCTATCATTTCAATTTGAATTATATATGTGCATGCGCAATTCTAGAATAGTTTAATTTCTGGGGCTAGGTTTCAATATTTTTATGACAATACTTCATTGACTATTATTTTCTCTTTTATATTTTTCGATGTTTGGTGAATGTCGAAAATACAGTTGATACTATTTAACCTCTGATCAACCTCGATTTTCGTTTCGTGTATAAATTCCAGCTTTGTTCCGATGTTTCAATCTCGTCAAAAACAAAAATTGGATATTTCCAGTCCCATAACCAAAACAATCAGGCTCGTCGGCGTGCGAATGACTGAATGGTATTTTCCAGAGTTCTGCATTTCCGACTATGAATGATCCGAATACAAATAAATTGTGGTGGAATTCTTTCTTCATTGAAAAATCTGATAATGCACAGCTTGTCAAAAAATTGAATATAATCAAATATACTGATAACAGGGTCTGAAAATCTTTTATTCATTTATTTCTCCTTGATTCGGTTATCAAATAGTACTTTTAGACTATATATATATTTCACAAGAGAAATAACAGGGAAAGAAATAGGAAAATGCGAAAAAAATTAATTTTCTCTCATACTAAATACATATAGTAAGAGAAAATTGTCATGAATGGAAATCATAAATTATCAAACATTAACAGTGAATGATTAGTTTCGTTGAAACGGCAATTTAGGTAATGTACACAAATTATAATACGGCTGGCCAAACATGTACTCCTACTACTGGAAATAGGTTTCTACAGAAATAATTAATCTATTCTGAATTACATGAGTGACAGGAAGTAAATTTTATTCTTGGGATACAATTTTTTTTTTTAATTTGAAAAAGTAATGTTTACTCATTGTATAAAATTGGCTTTGCCTCAGTCTGACAGTAAATCCTAAGTTATGGAAAGTGCTGCAGCTTATTTCAATCTTCAATTTGATATAAAATTGATCCAATTTTGAAAATCAAAAAAATGTACAAGCCCAACTTCAAGATCCTTGAAACCGACATTAGGATTTTAAAGGTCTCACCATAGACCTTAGGCAAACGTTTTTTCAAAATAGTTATCTCATAAAACGTAAAGATCTCAAACCTTAATTAGGACAAGATACATAATTTGTACATATATTTTACGTCGAGCAAAATAGTGTGATGCAATTTTTTAAATATTAAATCCAGGGATGAGCTATTCTTGAACTCTCATACACAATATAGGTCTTCCAAAAAATCGCGTCAAATTCTTATGAATCTCTTAAAATGCCCAAAAAGCTTTGCAATGCGCTGACATTCTTAGCATCCCTGTAATCCGCGGAAATCCTTAGAAATACCTAGAAGTTCCTTAAAATTTCATTTCATTTCATTTATACCTCAAGATTCTCTTATGAATCCTTTAGGGACCCTTAAAATCTTTTATATATCATTGATATCCTGAACAATCTTCAAAATCCTTTGAAATTCTCTAAAAACCTACGAAATTCTTTGAAAAACCTTAAAAATTTTTAATCTCGTTATCTTTCTTGGAATCTTTCAAAGTACCGTAAACTCTTTAAACTTCTGTTAAATCCCTCGAAATTTATCAAATTCCTTAAATCTGAGGAAATCTCCAGTAAAAAAATTCCAGTAAATCTCATAAAACAGTTTCAAATCTGTAATTATCTTTCAAACTTCCTTAAAAAATAATTAATTCTTTAAAATCCATTAAAATCTAGTAAAATCTCATGAAATCCGATAAAACTCCTTAAAGTTCTTTGAAATCTTTTAAATTCGCTAAAATCTACTGACATCTATTAAAACCTCCTAAATTCTTTTGAAATCCTCTGAAATTCCTGAAAACTCTCCAATTTCTTGAACTCCTTGAAATCTATAGAAATTCCCTATGGTTTTATGAAACCTTTAAATTTCTTTTGGAATCCTATGAATCCCTTAAATATTTTGAAATGCCTTGGAATCCGTTCAAATTTTGCAAATACCGTAAAAATTCCTTTAAATCTTTGAAATCTTAGAAATATTCTGAAATCTTAGGAAATCAATTTAAATTCTCTAATCCTGCGAAATTTTTTGAAAACTCATCAAATTTCTCGGAATCTTTAAAGGTACGCTATATTCTTCAAAATATTCAAAATATTTAAAACCCTTTTAATATTGTGAAGTCACTAGAAATAAAACTCCATGAAATCCCTTCAAATCCTTAGAAGTCCCTTAAAATTTCATTCCACTTCATTTAATCTTTGAAGTTCTCTAGAAATTCTTTGAAATTCCTCAAAATCAGTCTTTTATATCTTTTTATTAATATAGATTTCCATATCAATTGAATACCATTGCAGCAAAAATGATTTTACCAGATTTGAAATCCATTGCAATGATTTCATTCCTTAAAGTCCTTGGAGTTCCTAGAAATTCGCGTAGGTCTGGAAAAATTGCTACAAATTACTTAAAATACTTTCATATCCCGTCATTATCTTAAAATTCCCCATATATCTTCAACTATCTTCAACATTTTTGAAAATTTTGAAATCCTCTGAAATCAGATGAAACTTCTTGAAATCTTTGAAATTCTCTGAAATCCTTTGGAATTCTTTAGACTTCACTAAAAGCTTTCAAACCCTATAAAATCTTTAGGAATCCCTAAATTCATTTAAAATGCTTAGGAATCCCTTGAAATCTTTACAATATTGAAATCTATTGAAATTTAGATTTTGGGATGACGGATATGTTCACACAAAACTACCAGGTATCAAGTTGGTACGGCAAATGGATCAAAATGATGCAACGTTTTGATATCTCTATTTATGATGAACTTGATTTTCGAGATCAATTATTTATCTGTCATAAAATTTCAACTACTCAATACATTGTGAAATTATATAATCCTCTGAACTGAATGATGATCAATAAAAAATGTTTGAAATTAAATTGTTAATCAGATGTAAAAAGAATTATTTACTTAGTTTCGTTTATTTCACATGAGTATTGAGGTTTTGGATGTTTTTTTGCAAATGACAGTGAATCTCGATCAAGGATTATCGACTTACAGCACTTGAATTTGGCAGAAGGAAATTTTTTCCAAAAATCGACAACTACAGGGCGTTCAGAACTGAAATTAGGCTACCCTGATAAGTTTTTGAAACTTAGAAATTATTCTTGTCATTATAAGAAGTAAACCTGGTAGTCCAGGTATTTAAAATACATCTTCTCCGAAGAAGTTGTGTCCAGGATTGAAGTAGAGGGCACTTCTCAGAATGGGGAGACCTTCAAAAATCCATGAGGTTGTCTAAAATTTTAGTTATAAACACAACTTTCTCAAGGAAAATGTCTTTTGAACACTTGGACTACTGGGTTTACTTCTTAGAATAACGAGACCTTCGAAAACTCATGAGGGTGTCTTAAGTTTCAGTTATAAGGACCACTTCCTCGAGGAAGATGTGTTTTGAGCACCTGGACTATTATTAACGCCATCAATCACTTTTTTATTATTTTAGTAATAATTTCTCAACTCGGAATAAAACTCTGTGTTCAGATTCAGAATAAAATTTAAAAACACAGCTTCCTTTCGCGGTTTACTTTCGGACATCCACTCTCGTCATTTTGTTTTTCATACTGATGCTAGTATGTCCTGAAGTTGTGCTCCTTAATTTTTATTGATCCTCCAAAGCGAATCATATTTAGTTGATATTCTAGATCGAAATAGCTGCAACAATTTGATACCCCAAGTTTTAGTGTGTTATTTTGGACAATTTAGTGAAGAACTTTGAAAATATGTTTGAAGGCAAAGTTACAATAGAAACATAGATCCGAGATCTGATGTTTACTCGTAACTGTAAAATAATTTTGATACTAAATCTGTATCGTCTTAATAAAGTGAGTATCACTTTGCGGCAAATCGCTTTCATCCAACTTCAAGATCAAAGTGATTTTCCCATGATTTTCTGTGAAAATCTTGCTCTGGATACAAAAAATTACAAAAAATGCAGAACTGACATAAGATACTTAATATCAGCTTCCATTACAGTGTAATCAGGGCACTTTAGCCTCGGGCTTAGGTAACCTTTCGGCTGTTTACATACCTACATTTTGCATCACTACTACGGTAACAAGGAATGTAATTAACAAGCTGTGGCATTAAGCTTCACTCTGTGCGATGAGTCACGTAATCCAGAGCTTAATACGAAGGTATCTACATAGGGCTCAACCGTCCGAGATCCATCGTCCCTTCAACAGCAAGTATATGAACCGCATCAGTATGCATATGCAAGCAGTGGATATTTATGGTCTTCCATACCGGAAGTTAGATCGGACTGCAAACCTTCCGGTTTGCTTTAGTAGTTCAACCTCCAATATGAACTTCGTCTAACGATTGACTCACCGAAAAATCAAGAGGTACAGAAAAAAGCAAAAATGGCCAGGAAATTTGACGATGCGGAAAAGCGGTTTATCGTAATCCTCGTTCAACTCTATTTCAAATGCCAGTTCACAGTCACAGTGAAAGAATTTCGCATACCTGAGCAACAAAAGTATGAAAATTCTTGCATATTATTAATCCGTAACGATCTGAACCTTCTTTTATTTTGAAATTTTACAAAAATTTTAATCTATCTCGGCTTTTAACTCTGCATAGTATTAAAATATTTTAGCGCCGTCAGAGTATCAAGAATTAGCCGATTTTAATTGAGCTATACTACTTTAAAACCTGACGACTGACTTCAATGGCTATTTTGCTAGTTGATAAACCATTATGGCTGAATTATAGTTGTTTTTACCACTTGAAAATCCAATTAACTGACTTAAAATGACTGATACTATTGTAAAATAAGATTGTCTGACTTAAAATTACTTACACTACATTTAAGTCAACTTGGCATACCTAACATTACGTAAAATACACTTGGCTGATTCAAACTACTTAAACTACTAATAAATCCGTATGACTAATTTAATATGACGTATATAACTTGAAAATACACTTAGCTGACTTAAAAATACTTACAGCACTTAGAAATTCATTTAGCTGGTTGAAAATTACCTATACTACTTGGAAATCTACTTGGCTGACTACTTAAGTGTGCCGTTTTTTTAACGAATACTTGGATTTATTCAAAAAAACATAGAAAACATTTAGCAAGTATCCAAAAATGATGTTCAATAGCAACGCAAATGTTTAAAAATTTAGAAAATGGTCTCGTAGGGAACAGCGATTCGTCACTTGATTCACACTAAATTTTAACAATTTATAAACAAAAAGAATTTTGTAGTTGAATGAATGAAAATTAAGAACTAATTTGTTATTTTATGAATAAATCTTACCAAAATGATTGTTTAAACAATCTTAATTAACAAGCGCACTCTTCGGCTATTTTTGGACGTAAAAACTTGGATCATTCGACGCAATCAACTGTAAATAACCAACCTCTAAATTTCAAAAACATTTCGATGAAAATAAACAAATGTTATTGTTAACAACTATTGTTTAAACTAATTTTTATTGTGTTATGCATTTATAAATAAAATTTCGCTTTTTTCACGATATGAACAGCCAATTATGTAGCAATGACTTCTTGCTATGAATCGATAACATGGGATAATTCTTTAAACAAACTTAATTAAAACATGCATTATTTGGCTATTTTTCAGTATTCAAACTTTTTTCTTTGAACGTGATCAAGTGTTAATAAAACATTTGGAAACATTTTTTAGACACTTGGATAATATTCAATAAATATTATGCTGCGTTTATTAAACTATTACTAATTATTGCTAACAATAATATTATTGAATCGTTATAAAAGTGTTTAGAATAGGTCTAAAAATTGGTTAATAACAATTGATTACGATAAAAGTACAAAGTTTGAATGCTGAAAAATAGCCAAATGTTGCATTTGTTAATTAGGTTTATTTAAACAATCATCAAATTTTATCGACTCATAGCCAGAAGTCGTTGTTTAATAATTGGCCGTTAGTTCTGTCAAATGAAGCAACATTTTATTTATATATACAAAGATAACAATTTGTTCAAACTATTCTTTTTAACAGTAAAGACTGTTTATTATCATCGAATTGTCCTTAAAAATTCAGAATGTATTCATTAGCAGTTGATAGCGTCAGAACAGCCAAGTTTGTACGCCCATAACAGCCTATTAATGATTGTTCAAACAATTATAAATTTTTATTGTATAACCGAATATGATACTTAGGTTTCATTCCTAAGTAATATACGATCGATTTCATAGAAAAAACTGTATGTATTCCACCATAAATACCTAATATGTATAACTGTTTATAAGATTTCTTCATAAAATAAAAAATTATTTATTACATTTTATTAATTTAACTTAAGAACTCTTTTTGTTTATAAATTGTTCAAATATAGTGTGAATCAAGCGACGAATCGTTGACAATCCCTACGAAACCATTTTCATTCACTTACTTGTTTATAACAAATTCAAGAAATTTTCACACAGCTGCCTTGCCATTGAAGATTTTTTAAAATATTTTCTTCATGTTTTCTATGTATTTTTGAATTGATGGAAGTATTTTTTCAAAAACAGTACACTTTAAAAGTTAAAAAATGATTGTTTTTATTTTTCTTATTGAGTAAAAAAGTAATAAAAATTTCTTTCAAAAGCAGCCATGACAGTTTGATAAGGAATTTGAATAGATTTCATTTTTCAATAAAACTTTCCAATTGGATATCAATTGTCTTCTACAGATCAATTTTCCCACCGACATTTTTTTCACCCGCCGTGCATTAGATTACGAATAGTACTTGGCAACATACATGTCTGACTTAAAATGAAGTATACTACTTAATAACACAAATGACTAACATAAAATTGCCTGTACTACTTAATATAATTCATTTCTGATTTTAAAGTGGCCATACTACTTGATACCCATATTATGTTTTTAAAAACGTATTTTTATACTGTTTGACTCCCATTATGACTGACTCAAATCTACTTGTACTACTGAAAACCTCTTCGAAATTCTCGTTGCAAAAGCCAAACGAACATGTTTACTTTTCTAAAATAGGAAAAATAATCCGTTGGATATATCTGAAGGTCCGAAAGATTTAAAAACAATGTAATTCTTTTACTACCAAACATTATCAATTTAAAAATATTCAAGTCGCCATAATAAACGACGCAGTAAAAAAGTAGCATCTTATTTTTTACTGCTAAATATGATAACCATTTTCAAAGAAGCAGACTATGAATTTTTGAATTTCAAGAGCGTTATGAAACGTATTTTTGAAAGGTATTTTTATACTGCTTGACTCCCATTATGTCTGACTCAAACCCATTTGTACTACTGCAAACCTCTTCGAAATTCTTGTCGCAAAAGACAAACAAACCTGTTTGCTTTTCTAAAATTGAAAAGATAATCCGTTGGATATATCTGAAGGTCTCAAGGATTTCAAAATAATTGCATTTTTTTACTACTGAAGATTATCAATTTGAAAATAATTACTTTGCCATAATAAACGATGCAGTAAAAAAGAAGCATTTTATTTTCCACTTCTAAATATAAGAACCATTTTCAAAAAAGCTGAAAGTGAGTTTTTAAATTTTAAGAGCGTTATCATTTTTCCTGACACTATCAGGCCAGGATAGTAAAGCCGTTTTCATGCAAGAATCGCTAAGATTATTTTCACGGGAGACGACTCTCTTTCAATAGATAAACGATGTATGCGCGCCAACCGCAACAGGACATTCAAGAGGTTCACCGACGTGAAAGGGCGTTTTGAAACTTTTCAGTGTCATTTGTTCGCTTTTCTATCCACATTCAACCGAACTCTTTCGGTCTTTCACTGTCGACAACAAGTTGCAACTGTGACTCATTTAATAAATTGTATTCGAAAAATCGTAATTGAATCGCTGCTAAATCTTTTCTATACAACACAAAAAACATTGGAATGGAATTTTACTTTGCAGTATGATGCCCAGAATTTTGTTTACCTCTAATGAATAATGCAGGGCAATCAAAAGTTTTTAAACAAAGAGTATTAAAATGATTGATTATTCTTATATATCAATAACTTTTTGATTTAATACTCAATAAATCTATTATAGGAAATCTTAAGATAAGAAATTCTTAACACCTCGAAATAAAATGATTGTCACTAAACTTAGAAAATCTCTTGGACTTTCTTTTATTGCGAGTCTTATATTGCCACTCTTAAGTGTGGATATCTCGACCATAAAATGTTATTGACTCAGGTATCATATTTCTTGCGCCCCATGACCATCATTTTTTTATCGTCGTGAGTGAATCTGAACTGTCCTACTCAATTCGCTTTATTTGTCTCTTTTTTATCGGCGGTCAACTCAACAATTCAAATATTATACAAAGGTCTTTGAGAATATAACAAAATTGTACTAGCAGCAAATGCACGTGCGCGTTAACGTTCCTGGATTATGAATTCATAACATTAGAAATATAAACATATCAAAATCCATTATTACCAAATTTTTTAATATTAAGAATTTTTGAAATTTTTGAAACAATAATTAATGATTTCGAATTGAAAGAGCTTGCAAGTGAAAAAATATATATGTTAAAAGATTTTCAATTGGAAACGTTTCAAATCAAACAATTTTGGATTAGGTAAAATTTCGTAAAACGGAAAATATTTTGAATGAAGTGAAAAGGAATTGAACTAGTAATATAATTTCTGAATAAAAGCGTTCAAAATTGAATAATTTGAAATTGAAAGGTAATTGAAAATGTTTTAATCAAAGTCGCTCAAAATTGAAAAATTTCAGACTAAAATTTTTAAAATTTGACAATTTTATTATAAATTCGAATTAAAATAATTTTTAATACAAAGCGATTCAAATTTGACAATTGGAAATTGAAAACTAAACTGAATGTTCAGAGTCAAAGCTTTTATAATTTTTACCGTTCAAAACATTTTGAATTATAAACCTTTAAAATTGAATTATTCTTAAAAACCGTTTAAATTGAAGTAATTTTAAAATGGAAGTATTGAGAGGGAAAAAGATTCTACTACAGAACGTTGAAAATTGAACGAATCCAAATTTTATTCAAACCCCAAAAAATGTCAATTACCAAAAATTGTGATACTATGCAACATTGTAAAGACACTTCCCGTTTTTCTCGTTTTTTCGCTGGAATTCGAACTGAATTATTAGAGCTCAAAAAACAAATCAAACTATTTTTCTTTAAAAGGTAATATTTTTAAACTGAAAAGTTAACTATTATATTTTTGGTTCAGAATTCGTCTCTCTTTATTAATTACTCTACTATTTAGTTGAGGTAAGTGTTTTGTAGAAAATTCTTTCTCTTTGTCTTAAAAATTGAATTGTTTAGTTGAAAATAAATTTTTTCAACTGCAAATCTAATTATTCTGTTTTTATTAAGAATGGATCGTTTTCAAATCAAAATCCAACTTTTTAGTTGAAAATTAATTTTTTCATTGAAAATTCATATTTTCGAGTTGAAAATTTAACTATTTTGTAGAAACTTCGTGTTTTTAGGTTAAATATTCTACTATTATCGTAGAAAATTAAACTATTTGTTTTGAAATGAACTTTTTTATGGAAAATTCGTCTTTTTGGTTTGAAAATTGATTTAATTTGGTGGACAGTTTATCTTTTTTGTTAAAAATGCAATTATTTCATTCAAAATTAATTTTTTTTTGGGTGAGTGTTCAACTTCTTTCTTGAAAATTCGTCGTTTTTGGTTGAATTCAACTGTTCTTGAATAAAAATAAAAAACTTTTCCGGGTTGAAATATCTACTATTACAATTTTCATTGAGAATTCATCTTTTTGGTTAAATTCGACAGTTTTTGATTTAAAATTAAAATCTTGTTTTGATTAAAAGATCAACTATTATATTTTTTGCTGAAAAAATAATCTTTTTTGACTGAAAATTCCATTACTTAGTTGAAAGTTCAACTTCGTTGTTAAAAATACATTTTTGCTGTTGAATGTTCATCATTTTAGTCGGAAATTCAACTACGTTGTTGAAACCTCTTTTTTAGTTCGAAAATTGAATTGTTTTTCTTGAAAATTTGTCATTTTTGATTGAAAATTCATCTTTTTGGATTGAAAATTCACCTTTTTTGTTTAAAAATTGGTCTCTTTTGCTTAAAAGTTCAACTATATGGTCCTAAATGCGGCTGTTTGATTTAAAATTAATTTTGCTGTTGCTAAGAATTTAGCTATTTGGTAATATTTTGTACATTTCTTTACAAAAAAGCACATCTTTTAACAAAAAATTACAGTTGTGGAAATGTTGTACTTTTTTGTAACAATTTTTTCTACCAAGGAAACAACATCATTCAAAGTAACATGTTGCTTGCAAACCTGGAAACATGCTTGTTGGTGAAAACATTTTCCAAAACAATTTTCCAGGCCCTGTTGTACCAACACGTGCAAACCCGACTTTTGCGTGAATATAGTCTGACGAATCGATGTTTGAATGTCAGCTCTGCCAATACAAATGGAGCAATACCAATAGTTCGATACTAGTATTATCCTTTAACGTTCACACTCTGCCCTAAACGTCATATCTCTTGGCTTTAAATCCAAGCAATATCCATTCCTACCTGTTCCGTTGCTTTGAACGAGCCATCACATTTTTACATTACTTTTCAACTATATACAACAACTCATCTTGCTTATAAACATCAAGGAGGAAAGTGAAGTCTATAATATTCTCAATTTGAAACAAAATCTTTTTATTTCCGTTAAATATTCAAAATCATTTCATAGGAGCCGTAAATAAATCACGTAAAACCTTTTTGGTTGGGGAGGTTACGAGGTCAAAACCATTTCTTACGTATGTAGGCTATTTTTAAGTCTGCGAATCACTAAAAACAAAACAAATTTTATTGTAAACAGCTATTTATCAGCGCAATTTAATACGTACTGTAGTACCTAGTACATTATATGGGCGATTGTCAAATTGTGGCAAATTTTAGTACCAACAGTGCCAATCACATTATTATTAGCAATTAAATATTTCATAACGGAAATCGATCATGTCACATCTAAAAAATTAAAATCCAAAAGAGGCAGTTTTGAAAATAAGAAATAATAACGAAATTCTTACATGAAATACGGAAAGTGGATTTGAGGTTGGGAGTTTGATGAAAGAGAGCACGAGCTTTTAAAAAGTGAAGTAAAGACAATATGGAAGAATGTAAAACATGCATCTATTCATCCTATTGTGATTTCGGCTACAGGCAATGTGCAGGCAAGATGCACTGAACATTTTGAACAATTAGGAGTCAGTAGGGTACTGACAGCAGCTCAAAAGGCAGTTTTATTAAACACCTGTCGTATTGTAAGAAACTTTATGAACAATCAGGAAGCAAGCGACTAACAACCTATAGAGTGATACATGGTAGCTCTAAGAAAGCCTCCAGAGGCGACTGCTGTCACCTCCAACACTCAAGGCCGCTGTGTAAGTATAGCAGCGGTAAAAGACCACCTGCAAACTACACAATGCTCCTAATTTTGTAGCTAAAACATCATCGCAAATGATTTCATACATCATGTTAATTTAACTATCTATATTCTAATCGCATCAGTCACTTGACTTAGTCCGTAGCTATGATTAGCTTAGCATAGAAAAAAACATATGACGTTTACAAATGTCTTCAAATCAAGGCAGCCATTGTTATCCAGAGGGAAAATATTTCCAGTCATTTCCTGGTCAATTCCCGGTCATCAAAGATTTCCCCGGTCATTAAAAATAATTTATGATGAACAGCCGTTAATACAATAGCTTTTCTTACTCCTTAAATCGGATTATCCACAATCTTTTAAACTAAAATAATTGTTATCGCATTGTTTAAACTAAAGTGAATGTTATCGCATTTTTTTGCTAAAATTAAATAGGAAGAACAGTTGTTTTGAAGGTATTTTAATATTTGACCTGATCCATTTCAAATCTACACTTCAAATGCAGGATTTCTGGGCGAAGCGATATGTTGTTTGTAGACAAAATTAGGCAAAACGTATTTATCTAATTTGAGAAAAAACAATTCGTTTTGAGATATTTGGATAATTTTAATTTTGACATTTGCTTAAAAAAGTATACATTTTTTCTTTAAACATCTGTAGTTTTTAAACTATATTAGTCATTAAAATTCTCTTTCGAAATTCTGTTGAGGTTTACTGTCCGCTTTCCATGGTTACCGCAAACTTTATTTTACAAATTCCCTGACTATTCTCTGAATAATTTTTCATTTTTCATGACCACTGCCACAATTTTATTCTTGTGATATTTTTAATGGAGAATCATGAATTAGTGAAAGTAAACAATATTTACTTAACATTTTTAATTTATTATTTTTAGGGTTATTTAACATGTCTCTTACAGAAATGCCTTGAATTTTGCAAGTTGTTTTATTTTTAATCCCTAACTTTTTCATGGATTTCCCTAACCAACTAAATTCCCTGACTTTTTCCCAGACTTACAGATTTCCATGACCTGCAGCCTCTGTGTTTTGAATTCTGCCAAAGAATTTTAAAAAAGTTCAAAATTAACCCGTCCCTGAAATGATTTAGCCCGCAAAAAACTCGCAGGATGTGTTTAATTATAACAAGACAAATTTAACAAAAAATTGGGAAATAATATCATTTTTGATTTTTCGGAAAAATATACTTTTCATATTTGCATACAAATTGCCGTCTTAAAGAAGAAATTTGTACTTTTTTATTCTGAATCTTGAAGTATATAACCTGCCTCATTTCAAATGAATCCGGATCCTAGCAAATTAAAAAATTATTATTCATGTTCTGTAGTAAAAGTTTTGTTTTTATTCGACGACCTTCAAAATGAATGGAATCATAAGTTTGTAACTTAATGAAACAATAGAAATATTTCAAATAATCCCTATTGGTGACTTTTCAAACCATTAAAAGCATTTTTCAATACAATTATTTAAAATGTAACAATTATTATAGAATTTTTAGTATTTTGAGAATGGAAAATCGTTTCTGAAGATTTATTTTAGTATTCTCTGCGCTTTGTATAGAGTAATGAAAATAACAGAAGGAAAGATATGACAAGACTAGAGTGGATTTATGTCAGGAAGATCATGTACGGATAAAACATTTAGCTTGAGACAGATGACAGAAAAAATTGTAAGAGTAAATAAAAAAGTTTTCTGTGCATTTGTTGACCGAGAAAAATTGTTTGACAAGGTGGAAAGAAGTAAACTTTGGGAAGTCCTGCATGAGTACGATGTCAATGGATACATCCTACAAGCAATAAAAACAATATATGCAGATAGCACAGCGAGTGTTAGGGTAAATGGGAAACTGAGTGACTGGTTCGATATTATGCAAGGTGTTAGGCAAGGATGCATTATATCCTCATGGCTGTTTACTATATTCATGGGCAAGTGTCTGAGAATTGCCCTCTTCGACGAAGAAGGTGTAGATCTCGGGACAGTGAGGGTACGTGGATTAGCGTTCGCAAATGATAAGGTTGTTATGAGAGAGTCGATCGAAGCCCGGTAAGAAGGTTTGCATTGAAAAGTATTCGAAAATTTCCTGTTCAATGGTGACGTGACAATGATTGAATCCTTTCCGATACCGTTTTTGTCCTCGCATTTTGAATCTCCATAACAGTAGAAGTTATCTCTTAAACTGAATCCTTTTCTGTACCCAGTGGTGACAATATTTTTCTGAATACTTTGGTATACCCCAAAACAACCATGAAGTAGAACATTTTTCATCCCTTTTGAATTTATAAATTTCGCTGTTCTTATTTACTGTTTTTTTGAATAATGATGAGGTTATCAGCATTTGAAAAGACAGTATTAGTCACTTTACGTTGTCAATATTGATTTCTATATAGATACCTGTGATGAAAACTATTTTTTTTTAAATTTGTTTATCATGATTTCATATTTTTTGAATTGATCACATTTGAATAAAGCGAGAGTTTTGTGATAAAATGATGTTTTTTTATGGACAATCCTACTATATTTTGCCAATTCTATGCTTTAGAAGCGCCTTCTAAGGCGTTAAATGAAAATGGCGCTTTTAATTTATTTCAGGTTACGTTTGACAGTTCCGATATGCTTTGAAAGGGATTGAGATCCAAATATTTTTGCTGCCTAATCGGGAATTAAAAAAATAATGACATACACAGCATTCCTAGGTATTGACATTTTTAATACCTTTGAATACAAGCCTCCTTACCAGGAGGCTTGCAAAGAATGTTGAGCAAACTGAGTACAAGCATAAAGAACATGGGCCTCAAAATTAACGTAACTAAAACAAAACTTACGGTGTTTGAAGGAGAGGATGAGAAAACAATATGCAACATTGTCCTAAATGATGAGAGAATAGAACAAGTTGATAAGTACATATACCTTGGTAGCCTATTCACTATAAGGACGAAAAGATAGATGGAGAGTTAGATAGGCGTATGAACGAGGGTAAGAAGGTTATCGGTAGAGCAGGATCCATTATCAAAAGTAAAAATGTATCAGTTAAAGCTAAAAGAACAGTACATAATTCTATATTCATAACCACTGTGCTGTTCGTTAGTGAGACCTGGACCTACCAAGAAAAGGATAAGAGTAAAATGAACGCGATGGGCATGCAATTCTTGCGCAATATGTGCGGTAAAATGCTAATGGACAAAGTCAGTAATGAGAAAATCCTCAAAGAATGCGGTGTAAAGGAGACCCTGGTTGGCATATGTAAAAGAAATTCGTTAAGATGGTGTGGGCATTTTAAGAGAATAAAAGATGAACGACTGACGAAACAAGTATATCAATGTAAAGTAAATGGCAGCACATCCAGAGGCAGACTGGGGAAAGAATGGTTAGAGTGTGTTAATAATACCCTAATTCAAAGGGACATAAGAAGCCATAGAAACACAAGATCTTGCATGAGAAAATGCATGGACGTGAAGGAATCACCTGGAGTGATCGCTAGAGAAATTGATCAGCGACCTGGGTCGCATCAGTATTGCGAAACGAACGTGTTATTTAAATAAACAACACGGGAATTCTAGATCAATCTAAAAATCTATACCCCCCCCCTCCCCTGCGGCATCCTAAAACTCACTTCCTCGTCGACTGAGTTACGCCTACCCCGAAAGGGATATGGCTTAATGGTATAATAGTAATAATAATAATTGCAACATTCTTTAAACAAAGAAATCTAATTTTCAAACCAAGCTTTGCGACCGATTACCGAAACTTAATAATCCTTGGACTTTATTGGTCTCAATAAATCAATAAATATGAGCTTGGCAGTTTTTTTGAATTGTCAACAATTGACGAGATACTATCAACTTCGATGAGTAGCAGTAGCAGTTGAGTAAATTTAAATATAAATAAAAACGAGAAAATGTGTAATATATAAAAACGAGGGCACGCGTGACTGAAAGATGATGACATCGTTACGAAAATAGCAGGCGATATGTTAATGTTATGATATTCCAGTTATTACTGCATTTGAGTATTGTGTAGCTTGTAGTATGAGTACATGAACGCATACAGGGACACCAGCTCACCAAATGTACGTTTGTGGCGCCAGATCGCAATGCGTGGGCTCATAAAGTAATTTAGCCAAGGCGCGCACTTTGACTCTGAGGCACTGAGGCGTTTGCGAATTCGTTTGCATAATAATTAATGAGCTTTTGAGCCCTCAGCTCGACCATTTTGATCCATCGCAAGAACAAAATAAAATCTTTGGAGATCAATTAAAACTTATTATTGGTAAGAGGTCCAAATCATACTCAAAATTATATTCTATTAGAACAAAACCATAACTGTAAGAAAAAATTAATAATCTACAAAAATAATTAACATATAATTATTTTCTTACATAAAAAACTAAAAATAAATAAGGAATTAAAATTAATGACTTGATGGATTTCTAGTTTCAAGCAATTTAAATATTTCCTTGTTAGCCGCTTTTACAACATTGTATCAATATTTAACTACCATGATAATGAGCTATTTTCTGTAATTTTCATACTTAGCAGCTATTTAAAAATAAAGCAAAGTTAACTTTAATTACTTTTTAACAATAAAGAAAACGAATTTCAATGAGTTTTTTATTTATAAATTCTAAACTCTTAAACGACAACGACATGCTGTTTCTAGCCTTTAAAAATCTATCTCTAGACTTCAGTAAAAAATTATCGACCGGAGGTGCGAAATCTAAAGCACTTAGTTGAAATTACAAAGTTATAAGAAAAAAATTGAAACCTTAGCCTTGAATTGAATTATAATTTAACTAACAATAGTGTTGCCAACTATTTATCAGAAATAAAATTTCCATCTGCTTTCAAACGTATGTAATTCTGACGGAAAAAAATATTTTACTGGAGAAACTTGCAAATTACTTCATTGAGTAATGTCTTCATGCTGCAATTGTAAATTTACTTGAGGGCATATAAAAGCCTATGTATGTTATTTGCCTTGAAAGATATTTTTTACGACATGCCTATAAGTTTATTCATAGAAACAGCTAATATAAATGATGAACCAAAATAAAAACCAATACTTGCAATGTAAAATTCGAAGTGAATTATAACATAATTTTTTTCTTCAAATCTAGGAATTCTTCCTACTTGTGAGACTTATTCTTGCAAACAGTCTTTTTAGCTACCGTTCCTGAGTCGGTGAGATCATTCTTGAAAGTAAGAATTAGTTCAACGAGCGCATTTTACCGCCTGATAATCAGTTGGCAAATATTGCTTCAGTACTTGTGCTACACATCATTGCAGTTCGTTAACATTGCTTGAATGTAGGCATAATTATTTTTTCAAACACTAGTTAACAAATAATTTTTTATTTGCTTTTCGAATTGTAATAGTGAGGAATGAGTACACTCTCACAAATATCTGTTCGAATTTTCAATCATATTCAAGTAACGTTTTCCGCAATCACTGTTATTGAAATTTTAATCACATTTATATGAAAATTCAAACATATGTGTTCTTGAAGATTCAAATCTTGTAATTGAAAATTCAGTTACAAGCATATGAAAAATATGGCCGAAAGTGCCAAAATGCGAATTTTTCAGGAGACACAAAAAACTGTCTAACTTTAACGCATTTCATTTTAAACAAAAAACTGATCAAAACTTATTAAAGGAACAGCGCGTCCAGAAAAACGCCGATTTTTATTCCATTAAAGAGTTGCATAACTTTTTTAATTAATAATTTTAAAAAACAAGAATTACATTTGAGCTATTACTTATAGTTCTATCCAATCGCGATAGAAGCGCTTGAAAATAAGCAAAAATCTGCAAAAGAACCCTTGTCAAAAAACAGCGCGTCCCAAAAAGCGCCGGATCGAAGACAGAAAAATCTGCACAAATTTTTATTTAAAAATGTTAAAAACCCAAATGTTTTCAAGCTATTATTTAACTCTGATGAAACATGAAAGGAATGTCCTGAAAGAAGCAACCACCTCCGAAAAAAGCCCGTGTCAATGATGCGGCGCATCCCCAAAAATGAAAAAATTGACACACAAAGAGTTTTATCACTTTTTTTATTTGTAAATTACAAAAAAAAAAAAGTAATTTCGAGCTATTATTTAGCTTAATGGAATTGTGAAAAGAACAGACAAAAAGAAGTAGAGAAGACCACCCTACAGTAGATAATGTTCCTACAATAGGCAATCATATATTAAAACTAAAAATCAATCTCAAATAACTAACTTGAATTTTAATTTATTAACACATATAGGGTCCTAAATGTTGATTAAATTAATTATTTTAACCACATTAGTATCTTGAATAAATGATTATCTAATATAAGTTCATTATCTGTAGGATGGTCTCCCCTAATCACTAAAAAAATACCGAACCTGGATTTTGACCAAGCATTTCTAACTTGAGCTGGATCATAATCATCTACATGGACATGAGTTAGGTCAACACAATTATTTTAAGCCAATAATACGAATATCCCAAATTTGGCACTTACGCTCATTTGCCCGACGAACCTTCATGTGATTGAATTTTGATTAAAGTTGTGTAGAAGTACTTACGTCACAAATGAGGACTCTTTTGACTTCTCCACACTTTGCACACTCGGATCTGACATCCGTCTGATATTCCAACAGAAGAGAAACTTCATTGTCGAAATCTTCTGGTTTGAAGAGATTTTTGATAATCACAACACGCTCATGTTTTTGAGGCTCTCCGGGCAATCGATCTGGTCGCCAATCAAATAATCTAGAAAAATAAATGTTGAATACAAATTCGTTACATTACCAAGGATCATGAATCAAACTGGTGAATTAATAAAATAAAATATCTCAAAATGTATAAAATCTGAAGATTTGAAGGCATGTAGAAAAAATTAATGATAATATTAAATATTTCTTTTCATAAGTAAGCATTTTATGCAATCGAAATTTGAATGCTTCGACACTATAAAAAATTATTAATATTCAAATGGTTTAAAATTCAAGAAAGAAAACTATGAATCCGTTCATTCAATTCAAGAAAAAAATCCAAACCTTATTTGAAGGAAAAAATAACAGTAAAATACAATAAATACGAGAACAGTAAGAAAACGGGTGACGAAAATGATGATCTCAGACGTGCACAGTTGGGAGTCTCCCATCTGTGCACGTGAACAGTTGAGACAGTCCCAACTTTTCTCGTTGAAATTTATACCTGCATAGTCAGGAGTCTCCTAATTGTGCACGTGCTCATATAGGACACTCCCAACTGTGCATTTCAAGATTTGGACGTGCACAGATGGTATCCTACCAACGGTTCACGTGCACAGATTGGATACTACCAACTGTGCACGTCTGAATTAATACGATCAGATTTTCAACATACAAGTCCATTTGCATAGATGGGATACTCCCAAATGTGCATGTCTCTATTAATGCATTCATATTTTTCACTTAAAAGTCCACGTGCACAGATGGTACACGTCAAACAGTGCACGTGCACAGTTGTACCACCGGCCCTCGACGTACAAAGTTGGGCTCGTACACAGTTGCTCCGTGCACAGTTGTACACCCTCCCAAAAAAAGAAGTGCACATTTGGGAGTCTCCCATCTGTGCACGTGGACTTGTCAGTTGAAAATCTGAGCGTATTAATTGAGATGTGCACAGCTGGCAGTGACCCATCATGTGCACGTGCACAGTTGGGTGGCCCCAATCTATGCACGTGGACTTGTCAGTTGAACATCGAATCGTATAAATTGAGACGTGCCGAGTTGGGAGTGTCACATATGTGCAAGTAAACGCGTCTCCCATCTGTGCATGTAGACAGTTGGAACACTTCAAACTGTGCACGCTGAAATTTAGACATGCACAGATGGGCCGGTGCACAGTTGTGCCTGTGGCCATCAACGTGCACAGTTGGGCTCGTGCACAGTTGCTCCGTGCAGTTTCACCCTTCCCTAAGAAAACATAATTTTGTTTCTCTCGAAATACAAATACACTATAGTTTTCAAATGTGTGGTAAATTGACTATATATTGCCTGTCACTCCTAAATATTTTATCGAAAAAAAGGTAGTTATTTTGAGAAATTTTCATTAATTAACTTTTCAAAAAATCGAAACAGCTTTATCAATTTTTATTCATTCTTCGTTTTTCTTATTGGTTTCAAAAGAGTGAAAAAAACTGGACAAACTGCAACAAGACAAACCTTAAAATTTCCAAATTTCCAAAGAAGGCCAAAGTTTTTAATGTAAAATTGGCAAAAAACTACTTTTACCCTTAAAACTTTCAAATAACCGTACCCAATGTAAAGATGTCGCTGCGTAAATTTAAAAATACGTGTCTCCTTATTTTCCATGTAAAAAAAATATATTTCATTGGCAAGCTAATTTTAAACATGCCACCCGTCGGTCTGCACGATTTAAATTGGATTCGGTCAAAATTAATAAAATTCCCAGCATTTCTATATACATAATCAACATTTAAAGAATTCAAACATTTCTTTATCGTTGGTTTTAAATTAAAAGCTGTATATTTTGAAATATGTACTACCTGTTATCAACACTTAAGAACAAATATAATTTTTTTTAGTTCTGTCCTATACTAAATGGGATTGTATCCATGATAAAAATGTTTCTACAATTAAGTGGAAATTTCGGAGAAAGTGGTTTCTGATTTTTTATTCTTATTTTTTCTCTGCCTTTTTAATATTCTTCCAACACAGAAATCTAATTTTCAATCGAAGCATGCAAATTCCGATTTTCACACAAAAGAGTTCTAAAAATAAATCTGCAAATTCTATTTTCTATTATCGCATCTAATGCTTAGTAAGTTAGAATAAATCGACGTGGGTGCTTTCGACGTGTGTGGGTTCATTTTGATTAAGTCATTGAATGAAACTATAAGTATGAATGAGTAACTTATCAGCTCAGCCAAAGGAAAGGACTAGAATTTTACCTCACAATAAGGCAGTATCGATTTTTAATGTGTTAAAGACGACTTAAGGTGATCAACTATTGATGAGAGAAATCGACACCGCCAGGTAGAACTCTTTATCAAATGTAAAATCATTCAACAAATTGAAACCTCACTTCATGAAAGTGAGACCTTGATTACATGTCTCTTGTAGAAACATGCATAAACATGCAGAGATTGCTCGATTACAGTACAGCGATCTTTGACGTGTAACGTACGTATAATCAATAACGATCCCGACAAATTATCCAGAGCTATTCGAGCCCGGAGCTGTTTCGAAGGGATTCTCATACGTAGATCAAATGATAGTTGCTTTATCCTTTCAGTAATGGGCTGCATGCCTCTTCTGTTGAGTTTTTTTTAGATCCAGGTTACTAGAATTCTATTACTCTTTACAACCAGTAGCGTAGCCAAGAAGGGAGTAGGGACATAACCCCCCGCCTCCCCCTCCCAAAATTTCACAGACTCTGTACTGTGTATACTGAATATTTTTATTCTACTTGCACAAAAGCCCGTCTCACTATATCCTTTGACAGCTCTACCACCCTAAAGGTTAAAAGGAAAAGAGTGATAATCGGTACCGATCATCAACCCAAAACTATGACACAAGATTCTAGAATATTAAAGATTTAAATACAATAATTGCTTAGAGCATTTCACCTATTTTCTACTGAGGGCTTTTGCAGAAAACAAAACTTATAATTTCTATAATCTTCTATACCATCATGGCATCTTTTAGAGTCCTCTTTTAGACTCCTTACCACCATTAGCATCATAATTGTATGATTCTAAATGACCAATAAGTCGATGAAAATAGAACCTTCGGGGAAACGGAAATATTGCGGATTTATTCAGCAGAGTTCCAAAGACAAATATAACATAATAAATTGATCTTTTATATAAAATTATAAACCGTTCTTCGTTCACTTAATCTTGTATCATCATATAGAGTAACGCCATCAACAGTGGGCCACCCTTTACTAGTGCCATCCTCCCTGCTCTAATTCTCGCCTGAGAAAATATAATTAGAAAATAAATTAAGAAATGAGGGTAACAACTGATAAAAAACAATTTTTCGAAATTTTGTTTTGAACAGCTTCGAGTAATTTAGGGCACTATTTATCGGTAAATATGAGAAATATTAAAAAAATAATTACTTCTTTCATGCGAAAAAAATTAATTTTAAAATGATGTATGTGAATTGAATGTTAAAAGAGTAATTTAACTGGATAAAGACCATTTAGTTTATCCTTCCCTAAACACAGTACTATAACGCTGTTTTTCAAATTTATGAGGTGAGAAACTGTTTCAAGACCATTTTGTTTTTCGCCTCTTCCAAGCAGAAAATTTGTTTAAAAATATATTAACATCTTTAATGTAGAGCTCTGGGGAACTTGGTTCTATAATTTTATCAGAATTTTATTGTACATTTCAATGCCTATCACAGAAAAAAATGTTTCTTCATCTTGTAAACTTTCACATTTGGTCTTTATCCAGTTGTCATTCTCATTTTTTCAAATATTAAAAATGTCTATTACACAAAACTTTTCGACATATAAGGGGTTATATGTCATAATGGTGGTTAGTGGTCAAAACGGCGTGGAATTATACGTTAGTTCTGATGATTTTGCACGCTTACTATATTTAGTATAATATACTTATTAATTTTCGCAGCGCTAACTATAAATTTTAAATATACTAATAAGAAGCTGTAAAATGTCTAGATTGCAGATAAAGGATTTCATCTTTGCCCAACTTAACAATCACTTTTTATACATCTTTGAATATGATCCTAACCTTAAGTGACTCATTATTGCTGTCTTTACTCTTCGATAAAAAGCTAACGAATTTGGCAAGAAAAAGTGAAGAATCACCGTTCAAAATCTTGTATTCGCAACAACTGTGTTATGAGCCTATAACGCCTATTTCGCGCGATACTAGATTACCAATCACGGCCAAACAGATGACTGCCACGTCAGTCGTATGTTTTCACGACCAAAGATATTATAAACATCACGACTCACTTTTCAGACGGCCCTACAGTCTCATAAAATGCTGATTTCGAATAAAATATCGTAGGAATCGTTTTTATTTATTTTTTACATATGGGACCTACAGACCGAAGAAAAATTTTTGTTCCGAAAATATCGTATATCACTCGTAGGGTTAGAGAGGTCCTCACGTGGAGCTCGATGTTTTCAAAGACGACTTGAAAAACCATGGACTTTGGCCATGGTATTACAACTCGTCCTGCAAACATCGATCTCCCCGTACAGAACTGTCTAACCCTACTAGTGACGTAATATACTATTGTTTCGCATTTTCCGCGTCACTAGTCTTTCTGATTTTCTAGGTAGTTTCTTTTGATTTTAAATCCTCTGGGCGAAATTGATTTCCTTTGACAAAAATGCGAATACTGTAAATATTTACGCAGAAAAACTTGAAAACTTACAAAATTTGACAACCTTGTAAAATTAATGCCAGCTATTTTTATCCGAAGTCCAATGAAAATAGCTGTTAATTGTTTTGCAAAGCTGTCAAAGTGATCTGGCGGTGGTTACATTTTATATACGTGTGGATGCAAAAATACGGCTGCGTTTCTATCCCATTTTTAGACAAAAAAAAGCTAAATATTTTTTTATGTATGTATTCATGATTATGTACTGAACCAAGGAAATTTTTTCGGGATTCGCAATAATTGGCTAATTGAAATTCAATTTTTATAAACAAATGCAAAATTACGAGTACTCCATTTTTATGCCCAATCAACTACAGAGATTTTGACGAAGACTCGTAGCAATCATACTTTGCAATTTGACAACAATTGTTAATTATTTAAAACATTTTACAAACAACGGCACCGTTTCGCAACTTCTAAATGCATATTCTCAATTTTTATACGGGATCAACTACAAATGTCTTGTCAATATCTCCTTACTATGATAATTTGCAAATTCTCTCTAATTGTTATTTATTTAAACAACTTTTAAAATAATTGCACAGTTTGACTATATTACAATGAGTACCCACCATTTCTTCAGAAATCTACTAATAAAATTCCTGCCAATCACTCTGTGAAATAATATTTTTAATTGAACAGCTTAAACAAATACTTGTGAATATATAATTGTAATTTATCATAGCAAAAAGGCAATGACAAGACTTTTCTGGTTCTCAGGGCCGCGTTGGGAATCTGAAAATCTTAAAAAATCCAGATAATCCGGTTGTCACGTAGACCACGGTCTGATGAAGAAATCAAAATATATTGAAAATTAATTTCTAAGTGGATTGGCTAGCCATTTAACCCTTGTGCACACTCTCAACTCTATCCGCGTTGTTACACACCCACACAGAAAAAAATGAGGGTTCAGTAAAGTTGTGGCTTGAGTAAAAGTTGGTATCATTTAGAACTGAGGCTCCAATGGAACTCTTTTTGAGGGTTCCTTTTTAGTACCTAACTTCTTTCAAAAATGTAATATTATCGTATTATTGCAAGTGTGCACTATTTTCCTTGTAAGAATTACTAATATCTATAATTGTAGTTTTTTCATTAAATTTTTCCCAGTGCAATATTATTTAATTCGAATTACAAAGTAAAATGTATACCATAAACTTGTAAAATCTCCGTAGTGACTCAACGCTGAAGTGAAAAAAGGGCTCCATTGGAACTGCTTCAATCCATGCTTTGGGTTCATTTAGAAACCATTCATCATGTTGGGTTCCTTTTCAGCAAGAGAGGTTCCTTTTTGTTGCAACTCCTTTGGAACCAGAAATTGGTTCTAATAGAAACCCCTGTTTTTCTGTGTAGGTGTGCCAAATGTGCTTTAGGCAAAGTCGGAAGCTAGTTCTTTTTAGGGGTTATGCATGGCATGCGTTCAGGAAAACCCAGATGTGCTAAATGTGTCATAGGCGAAGTTAGAAAACAAAACATTCGCTTCGAATTGTCCAGCTTACGAATCCTACGATATCAAAAGTTTGTGAATACTGGAATGAAATTGTTGCTTTCTCAGTACGCTTCTCAAATCAAGGTTTCTATTATTATCTTGACGTTTGAATAAAACATCAGTGAGAGTACTACAGTCGACAAGAGTTCTTATGTGATAATATAATCTTCATTTAATATGAACGAAACCGAAAGTGTAAATGGCTCTTCTCACAATGTGAGTGAGTTGATGTTTAAAGAAAAACGTATGGATAAGTTGAAAGGCATGAAGAAATCATAAAATTTTAATTTGATTCAATCCGAACAAATTGTAATTCTAATTGGTGTACATGAAAGCTGTGCAAGTGCAAGAAGGCGAAATTGCATTTGTAATTCAAAATGTCATAATTTGACATCTTGCGTTAACAAGTAACCGGTATATTATATATAAATAATTAAAAACTAAAGGTTAACAACCACCGCAGGGTCCCACTGGGAGCAACTGTCATCTAAAAAATTACATCGGCTTGATCTGTACATGATCTTCCTGGCATAAATCCACTTTGGACTTCCCATATCTTTTCTTCTGTAATTTCCATTACCCTTATTTTTATAAATTATATCACTCAGACAAATAACATCGCTTTCCAACATCTTTTCTAATCTAACATTGAATTGAATAAATCTTGAGAATTCCTGGATCACACATTGCCATTTGGATAATGTACTTTCTGGAATGAAGGCCGGTTTCGAAGCTTTTTTACGATAAGAGTATCTTTTTTTCTGTGATGATGTGGTTTCCTTTTGGCATATACGTGAAAGGATGTCATTCGTATCGAAAGTGTGGATGAATCATTTATCGGGACCATAACCCTGGACGTCGGTCAGTTTTATGCGGGCGCAGTAGTAGAATTTGATCAAACTTCGTTTTGCGGCCACTTGGGGAGCAATAAGCGACCTGCTCGCCCCTAAAACTCGAGCCCCCGAGGTCTCGTAGCCCCACTGATGAATCAGCCCTTGGCCTCTTCTTAACCACCCTAAACAACTTTCGATGGATCCCTACAACTTCTTTACTTTTGCTTCTTCCTAATTATAGAGGCAGTTATTGTACTCATTTTATAATAAAAAATATTAGGGTCACTTTTGATAGGAACATTTTTTTTGCTAAAGCATTATCAAATATGGTTTTTTTTTTAGTGGATTGAAGATTTTTGATCTACTTGTCTAAACCAAAATGGATATAGTTTTTGGTTGTGAAAAAAATTATCTCTAGGTCCGCTGGGATTCGAACCCAGGTCTTCAGGTTACCGGTCAGAGCAACAACGGTCAGTTTAAACTTGAAATAAAAAACAGTTGACTTCAACAAAGAAAACTAATTCTCTACCAAAAAAGGTGAATTTTCCATAAAATAGTTGAACCCTCGACCAAATAGTTGAATTTTCAACTTAAAAAAATCAACTTTCAATTAAACAATATAAATTTTATATAAAAATGGAATATTTACATATTGAGAAAAGTTCTCAATAAAAGAAAATGTTCAACAAAACAGTTAATTTTGCAACCAAAGAGATAAATTTCCAACTGAAATTATGAATCTTCAAAAAAATGAATATTGTACAAAAGAGTTCAATATTCACACCAAAATATGATTTTTTTGTAATAAATGATATTTCAAACAGAAAATATTTTAATTCAAAATAAAAAAACAGTTCAATTCAACCAAGAAAAAAGACAAATTGAAAAATAAATTGTTGAATCCTCAACCAAATAGTTGAATTTTCAACTAGAAAAGATAAACTTTTGATTAAAAAATATAAATCTCAAACCAAAAATGGCATATTTACATTTTTATTAAAAAAAGTTCAAAATAAAAAAATAATTTTTGCAACAAAACAGTTAATGTTGCAACCAAAGAGATAAATTTTCAACTGAAATTATGAATCTTCAAAGAAATGAATTTTCTACAAAAGAGTTCAATATTCACACTAAAAGATTTTTTGTTGTTGTAATAGACGATATTTCAACCAGAAAATATTTTTATTCAAAATAAAAAACAGTTCAATTCAACCAAAAAAAAAATTGAAAAATAATTTTGAATCCTCAAACAAATAGTTGAATTTTCAACTACAAAAGATCAGTTTTTAATTTAAAAAATATGCATTTTCAACCAAAAATGGAATAGTTATATTTTTAGTAAAGAGAAACGAATTCTCAATAAAAAAGGGCAAATTTTCCACAAAAGAGTTAATTTTTCAATCATAGAAATGAGTTTTTAACTAAAACGGGAATTCTTAAACAAATAAAATGAATTTGCAACAAAAGAGTTCAACATTCAACCCAAGAGAGGATTTTTTAAACATGATTTTCTAAAAGTGAAATAGTTGATTTTTTAACCAAAAAGATGAATTCTCAACGAACTATACAATAGATGATATTTCAACCAGAAAATATAATAAATAAAAGCAAGCAACAGTGGAATTTAAAAAAAATGGAATTTTTATTAACCAAAAAAAAATAATTCTCAATAAAAAAAGGAATTTTTAACAAGATAGTTAATTTTTCAACGAAAGAGATAATTTTAAATTAAAATAATCAATCTTCAAAAAAAATGAATTTTCAACAGAAGAGTTTCACATTTAACCCAAAAAATGATTTTTTGAGTAAGAAGATTAATTTTCTGAAAATGGAATAGTTAAATTTTCATATAAAAAACTTTCAACCAAGTAATTTAATTTTTAACCGTGTAGTTTAATTTTTAAGCCAAAAAGATGAATTCTCAATAAAACATGTAATAAATATTTCAACCAGAAAAATATTTTAATTTGAAAAAAAAAACAGTTGAATTCTACCAGAAAAGACGAATTTTCAACAAAATAATTGAATCCTCTACCAAATAGTTGAATTTTTAACTGGAAAAATCAATTTTCAATTAAAAATATCACTTTTCATAAAAAAATGGAATATTTACATTCTTGGTAACAACAAATTATTATTAATAAAAAAAAGGAATCTTTAGCAAACCAGTTAATTTTTCAACCAATTAGATGAATTTTCAACTGCAATGATAAATCTTCAAAAAACAAATTAATTTTTCAACCAAGAAGATTAATTATCTACTATATTATATTTGAATTTTCTAGTAAAAAAAAAAAATTTTTAACTAGACCAAAACGAATTGAAAAAAAAATTAAATTTTCAACCAGAAAAGTAAATCTTGAGAAAAAAATTTCTTAAGAAAGTAGTTCAAGTTTCAACCAAGTGATTGAATTTGTAACAAATAGTTTCAATCAAAAAGATGGATATTCTAACAAAAAAGAATATAAAAAAAACATGATTTTTTAACCAGAAGAGATCAATTTTTAATTAAGCTAATCAATTTTTAATAAAAAAAGCGAATTTGCACTAAGAAAGTAAAATTTTCAAAGAAAAAGGCGAATCTTTAAAAAATGAATTTTTAGCAACATATGACAACAAAGTAGTTGAATTATAAACCAAATAGTTAAATTTTCGATCAGAAAGATAAAATTTTAAACCAGAATATTATTTTTTTATTGAAAAGACAATTTTTCAATGAAATATATCAATTTTAAAATAAATGGTTTAATTTTGAAGCCAAAAAGACATATTATCAGCAAATCAGGTTTTCAACAAAATTTTTCAACAATAAAATAAATTTTCTAGCAAATATGAAATTAAAACGAAAGTTAATTTTTAAACAAATTGTTGAATGTTTAACCCAAAATATGAATTTTCAACTAAAATGGTGAATCTTAAAAAAAAGGAATTTAAAAAAAAGGAGTTCAACGTTTAACCCAAAAGATGACTTTTTTTAACCAAGAAGTTAAATTTTCTGAAATTGGAGAAGTTAAATTTTCAGATAAGAAAATTAATTTTTAACCAAACAAAAACGAATTTTCAAAAAAAAATTCAATTGAAGATATGAAACCTAAAAAAAATATTTTGAACAAGAAAAAAAGAATTTTCAGAAAATATTAAATTTTCAACCAAAAAGGTGAATCTTAAAAATAATCATTTTTAACAAAGTGGATTAAATTTTAACCAAGTCATTGAATTTTTAACTAAATAGTTAAATTTTTAACCAAAAACATGAATTTTCCACGAAGAAAATGATTTTTCTACCAAAAAGTAACTTTCAAAAAAATACATGAATTTTCAACTAGGAAAGATGAATTTTTAATCAAAGTATTCAATTCTAAAATAAAACTGACAACATAGTGCAACAAAGTAGTTGATTTTTAAACGAATAGTTACATTTTCAATGAAAAAAGATGAATTTTTGACCTGGAAGATTAATTTTCTAACAAAAAAGACGAATTTTCAACAAAATATATCAATTTTCAAAAAAATCTTTGAATTTGGATTCCAAAAAAGACGAATTATCTACAAAAGAGTTGAATTCTTAACGCGAAAATATTTTTCAACAAAAATGTTAATTTTCTAGCAAATAGTTAAATTTGTAACCAAATAATTTAATATTCAACCAGAAATGTGAATTTACAGAAGAAAATTAATTTTTAACCAAATTGTTGAATGTCCAACCCAAAAATTTGGATTTTCAACTAAAGTGATGAATATTAAAAAAGTAAAATTAATATGTAACAAATGAGTTCAACATTCAATCCAAAAAATGATTTTTCAAACAAGAAGACTAATTTTCTAAAAATGGAATATTTAAATTTTTAACCAAAGAGATGAATTTTCAACCAAGATGGTTAATTTTCTATCAAAAAAAAATTTTCAAAAAAGTACAGGAATTTTCACCAAGGAAAGATCAAATTTCAATTAAAGTAATCAATTTTCAACCAAAAATAAAGTATTTTAATTTTCAGATAAAAAAAATTGATTTATAACCAAAAAAACAACAAGTAGTTAAATTTTGAATTTAAATAAACAGTTTAGTTTTTAACCAAATTATTGAATTTTCAACCAAAGATATGAATTTGAAAAAAGTTAATTTTCAAACAAATTGTTGAATTTTCAACCCAAAAAATATAAATTTTCAACCAAAATGATGAATCTTCAAAAAGCGAAATGATTTTTCAACAAGATTCAAACCAAAAGATGATTTTTCAACCAAGAAGATTAACTTTCTAAAAATGGAATAGTTGAATTTTTAACCAAAGAGAATAATTTTTAACCAAGATGGTTAATTTTCTACAAAAGAAAAAAAAATTTCAAAAAAATACAGGAATTTTCACCAAGGAAAGATCAATTTTGAATTGAATGGCCTAGAAGATTATTTTTCTAATAAAAAAGACCAATTTTCAACAAAGTATATTAATTTTGAAAAAAATGGTTGAATTTCGAAACCAAAAAGACGAATTATCTACAAAAGAGTAGAATTTTCGATCCAAAAATAATATTTTTCAGCAAAAAATTCAATTTTCTAGCAAATATTTAAATTTTCATAATAAGAGTTTAATGTTTAACCAAATAATTCAATTTTCAACCAAAAATATGAATTAAAAAAAAGTGAATTTTCAATTAAAATGATAAATCTTCAAAAAGAAAAATTATTTTTGAAGAAGATTCAACCCAAAAGATTTTTTTAACCAAGAAGATTAATTTTCTAAAAATCGAATAGTTACATTTTTTTCAATCAAAGAGATTCGTCTGGAATATTTGATCTCTTAAACAGTTAAATTGATTTATTCATGGTATTTTTTGTTGAAAATTCAACTATTTTGTTAAAATGAAATCTTTTGTTTTCAAAAATTCATGTCATTTGTTGAAAATCCATCTTTTCTGGTTGAAAATTTAACTATCTTCTAACAAATTCGTTTTTTTAACTTGAAAATTTAACTATTTGGTTAAAAATTCAACTATTTTGTTAAAAATTCATTCTTTTGCTTGAAAGTTCAACTATTCGTTTGAAAATGCAACTGTTTCGTCTGATTGAATTTTAAAACTATAAAGACTTATTTAAAAAAAAATGATCGAATTTTCAAAAAAAAAAGATGAAAATAAAAAGTGAAAACAGTTGAATGACCTAGAAGATTAATTTTCTAATAAAAAAGAAAAATTTTCAACAAAGTATATTAATTTTAAAAAAAATTGTTGAATTTTGAAGCCAAAAAGACGAATTATCTACAAAAGAGTTGACTTTTCAATCCGAAGATAATATTTTTCAGCTAAAAGGTTAATTTTCTAGCCAGTAGTTAAATTTTCATAAAAAGAGTTTAATTTTTAACCCAATAATTCAACTTTCAACCAAAAATATAAATTTAAAAAACAATTGAATTGTCAACCCAAAAATATGACTTTTCAACTAAACGATGAATATTCAAAAAGCAAAATGATTTTTCAACAAAAGAGTTCAACATTCAAGCCAACAATGATTTTTTTAACTGAGAAGATTAATTTTCTATAAATTAATTGAATTTATTAAATTATATACAAAATTATACGTGTCGTATAATTTGTGGTAAAATCATACATATTTTATATGCTGAATTAATTGATTATAATATTATTACAATAATTATTAAATGTATTAAAGTTAAATTTTCAACTGAAGAGATTCTTTTGAAATACTTTATCTCCTAAATAGCTCAATTGATTTATTCATGCTTAAATTATCAATGTTTCCTTGATATTGATTACATTATTATCCTTAAATTGACCGTCTAGTGGCACTTGACCGCTATTACTGTCAGGCTCGTTTAGCCTCAGCAACCAGTACTCTATCCACTCTATTTGTCCTCACTTAAAAAAAAAAAAAAAAAAAAAATAGCTGCTACATAAATCCTGAAATTCTTTTACATTTCGCGTAACCATTGATCCATCAAGATAAGAACGCGTTGGACATGAAAACTGGTCAAATCCCCATGCTTTTTTCCGACTCGGCAATTAAATAAATTATTAATTTCTTGATTTCTACTAACAAGGAAATTAAATGAAAGTTTTCTTTTTATTGCGGAATTTTTATGTTCATATTAATTTTCAAGTTTGGATTCAGCTGGTTTATTTTAATTTATACAACAATTTCTTTCTCTACCAACCAAGTTTGTTATAACGGTAACGAAAGAAATTAATTCATTTTTGACTGGATGTCGTTTTAGAACAACTTCAAGTCCATAGTTATATTTATGGTAGTCATTTATCATTTTTTTTTGCAAGTAGGTAAGAGTTGTTAAAAAAAAGTGGAAACGTAATTGCACATTATGTATTTCCACTTTTTTTGTTGAGTGCGCGACACTATACATAGACTTTACATTATTTTCCTTATTCCCCTCTTTTCCCTTTTTTTAAGAATTTTAAGAATTTTGAAAAATTTTTTTGTTCAAGCATTCTTTTTTTTTTGTTAAAAATTAATTTTTTTAGAATTCACATCTTCCCTTGAAAATTTTATTTTCTGTTGTTGAAAATTCGTTTTTGTTTGGTTACTCTTTTTTGTTGAAAATTCCTTTTTTTTTAAGTCTTCTTTTTTTATTGAAAATCACCCTTTTTCCTCTTTTTTTTTAATACGAACTCATGTAATAGCAACCAATAAGAAAATCCAACTTTTTTGTTAGAGGTAAATACTATTTGGTTGAAAATTTAATTATTTTGTTAAAAATTCAACAATATTGAAAAAAATGCCATCCTTTTTGTTTCAAAAATTTCAGTTTTTTTGTTCTACTATTTTGGTAGAAAATTCATCTTTTTGGGATAAAAATGCAACTGTTTGGTTGGAAATTAATTTATTTTGGTTGAGGATTCAACTATTTTGTTAAAAATTCGTCTTTTTTGGTTGAATTCAACTGTTTTTGATTCAAAATTAAAATCTTTTTAGGTTGGAAAATAAAAAAATATTATTATTTGTTGAACATTGATCTTTTTTTAGTTGAAAATTCAACTATTTAGATGAAAATTCGTGTATTTTGTTGAAAATTCGTTTTTTTGTAGAAAATAATTCTTCTTGGTCGAATATTCATCTTTTTCAATTAAAAATTCAACTAAATTATTGTAAATTTAAGTACATTACTGAAAATTAGTTTTTTGTTGTTGTTTGAAAATTCGTTTTCAATAGAAAATTAATTTTCTTAGGGAAAAAATATCTCTTGGTATGTTGAAAATTGAACTATTTGGTTAAAAATCTAATTATTTGGTTAAAAATTAATTTATCTCGATAAAAAGTCTTTTTGGACAGGATATTAAGCTTTTTGGTAGAAGACTCACCTTTTTTTGTTTTTGGTTCAAAATTAAACTACTTGGCTGAAAGTTGAACTACTTTCTGAAAAATTCATTTTTTTTGTTTAAGATTCATCAATTTGGTTGAAAATTAATTTTCTGTTTGTCAAAGACTAATTTTTTTAACTTGAAATTTACCTAATTTATTTCCCGTTAAAAATTTATCTTTTTTAATTGAAAATTTATTTCTATTTCTATTTTGTTAAAAATTTGTCTTTTCTAGTTGAATTCACCTGTTTTTTATTTGAAATTAAAATATTTTTTTAGTTTAAATATCAAATATTGCATTTTCCATTGAGAATTTATTTTTTTTTTTTTATGAAATTCCTTGTCAGAAAATTATTATTCTTGGTTGTAAATGCATCTTCTTTGCTTAAAAATAAAAAAAAAATCTTTTTTAGTTCAAAATTCAACTGTTGGGTTGAAAATTCGTTTTTTTTTTTATAGAAAATTTATCTCTCTAATTAAAAATTTCGCAATTTCGTTGAAAATTTGTTGTTTTTGGGATAAAAATTATTTATTATATCGGAAAATTTAGCTATTCTATTTTTGGTTGAAAACTGATAGTTTTCAGTTTAAAATTCGACTGTTTGGTTGAAAAATTGTCTTTCTGGTAAAAAATTAATTTTCTTGGTTCAAAATTTATTTGTTTTAGTTGAAAATTCATGGATTTTGTTTTAAATTTTTTCTTTTGGTAGAAAATTAATATTCTTGGTTGAAAATTCACCTTTATAAGTTGTAAGTTTAACTATTTGATTAAATATTAAAAATTAATTAAAAATTCCATTATTTTGTTGTGAATTTGATTTTTTTTTAATATTTAATTTTTTGTGAAAAAAAAACATCTTTTTAAGCTAAAAAATTAACTTTTTGTGGAAAATTCAACTGTTTCTAAAAAATTCGCCTATTAGGTTGAAAATTCAACTATTATTTTAAAAATTAAACTATTTTTTTTTAAACTCATCATTCTTGGTTGAAAAATTAATTATATGGTTGAAAGTTGAACTCCTTTGTTAAAAATTAATATTTTTGGGTGATGAGTTCATAATTTTAGTTAAAAATTCATCTCGTTCGTTTAAAACGTAATTTTTTTTTGAAAATTCGTTTTTTTGTTGTTTGAAAATTCAACTATTTGATTGAAAATTCGTCTCATTCGATTTAACGTTCAATTATTTTGTTTTAAATAGAACTGATTGTTTAAAAAATAATTTTTGTGGTGGAAAATTCATATTTTTTGGTTAAACAATAAATTACTTGTTTGAAAGTTGAATTAGTTTATTAAAAGTTTATTTTATTAATTAAAGATTAATCTATTTTCTTGAAATTTTGTTTTATTGGCAGAAAATTAATTTTTTAAACTGAAAATTTAACTATTCCATTTTTGGATTAAAAGTTCTTTTTTTTGGTTGATGATTTATTTTGGGTTGAAAATTCAACTATGCTGTTGAAAATTCATCTCTTTTTCTTGATTGTTTAATTAATTGGTTGTAAATGCCTCTATTCAGTTGAAAAATAATTTTTGTTTTTGGATACTTATTTTTTTTTAAATACATTACTTGGTTAAAAGCTAAACTAGTTTGTTAAATATTCATTTTATTTGTTAGATCCTAGATTTGCCTAGAATTAATTTTGTTACTTAAAGATTCATCTATTTGGTTAAAGATTTAATTATTTTGTTAAAAATTAATTTTCGGTCTGGTAAAGAATAATTTTTTAACTTGAAATTTAACTTATTCATTTCCGGTTGAAAATTTTTTTTTTTAATGGAAAATTTATTTCTATTTTGTTGAAAATTTGTGTTTTTTGGTTGAATTCAACTGTTTTTATACATAACATTAAAATTAAATGAAATTTTTTGTTAGAAAGTCAATCTTGTGTGTTAGAAATTCGTCCTTTTTTTTGGTAGAAAATTCATCTTTTTAGTTATAAATTAAAAATTTTTGTTGAAAATGTATTGTTTGTGGGTTAAAAATTCTTTTTTTTATCTGAAAAATTAGCTATTCCATTTTTGGTTGAAAATTGATCTTTTTGGTAGAAAATTAATTTCCTTGGTTGAAAATTCATCTTTATAGATTGACAATTCAAAAATTATTTCAAAAATTAAACTATTTTATTAAAAACTCATATTTCTTGATTGAAAAATTAATTATTTGATTGATAACGGAACTATTTCTTTATAAATTCTACTATTTTGTTGGAAATTCATCTCATTTCCTTTATAGTTTAATTATTTGATTGTAAATGCAAGTGCTTGGTTAAAAATAATTTTTGGTGACTGAAAACTTAACTTTCTTGATTGAAAAAATAATTACTTGATTGAAAATTGAAGTCCTTTGTTTATTTATTATTTGTGGTTGATGATTCATCATTTAAGTTGAAAATTATCCTTTTTGGTTGAAAAAGTGACTATTTTGTTGGAAATTCGTTTCTTGTGCTTAAAGTGTAACTATTTTTTGAAAATTTGTCTCTTTTGCTTGAAAGTTTAATTATTTAGTTGTAAATGCCACTGTTTGGTGGAAAAATGATTTTTATTGTTGAAAACTCATATTTTGTTTTTGAAAATGAATCATTTGTTTGAAAGCTAAACTAGTTTGTTAAACATTCATTTTATTTATTGAAGATTTAACTGTTATGTTGAAAATTCTTTTTTTGTTTTGTTTGAAAATTAATTTTTCTAACTGAAAATTTATCTATTCCATTTTTGGATTGGAAATCCATCTCTTAGGTTAAAAATGTTACTATTTTCTTAAAAATTCGTCATTTTGGGTTGAAAATTTAACTATTTCATCGAAAATTAATCTCTTTTGCTTGAAAGTTTAATTATTTGGTTGTAAATGCATCTGTTTAGTTGAAAAATAATTTTTGTTATTGAAAACTCATATTTTTTTGTTAGAAAATAAATTACTTGGTTAAAAACTAAACTAGTTTGTTAAATATTTATTTTTTCGGTTCGAGATTTAACTATTTTGTTGAAAATTCGTTTTTTTTTGTTGCAAATTAATTTATTTAACTGAAAATATAACTATTCCATTTTTGATTGAAAATTCATTTTTTTAAATAATTTATGATTTTAGTTGAAAATTCATCTCTTAGGTTAAAAATGTAACTATTTCCTTAAAAATTCGTCACTTGGGGTGAAAATTCAACTATTTTATCGAAAATTAATCTCTTTTGCTTGAAAGTTTAATTATTCGGTTGTAAATGCAACTGTTTAGTTGAAAAATAATTTTTGTTATTGAAAACTCATATTTATTGTTAGAAAATAAATTACTTTCTTAAAAACTAAACTAGTTTGTTAAATACTCATTTTATTGGTTACAGATTTAACTATTTTCTTGAAAATTCGTATTTTTTGGTTGAAAATTCAACTATTTAGTTGAAAATTCGTTTCTTTTTGTTGAAAATTAATTTTTTTTAATAAAAATATAACTATTCCTTTTTTGATTCAAAATTCATTTTTTATGATTTATGATTTTAGTTGAAAATTCATCTCTTTTGTTGAAGATATAACGATTTTGTTTATAATTCATCTACTTTGATTGAAAGTTTATTATCCGGTTGTAAACGCCACTGTTTGGTTGAAAAATAATTTTTATGAAAATTCGTTTTTTTGGATAATGAGTGATCATTTTAGTTGAAAATTTATCTCTCTGATTGAAAATGTAACTATTTTGTTAAAAATTCATCATTTTGGTGGGAAATTAATTTTTTCAATTGAAAATTGAACTATTCCATTTTTGGATTAAAAATTCATTTTTTGTTCATGATTCATCATTTTAATTAAAAATTTACCATTTTAATTGAAAATTCATCATTTTAGTTGGAAAAGTACCTATTTTGTTGAAAATTCAACTATTTTTGTAGAAAATAAATCTTTTTTGGTTGAAAATTCAACTAATTTATTGAAAATGCAATATATTTCGAATTGAAATCTTAACTGTAAATTTAACTATTCAATTTTTGGTTAAAAATTGATTGCTTTTAGTGGAAAATTCATATATTTTGTTAATATGTCTTGTTTTTTTATAGAAATTTAATTTTAAGGGTTAAAAATTAAACTAATTGATTAAAGTTTAAACTACTTCGTTAAAAATTTATGTCATTTGTTTAAAATCCATCTCTGTGGTTGAAAATTGAACTATTTTGGTGAAAAATCGTAGTTTTTGGGTTAAAAAATAATGTTTTGAATTGAAAATTTAAGAAATCCCTTTTTGGTTGAAAATCAATAGTTTCTAGTTGAAACTTAAACTATCGAATTGAAAATAAACTTTTTTGTTGAATTTAATTACTTTCTTGGCCGAGCAATCTTTCTTTTTTAAAAATTCAACTCTGTTTTGTTGACAATTGTCTATTGGCTTTAAAAATTTATTTTTGGTAGAAATTTTATCTGGTTCGGTTAAAAGTTAATCTGGTTTGGTTGAAAATTGATTTTTTTCGTTTGAAAATTCAACTACTTTGTTAAAATTAATTTTATTTGTAGAACATTGAACTATTTTTTTGATAATTTTTTTCTTTTTTGGGTTGAAGATTAATTTCTTTCACTGAAAACTTAACTTTTTAAATTTTGGTTGAAATTTATCGTTTTTAGTGAAAAATTCGTCTTTTTTGGTAGAAAATGAATCTTCTTCGTTGAAAATTAAATTACATGCTTGAACTTTGATCTATTTCGTTAAACTTTCATTTCATTTTGCTCTTAGGTTGAAAATTTATTGTTTGAATTGAAAATTTAACAAATTCATTTTTGGTTAAAAATGGATCATTTTTAGTTGGAAATTCATGTACTTCCTTGCAAATTTGTGTCTTTTTATTGAAAAACAATTTTGTTGACATTTTGTTTCTCTCTTGGCTGAAAAATCTTTCTTGGTTAATAATTGAACCCTTTCGCGAAAAATTTGTCTTTTTGGTTTGAAAATTCAACTCTTGGTAGAAATGTGATCTTTCTTATTAAAAATGCCACTGTTTGGTAAAAAATAATCTGTTTTGAAAATTCATCTCTTGTGGTAGAAATTTGATCTTTTTTTATCAAAAATGTATCTGTTGGTTAAAAATTATTCTGTTTGGTTGAAGATCAATCTTTTTTTTATTGAAAATTCTAATCTTAAGCATTTCAAATTGAATTCAATGTGGCTTCTATATATTAATTTGAGTAAAAAGAATTTCTTCCCCTATTTTTGTGAAAAATCACCCTATTTCCGGTTTTGAGAGGATTTTTAGCTGTGAAGTCTGCATACCCATAGTAACCTAGACCCTAGAGTTCCCTGTCTCGAGAGACATTATTAAAGATTCAGGATTCGCATTGTACCCCGAACTGCTCATAAACCAGGAAGGTGGACGATTCTTTAATTTGTTTAAGCGATGAGTAAGTAAGGACGAAGGGGAAATTCCTCCTTTTCTAGTCTTCTTTTTCGCCCTCTGTCGAGACATGGTATTGGCGACATAAAAAACACCGTAAAAAACTTTCTTCCCCATAAGGCAAGCTTATGCCATCTCGCTATAATTTTCTTTTCATTATAAATTAAGATTGAAAAGAAATCCATTTTATCATGTATAATTTTTGCAGAATGAGCAAAAAATTGATTTAAAATTTAAAAATAAACTTCCCAAAAACCTTTTGTACTTAGAAAGGATTGAGTGATATCTGGAACTTCTGTGAAAATTATTCTCATGTTCATTTTTCCTAAGCCTAAGTGCTCTTTTTGTCTGCCCTACGTAAACTGCATTGCAATCTTTACAGTTAATTTTGAAAATTACAGCTTTTTTGTCTAGAGTTTCATATTTATCCTTTCCCAATTTCACAATCATATTGTTCTTAAAAGGTACTCTATAAATAGTATGTAAACCCAATTTTCCCAACATTGACTTCAAGATCTTCGAGATTTTGCCAAAATATGGAAAAATAACAGTATTAAATGTATTATAATCTGCTCTGTCTACTTTGTTTTGATAATTTTTTTTCCATGCAATTTATTCTGTTATGCGCATGTTTTTCAATGAACTCAAAAGGGTAATGGTTTAGAAAAAGAATTTGTTTACAAAGTCACGCATCTCGCGGTTGTGAGACGTGGCCATGAAGGGGATTTACCGCGGTCCTACTGGTAGCCGATGTCATTTTTTAGATGACAGTTCCTCCCAGTTGGACCCTGCGGTGGTTGTTAACCTTCAGTTTTTAATTATATATAACACTTTATCGTCGATTTGTGACTCAAGAATTACGATTAACGACCCATGGAGGCGGGAAGTTATCCCTTTGACTGGTCACAGACATAATGTTGGTCAAGTCCCTACCCCTTTCCAAATTCTCGTGAAGGGCGGGAAGGTACTTCTGTGACTGATCACAAAAGGGGACCCTTGTGACTAGTCACATAAATAATGTTGTTCAAACTGCTACACCTTTAGAACGTCTCGTGGGGGACGGGAAAACGCCCCTGTGACAGGTCACAGAAATAATGTTGGTCCACCTCCACCTTTTTCCAACGTCTCTTCGGGGCAAAAAGGAACTCCTGTGATTGGTCAGAAAAATAATGCTGGTCAACTCATACCCTTTTCCAACGACTTTTGTGGGCGAGAAGGCGCCCCTGTGACTGGTCACAGAAATCATGTTGGTCAAACCCCTACCCCTTTCCAAAATCTTCTGGGAGCGGGAAGGCCCCTGTGACTTGTCACAAAAATAATGTTAGTCAAAAGCCTATCACTTTCCAGTGTTTCATGAAGGAGAAGGCACCCCGTAACTGGTCACAAAAATAATGTTGGTCAAACCCATTTTCAACATTTCGTGGGGGTGCGGAGGCACCCCTGTATCTGCTCACAGAAATCATGTTAGTCAAACCCGTACCCCTTTCCGAATTCTTGTGGGGGCGGGAAGGCACCCCTGTGACTTATAACAGCAATAATGTTGGTCAAAACCCTACCTCTTTTCAGTCTATCATGGAGGCAAAGGCACACCCGTGACTGGTCACAAAAATAATTTTGTTCATAGTCCTTTCCAACATTTCGTATATGCGCTCTATTACCTTATATTTCACCGATGCGTTTATTATTTTCTCTAAATATTCGTATTTTGTTTGTTTCTACCTAATCTTTTCTACCATGTCTACTATTGAATCAATTTGATCATCTAATAATTAATCGTTGTTACCACTAAAATCAGTTACCTTAATAAATTCACTATCTATATTATCCTTAAAATTCGCATTTTTTTTTAATTTTCCTCTTCGTTACGCGTAACTTTCTTTTTATTTACACCATCTTTTCCCAATTTCATCTCTGACACTCCGTTTTTGCAGCTCAATAATTTCACGTGAGGGTGAGGGAGATTCTTAAACAACATTCGAGAACAATAGCATTTAAGGAAACTTCGTATGTGACAGAGATTATCTTACATTTTTTATAGAAGGTAGAACGGGAATTGCGCATTATGACACACATCTATAACCAAAATGACTATGGCTCATGGGCCAATGCTAAGGACACATATAATTGTAAACAAAATATTTATTTCAATTCAACGGGGGTCTTAACGCCGAAGGAAATTTTGAGAAAATAAAGTCGGAATTTGCTTTTAATTCTAAAATGTAAAAAATATTTCTCTATATAAATAACTGAGCTAAAGTAAACGTAGGCTAGTGCGAAAGGCGAAATACAAAATATATCGAGCTCATGAACTCGTATGCCGTAGGCAGTATCATTTTTTAATTATTTTCATTACTTGCTGGAGCGAAAATTGAGTCGAATCCACTCAAATGAGTGAAGAGTGAGCACTATTTACGTAAAACAAATTGTCATGGACGCTTCAAATATAACATCAATATCAATTAAGGAAATATGAATGCTTATAATGTTTCCGAAGATTTCGAATTTTATTATTATATCGATATTCCTGTCATTATCCCTGAAAAACGGCCCGATATGGGGCATAATTTCTTAAGAGCACTAACCCCACAAAAAGTCTGATATCTGGTATCATTTAAGAGCCTTGATGCAAAGCCTTATTTTCAAAAATTTGTAACCTTTGTCCTGATGCACCAAACAAACTATCAGTTTGAATGTTTTCTATAGATTTTTCAAACATTTTTCAGGCTATAACAATTTTTGGAAAAAATTAAAGTTTCACTCATTTTTGAAAATTAAAAATAAATTTGCTTATTCTAAATTTCAATACTTCTGTTTTTTTTATATAGTTTGGAATGAAATCTAAGTTTTTTTTTCTATAAGATTCCTAATTTTCAGTGTATCATTATAATTCGTCTTTGATTAATCGAATGATGCATATATGTGACCGTCCTCGAAGAAAGGGACCTAATGCGGAAAAAATCGATATTCTCCTTTTTCTTTCGCCAATCAATATTTTCTGAGTTACTCTTTCATTTCCAATAATCGGACATTTTTTAGGGTAATTACTTTTTTTGTTATTAAGCTACAAACATAGGCTTTATAACCGTACGCGGGACCGAACAAGAGGCCTACGAAAGCCAGCCCCACCACTTACCATTGCAGCTATACGCAACGTGTCCGTGAGCTCCACTGGCTCGTGCCTAAGAGTGCGGTGGTAAGTGGAGAGGGTGCTTTTCGTAGACGGATCCCCACTACACAAATGCTGGCTTGCGGACTCTGCTGCGATCGCCCGTCCTGTAAAATTCAGCTTTGACGCATGAAGCCCTTTTTCGCGGACGATCACATATGATGGTGGTACAATTCTCGGACTATTGATGCAATGCCTTATTTTCAAACTTTTGTAACTTTTTTCCACTTGTATCAAACAACATTTCACCCCAAAATATTTTCTATAGATTTCTTTGTTGTTTTTTAGATGGTTATGACAATTTTTAGAAAAACATAAAATTTCACCCTCATTTTCGAAAATTAAAAATAATAATAATTAATTGAAGGAAGCACTTGTTCCCCGGCGTTAGCGCACTATCAGACATTGCGCGCCTTTCGCCCTATCGCGGCATCTGGTTACTTATCGTTCGATGTCACTCTGAAAAATGGTGAAAAAATTATCGACAAAATTTTGGGTTGAATATTGTTTGACGCATTAGAAAAAAAAAGTTTGAAAATAAGGTTTTGCATTAAATGTAAAATTTTCGGCCCAAACAGACACATTTTTTTTCGAGGTGGGTACACTCAAGAAATTATGCTCCATATATGGCTCAAAAAATTTTTCATATTTATGTAAACCACGCGTAAAAATTGTCTGCAGGTGAATGGAAGTTGACTCAATTATCTGAAAATGTAAAAAAACTTGTGGCCTAAACAGTTCGAAAGCTATGACCTTCAGAAGTTGACTCTTTCATCCAATATTGATATAATTTCACTCTTTCACGAATATATTGCTCCCAATGCATGCCAGTATAAAAATAGTTAAGGGATAAAGCGAAAAACAATCATGGGCAACTTATGTCAAATCCATGAAATACGTGATGACTAGGTTACAATAAAAGTGACGAGAGATAACAATGTGATACAAAAAAAAACTTCATATACTTTTACGAGGCGTAGTACACAGAGAAAAATGGGTGTTTAAATGTAGATGTTTAAAGGGTGAGATTGTACTGCCTAACACGTAGATATTCATGCCGAACATCTACTATCTTTTTGAGATGTTGGGCGTAAACATATTTTTATGTTAAACTGAAAGGCATTCAGATGTTAAAATCGTCCAAGCGCATGCGAATCGCGCATTGGAATATCACGACTATATTTGACAGATATATATTTTCGATATTACAATTATGAAATATTACAATTTCGGAACATTTCCAATGAATCAAAATTAGCTATCCTTAATTAAAATTGGAGAACGCCTTTTTCTGTCCACACGACAGAATAAGGTTCTTAAGTTTGATATAATATTGATTCGAACACATTTGATAAAATGTTTGTAAATTTGAAATACAATTTTAGTTTAAGTAACCTAAAATAGATAGAATTTTGATTGCTGATTACGGATCCATTGTTCTCAGCTTACTTACCCCCATTTTATTTATTTTGAATTACAAATATTAAACATAACCTCAACTCGACTAAATGTATCATCTGATCGAAATTTCATATACCTTCAACCTGTTCTTCGTTCATGTTTAAACACTCAAGTTTAATTTTAAATTCACAAGTATGTTATCAATTAATTCCTCAAGTGATCAGAAATAAGTAAACTCCTCAAATATTCACAGCCGTTATTTGACATAACCATACATGTTATATTTCGGATATTTCAGTTGAACATTTTGGATGTTAGAGAGTATCATCTCACTTCTTAATGTCTGCAGATACTAACTTTAGGCATCTAGATTGCTGTCCTATAGTTAAACATAAAATATGTTAAACCTGAATATCTAGATGTTACGTTCAAACATCCATTTTTCTCCGTGTAGACATTGCAGGTCTAGTGGAACTCAAAAAAGTGACATATGCGAAATTTCAGATATACCCCTAAAATCTCATTTTATAGTCAAAAAAACCATGTATATAGGTAGGTAGGTGCATGTATATAATAATTTTCGCTTGAAAGTAGAAAAAACGCTAATTTTTAAATGTAGATTGTTCTCTGCATCGCGGTGAACAATCACAATGCTGAAATCAAGAATATTTTTAATATTGTCATTTTTCCGATTGTTTCAAGTTTGACAACAATTTAGTGTTATTTTGGAAATGAAATAATTTGTTGTCCCTTGTATATTGAAAGTACGTTCAATTCCGTGCGTAATCAGCTTTGTTGATTAAAATTGATTGACATTCAACTGTGTTATTGAACATTCTTACATAACCTAACATTGTTATGGCACATTGACAGCCAAAAGTTATAGCGTTTCCAAACATTTCATTAAATTGTTTTTAAAGTTGAAAATATCTGGGAAAAATGAGAAACTTCAAAATACTTACGAATATAGCTCAAAAGGATCAATGTGTGGTTAAAAAGATGTGTTTTACTGATTTAAAAAAAAAATTGAAAAATTAAAACTCAAATGGAAAATGGTGGAGTTATGAATCATTTCTTCATGCACCAACAGAAAAAAAACATTTTGTTTTTACCATAAAATTAGATTTTGGGGGTATATGAGAAATTTCGAATATGCTCCCTTTTAAGTCTGACTCAACCTAAAATTTCTACTATGCTTCATTAAATTATCTTTTTACAGTAACACATTCTATTGTTTGCATGGTACGAATTGATTCAGTATTAGAATTTCCGTGTTCGCTGATATTTTTGGTAAATTTTTAAATATTCAGAAAAAATATTTATTCTTTTTTTTATTTTCAAAGATTTCAATAAGATTTATAAATGCCCAAACTTGGCAGTCAGAATTGGATTATTTTTTATATGTATAAGCAACTTGTGTAAGCCTAGCGCCTATACACTATACATCCAACCGCGTCGGGTTAACTATGGAAAGTATTTCTTAAATTACCAAAAATACCGACCATTGAGCAAAATCTAGGCCAAAGTCAGACCAAGTTGGCTTAACCATGGAAACATATGTTGATCCAGTGTAACGACATGTCCCCTTCTATCTTTTCTTAGACTCTATATCCTATTTATTCAAAATTATTCCGAAAATTAGATAACCTTTCTACTTCTTCGGGGTTCGAAGCTCCTATCCAGGGTGTCGGGTAGCAGGCCGATTGTTAGGAATACAGAGGGGGTTTTGGATTCTTCTGCTCCTTCCTTTTAGAACATAATGACTGTTGCTTATCTATTCATAACTTTTCTTTCTTCACTTTCATTACATGAATGAGAAATAACAAACTCAGCTTTTTTATATATTGCCAACAAAATATTTATCATTTTTTTTTCATTGAAAATTTAGCTTATATTTTTAGACACGGAAAAAAGGTGAATTTCTCTTATTCAACGACTCGCACTTTACATGTATTATTTTTGATTTAAGATCTCTTTTTTAGTATTATAACTTTATTTTTCTGGTTCTAATTTTACTTTTTTAGACTGAATTTTACCTTATTTAGTACTACCCGTGATTGTTTTATGCGTCGTTCATTTTAATACCGCGATCAAGTCATAAAACTTGTATTATACTCGTATACGTATAGCTTGTTGTATATTTCATCAGCTACCTGATCTAATTTTAGTTCAGAGCTGAATTTTTTTTCATTATTGTAGGTGAGACTAGAAGAATGTAGAGGGAAGAAAAGAAGATTGAATAAGTAGGAGAGGCCACTGGAGTTGGGCGAAGCCCTTGTCGCACTCGGAAGTCGTAGCAATTATTTTAATTTGTTTAGGGGGCCGCCTTTCATTTTGTAATTACTCTGCGCTTCTATTCGTGCAATAGCAGTTCCTTCTACTGTTACTCTCTACATCAGTCGGACATCGTTGACCCGAAAAGCGGTTTTTTGCGATCCACGAAGTACTTCGTTTGTTGGTCACGTAGAAGCGAAGAAGATCGTCCATTCCTTTAAGCTTCACACACTTCAGAAATACTTCTGAGAATATGTGAATCATTTAAAAGCGATTTTTTAATACATTTTGACACTCCAACGGTATTTTCAGAATATCGCCAAGAAGTTTTTAATTGTTTCCTTTCATTGATGCGATTTCAAAAAAAGACTTGACAAAAAATTATAATTGACCACAAGGAAATTATATTTGTCTTAAATTTTACATAACTAAGTTCGGAAAACCGAAGACATTACTGCATTTTATCAAAATTTCCCTTTCGTTCGTGTAAAATAAAATAGATTAATGTTTGATGATAAAATATTAATTATTAATAAAAATGCATTACAATTTAATGCGCGATGCCATAAGAAATAATACAACTAGATAATAAAGATTACCTGGCAGTTGGGTATAATTGAACGAACTGCTAGGTACAGGTTCAAGTGAAGAAAAAAATTTCACTTCTCTAATATGTGAATTCTACATAACAGTCATGTAAAATATTGTGCGTCAGCAGAAAAAAAAACATTCTTGCTACGTTCAGATTCTGTTGAAGGACGTCGCATATAATACAATCTATAAATATATCGTGGGTACATTTAACTTGAATAATTACATTGAATTACAATTTATTACGTAGAATATAATCGCATGCTTTTAAACATATTAACGCTATTAAAAATCAAAAACGCTACGGTGGGTTTCGAACCACCTAGTCTACGTTGAACGTGTTATATCCCTGAGAAGTTAAAAATTTCATCGGAATTTCTGATATTGTAACATGTGATTAATTAGCAGGCTTATAAATTTATAGTGAGTGGATAAAAACATCTTTCTGTTAAAAATGATATAGAATTTGAAATAAAAAAAATAATTTGATTTTTGCATTTAATATTGAACAGTATTAAGTATGGAACGTTGTCAATTGAATACTTCCGAATTAGGTTCAAAACTGCATAATTTTTTACTAAAATTTCTGAAAAATAAAAGCTGAAATTGTTTAATTTTTAATCTTTTAAATTTTGCAAGGTCTATACACTTATCCGTGTTTCGAATTTGAATTTATGTAAAGTTCTTGAAATTTACGAATCTTCGGTCAGAAGTTATTCCATTTCGTATGTTTTAATGTCAATCTCATAACTCTTTAAATGATATGAAGCTTTTGGATTTAAAGTGCTGACATTTATAATCACTTTCATTTAAAATTATTTATGTTTGAAGAATTTGTATTTAAAGCTGATAAGAGTTCTACGTTTTGAAAACTTAAACGACTAAAACTTATATAAAAGCGTTTGAATTAGAAAAATTTTGATGAATTTATTTTAGGTTGATTTTATAAGACGATTCCAAAGCTGTTCGAAACTGAAGAATGTACAGATTTTACTGTTTTAAATTAAACTTTTTTAATTCGAAAGCCCCAGTAGTTAAAGAAGTGCAAACGTTGAATTAAAACTTTATGAACTATTTTCAATTTTCAAATAATCTATAATTTATAGATTCATAATTAAAAGATTTGATTTAATTTCAAATCCTAATCAAGATTTTTTCAGTCTAAAATATTCCATTTAGAACCCATTCAATTAGAAATTATATAGTCAAAAAAGAACTATTTTTTAATATTTAGTAATGTTATTCTGTCCATTAAAAATAAACAATTATAAATCATAGATTCAAAAATAAACAATTTGAAACTAAGTTTTTTCAAATAGAAAACTTCAAATCGCTAAAATTTCAACTTTGAACATCACAATTTCAATTATTTTATTTCAAAAATTTGTAATTTGTAAGTGAAAGTGTTGAATTTTGATGTAAACATAAGAAGTCAACATAACGGGATTAATGTATAAAAAAAACTTTCCAATTTCACAATTCTAATTTTAAAAGAAGCCCGTCGTTGTAAGTAATGAAATTAATGAAGTAATGAAATGCCGGTACAATTGGCCAGATTTTTTCAGTACGTTCATACACTTTCTTAAAAGAAACGGAAGAAATTTTGGTATTTATTAATTTTTCTCCGAGTTGAGAGAGGAACTTTTTTTTACATTTTTATTGAGTTGAAGGCGGGCAAATTTCGAATTTTAAACATTTTACTGATTTTGAAACGAGAAAATTTTGGATTTTAATATTTCATGAATTGGAAGAAGGATGATGTTTAATTTATAACATTTTTATTGAGTATAAGGAAAGAATCGTTTATTCTCAATTTTTCTCTGAATTGAAATCAAATCTGAGGCTCTTTTTCTTGTATAAATTGGAAGATGACAATTTTTTGGTTTCAACATTTTTATTCTGTGGATGGGTGCAAATTTAGGATTTTTAACATTGAGATGAAAGGTGAAACTTTTTATGTTTAATTTTCTACTGCATTGGGAGAGGGATTAGTTTTAATTTAGAGCCATGAAAATGATAGTGTGGATTTATATGTTTTTACCATAAATTCTTGAACTATTTAATTTATAACTGTTAAAGCAGAAATTTCCACTTTTTAAGTGTAAATGATTATGCGTTTGAATTAGAAATTTCGATACAAAAAATTGTTTAAGCTTCGATGGAAAAAGTTTAAAATTCAAAAGAGTTAGACTTGGAATAAATATATTAATATGCAGTTCAGTTTTGATTACTTTAAATGAAAAAGTTTTTAGTTTCGAGAGTTTCCATTTTTGTATTTCAATGAGCTTATAAGCTTTCACAGCATTTATTTGATATAATATAATACATGGAACTGGCTTTGGACTTAGTAGTCCAGCGCTACCGTCGCAAGGTTTTTTCATCGCCCGTTTCTTTACACCTCAATTTTAAATGTATTATACTTTTATTTACTGACCTAGTAAGTAATATTTATTTGGAGGAAAGGATAGTATATATAGTTGGACATTTCTTGAAATCGTACAATATTAATCGAATTAAAAAAATATATATAAGTTTCTACGAGGGACATGGCTTTAAACTTCAGCCCTGAGAATGCTGACGTCTCTAGCGCTCTCATTTTACATTACTGTTGTTTGATTCCTGTACTCATAAAAGTGAAAATCTCTGGAAAAATACTGCAATCTAAATTTTGTTTGCAGTGAATCGGTAATATCAGTAGAAATTAAAGTTTATATCATTCATTCAATAAAAGTTTGCGGTACTTGCCGTTATTTTATAATATGCTGGTATGAACATGATAGAATTCTTATATCCATTATTACATATTAGAATTTTTACTTTTGAAATTGAGATTTCACACACCTCTTTTGTATTTTTTATAGCTGTCTGTGCATAGTTAACCAAAATCTACTTTCACAGTATGATTAATGTTCTTTTATATGGGGCCGAATACGTCAAGTATTCCCACCTGAAATTATTGTTTTTGTTTTTATTGTATAGGGTTGAAGTTGGCAGAATTATAATCCTAGTAGACCTATATTAATGCACCAAACGATTGGTTTATTTATTAAATGGTTATTAATATACAGGGGCCTGAAGTTTTCACTTTTTCGGGTGCTTTTTGATCTTCACGTCAGTGTAACTTCTTTTAAGATTAACTGATTGGACTTTTGTTATAATGTTTTGGAAAGTTCTTTCCATGCAATTTGAGAGAAAAAGTGTGCTGGAAATAATTTTGTAGTCAAATTAAGGTTTTTACGCTGGAGGGTACCACGTTATGATTATATAATATACATACACACAAAAAATCATCTCAAGATAGTTCAATGTGAGCTTAGAGGATAGTTAGACATAACAGTATTCATTCCCGGACCATGAAATTATTTAGAGCTCACTTTTTCTTCTGCATGACTTTAAAGAGTGTAAGAAAGCTATTTTTTCCAAAGAAACAAAAATTTCAAGGTAATGTTTTCTTCAAAATTCAATTTTTATTTTCATTTTTAAAAAATCATAATGAAAAAAAAAATGTTATAATAGTCTTGAACTGCATACAAAGAGCTTTCCAAAACACTATAAATAAAGTCCAATCGGATAATCCTGAAAGAAGTTACACTAACGTAAAGGTGAAAACCCACCTGAAAGAGTAAAACCTTCAGGCAACTGTTTATTAACAACCATTTGATAAATGGACCTATGATATGGTAAATAAATATACGTCAACTGGAACTATAATTCAGCCAAGTTTCAACCCGATCAAAAAAAAAAAACAAAAAAAAAACAATAATTTTAGGTAGAAACACTTGACGTATTCTGCCCCATATATATTACACGTACTTCCATAGAAATTCCAAGAATATCATTTGTATTTGCCAATGTGAAATATCAGCAGAATATTTTCAGTATGCTGCACCATATTAATTTTTCGACACGCTTGATCGACCTTCAACGAGAAATCTCTACCACATTAGTTCCAGGCTGATGATTGAAGTGCGAGTAGCTCGGCTACGGAATCTCAGGAGCGTCTTTAAAAATTAATTACGTCGTTCGAAGGATTCGAAGGTTCTCGAGGTAAAATGGTCGAGCGAGCATCGGATCAAGAATCGCGAGAAACTTGGGTTTGAGCGGCACAGGTTCAAAGACGATAAACTTTACGGTTCCAATAGTGCAGCGGCAGTTAGTATTCGCAGCTCTTAAAGTCGTTGGTCCATAAGGAACTTAGTGAAAACAGTCTCTCTGCACCTCTTGTCTCTAGTCTCTCCTTTTCACTCAGCCACATTCGAGCCGGCTCCTACTTATACCTCTTCAATGCTTCGACAATACGCTGGCACCCGCCACGCTAGGTGTGGTCCATGACCAAGGCGGAAGAGGTAATCAAATTCCTATCGATTCGTGCCTACAGTTCTTCGCGTGAATTCACAGTTTTGATCCTCGGGTCACATGCTGCAATGAATTTCCCATCGTTTCCCGCATACACTTCTTCGCACGAGTTCACAGACTGGCCCTCTCGCTCCAGTTCCATTTTCCTCCATATCTATATATGCACAGGCGTGCAAGCTTCTTCCTGCGATCCTGGATCCCAGCTACTTTGATGCTGACTTTGCATATTCTCAAATTGCCAGGCGATATAAACTGGAGAAAGTTACTGTATCATCTCCTGAGTAACTTTAGCGAAGGATAAACGTCATTGATATGACCACGGAATAAATTTATGATAACTAAAACATAACAAAGTTGAGAAGTTCTTCTTATAAAAACTGCTGTCAGGATGTACGAGACAGTATTCACTTATGTACATCTGTCTACTGGAGTACATATACATTTATTCAAATTTCAATAAAAAAAATACATCTGTTACCTTTATCATTGTTCGCAATTTGTAACGAAATTCTGACATTAAATTGCGGCAATACAAACTTATTTATTTCTTGAACGAATTGAGGTCGAAGCTTTGATGGAAGTCCAAGCGGGAGCCTACATAAAAATGATAATCATTGGAAAAAGGAGGCCAGAAATAGTTGAAAACCAAAAATCTCTTAATGACGAAATGTTGATTTTAGAATTGGCTTCAGTAACTAGATTAGAGTTTGTCAATATAGTTTTGCCCAATTGTTTACCAGTCGGTAACGTATTAGAGTTACTTCACACATTCCACGCAGTTCACGCCAGACAACAAAGCACTAAAAAAAGGAAGCTATCTGCAAAATATTTTTGACCTGACGGCTAGTTTTAGTATTTTATAGAATTCTCTTTATAATTTAAAGGGAAATAAAAATTATGGAAGCGGAAGGAAAAATTGTTGGCAATCTTATTATCCATTTCACTTCACGACAACCTGTTATTATTAACTTGTTGATAGTACTGACAAAATATCTTCCTACACAAAAATATTCGTAGTTATACAACTCAATATTGACATTATACCTAATAATGTTATAAAATTAAGAATGATTAACATTTCAGATTCCCCAAAAAAAGTTTAGCACGCCAGCATCAAGAAAATAAGGTTATATTATATAGTAGATAATTAGAAAAGGCTGTCAGTCCTAAGCATAAAAAGTGTGAAGTAAAATTTGTTGGGAAAACTGAGGGCGAAGAGCATGAGGGAAACGTTAAGTGAAGAGGGAAATAAGGCTCGAAGGGGCACAGGTCCTGACACTGATCCCAGTCCACAACTCGAGAATTTCTTCCCTTCCATATTGACCATAGTCCGCAACACGAGTACACCGTGGATAAGAATAGAGTGTATGGCTTAAATGTCCTTTTTGTTTAAAAGGTTGTAACCAGGTTTGTACGCAAAGGTACTCATAAACATTGTTATATCTTTGATGTTTATGTTTTAATTATATACTTGAGGGTGATCAGTGATCACCTTTGCAATTTTTATCACAATTGCTCGTAAATAGCGCAAGCTCAGTATTTCAAAATACCGAGTCAACTTTTAAGAGCAGTTACAGTTATTGCTTAAAGGTACGGAGTCAACAAATTGAAAATTTTAAAACTAAAAGTAACTTTTATAGTACCTGAAAATGAGTTACAATTTATACAAAAATTTAAACTTAGTTACGTTACTATTTAATTTTATAAAAATGTAACTAAATCACAACAAAGGTTACTGTAACTATGTAACTTTTGGAGGAACTTCGTTAATTGTAACTCGTCACTTCTTAACACTGTACAATTGCGATCTTTGATGGCGTTGTCAGGAGTGAAAAGGGGAAGGCTTAGAGCTGAAAGGGGGGAGGGGTGATTCAATTGATTATTCTCTTCAATTTCAACGAATATTTGGACTTACACAAACGTTTGCGAACAAATGTTGGCCTATGTGTATCATAACCATTGATCTTTCACGTTTCACTCCTGATCTTGACCTTTGATCTTTTAGATTTGACTCCTGACCATTTACCGGTGACCTTTGACCTCTGAACCCTTATTTTACTCTTCTGACGTTTGAGATCTCACAATTTCCACATCTTGACCACCAATGACCTTCCTTGTGACTTAGTAACATTTTTATGCAAGTAAATAGTAACAACTTAGTTTAAATTTGTTTACAGCTAGTAACTTATCTTCAGTTAATATTGAAAGTTTTGTTAGTTTTAATATTAATGCACTGTATACTGAAATATCATGTAGAATTGTCAGCTCTATTTCCACTGTTTATTGGATTGTCGTGTTTTGGAAAAACAAATGAAAGAAGTAGAGAAAATTGACAGAAACTGTTTAAATCCTTTTTCGCATATGTCGTAGAATTTAATTAATTTTCCGAACTTTTATTATCGTTCATGACTGAGGAGTATACGATGCTTTCACTTCATTAAAAAGAATTGTTTGAATATATTAATTTAATATTAATATTATATCATGAAGCCATTTTTCTTTCGGAGTAGGCGTGAATCGCTCGGTAGGAAAGTAGTCGTGTGTGGATTGGTATATAGGTATAGAGCAGATAGGTATATAGGTATATATATATATATATATACAGCGTTTTTTATGGAGAGGAAGAGACAGAAATAGGCCTCCAGATGAATTTGTAATGAAGTCATTAATCTTTGGATCCAAATCTTCCCTTTGTAGCGCAATATACATTAAAGACGTAAACGCGAAAGAATTTCAAAATACTAATCCAGAAGCCGTTAATTCAATAATCAATAATTCATATATGGATGATCTTTTGATTGGCTGCGAATCCGAAGACACAGCGATAAAAATGATTAAGGAAATTACATATATTAATCAGGAGGGAGGTTTTCAAATGCACGAGTGGAAAAGTAATAGTCAACAGGTTCTATCCGAGGTACTACCAGCCTATCAAGACAAAACTATAGTCAGCCTGGGGAAGAATAACTTTGAAGAAGAACTGGAAAAAGCTCTCGGGCTTGAATGGAATACGAAATCGGACACCCTTAATTTCAATGTCGGATTAGAGAAAATACCACACGAACTTTTTAAGGGCTCAAGAAAGCCGACGAAAAGAGAATTCCTACGCATAATAATGTCAGTTTTTGATCCGCTTGGTTTTTTGAATCCTTTCGTTATCCAGTTTAAAATTCTCATGCAAGAAATATGGGTGAGTGGGATAGGTTGGGATGCACCTCTACGAGATGACGAGTTTGAGAATGGTTGGCTTGGGTAACGAAATAAAATAAAATAAGTTCTATTACAATTCCAAGATGTTACTTAAAGTCTAGCTTTAAAATAAAACACCTAGAATTGCATATTTTTTGCGATGCAAGCATGAAGGCCTGCGCGGCAATAGGTTATTGGAGAATTATATTAGAAGATAACTCTGTTTATACAAGTATAATTGCAAGTAAAAGCAGGGTGGCCCCGAAAAAATCACCATCAATCCCTAGACTTGAGCTTCAAGCAGCCTTACTAGGAAGTAGACAAGCGGGAGCAATTCAAGACGAACACACATATCAAATAAATAGACGAGTTTTTGGTCCAACTCACGCACAGCGATACTTTAGTTGAAATAACAGGCCCTAGAAAACCCAATATATTCGTGTCCAATCGCCTAGGAGAGATTGACGAATTAACTACGCCTTCCGAATGGAGATGGCTTGCCTCCAAGCAAAATCCAGCGGATGATGTGGCTAGAATTTCAAGCACCCCATTATGGAAAAATGAGCGGTGGTTCTGTGGACCATCATTTTTAAAAGAGAACGAATCCAGCTGGCTTAGCGGGACTTTCGTACCTACTGAGGGTGACCTTGTATCAGTAAAGGCGGACAAGGGAGATAATTTTTCAGGAATATTAACAAATGCTACTGAGCTGATCACAATCGACTTTTCGAGATTTTCCTCATGGGAGAAGCTTTTGCGTAGTTTAGCCTGGGTGTATGTAGCTAAAGACAGATGGAAAAAGAAAAGGACGAAAATTTCTTTGATTCACATATCGCAAGCAGATAATCTTTTATTGAAGAAATTACAGCAAGAGAGTTTTGGCGAAGAAATAAAAGCCTTAGAAAATTAGAAACCAATAGGGAAGAGTAGTCGTCTATTGCCATTAATGCCGAAAATCGACACAGACGGTCTTATGAATGTACAAGGCAGGGTTAACAACATCGATAACGTTGCCTTCAGCAATTGTCCCGTAATATTGGACGGACGACATCCGGTTATTAGATTAATGTTGAAGGATTATCACGAAATGTCAAAGCACGCGAGTAGCAACCTAGTTCTAAACGAGATACGACATAAATATTTGATTCTCAACCTTAGAAACTCTTTACGAACCACTGCGGCAAGATGTATTATTTGTCGTATAAAAAAGGCAAATCCTTCAAATCCTTTAACGGGAAAACTACCTCCTGCGAGGCTTGCGTATCAAGAACGACCCTTCAGCCACACCGGCTTAAACTATGTCGGTCCTATGTGGGTTAGAATCGGGCGGCGTCGCGAGAAGAGATGGGGTGCACTATTCACGTGCATGACTACTAGGGCAATTCACCTCGAATTAACGAATGGTTTAAGTACAGACTCAACAATAATGGCCATTCGCCGCATGTCTGCAAGAAGAGGTCAGCCGGTTGCTATTTACTCGGATAACGGTACAAATTTTAGAGGTGCAGACAACGAGCTAAAAGAAGCTTTACAAAAGTTAGAGTCAGAGGTTCAACAAGACTTTGCGATCAAAAATCGAATACAATGGCACTTCATTCCTCCATCTGATCCCCATCTGATCCCCATATGGGAGGAGCATGGGAAAGACTAGTACGTTCTGTAAAAACAGCGTTACGCATCGTGTTAAATGAACAAGCTCCGAAGGAGGAAGTCCTCAACACATTGTTAACAGAGGTCGAGCATAGTGCAAATTCGCATCCCTTAACACACGTTTCCTTGGATCCACGAGACCAAGAAGCATTAACTCCAAATCACTTTCTATTGGGATCCTCCTCCGGAAGCGCTGTGTTTCAAAGGTACGACGAGCAGAGCAAATGTCCGCGAAAACAGTGGGAAATCGCTCAATATTTTGCGGATTCATTTTGGAGACGATGGCTCAGAGAATACCTTCCAACACTATTGCCCAGAAAAAAATGGACTTCGGAAACCGATCAATTAAGAATATGAGATGTTACCCTGGTGATTGACAATAGAGTTCAAAGAAATTCATGGATTGAGGGCATTGTAGTGAAGATATTTCCAGGGCAAGATAAACGAGTGCGGGTGGCAGAAGTGCGAACAGCCAATGGGAATTACTTAAAGAGACCAGCGAATAAACTTGTAAAACCAATAAGCAGCAAAGATGAATCGTAGATCGAAATATACCGGATAGTTGTTTGGATTCCATGTTATGGACTTACTTTAGTCTGGCGGGCACTTGGTACTTCATGAGCCAAGAGATTGATGCACATGGTCGTACACGAATGACAGTGACAGAAGAGCACTTAGCCCTTTGTTGGGCTAAGAGATTAATGGCACATGCAAAAAAAATTATGCATGAGAATTAAACACTTGGCAGGTATTTCCTGCTAAGAGAATATTGAAGTATACATAATGTAGAAGTAGAAAGTGAACAAATGCTGTTTACACCAATTGTTTACATATAAATTAGTTTTTCTACGTATTTCCTGCCCTTCTCTCTGTTGTCTTTCTTTTTGCAGTTGTTCAAACGTGGTTTTAAGCCTGAACGAAGATTCGAGTGCAGTTCCAATTGAATGAGCAGACAGTCATGGAGATGGTACAGAAGCCATAGCTCCCGTACGGGTCGGAGGAATGTTCCGGACCCAATTTAATTTATTTCAGAAATATATATATCTAAGTTTTTGTATTGAATTTAGTTATTACGAATGGAGCGAGACTTAATGCTTATACCTGAAATGGGTTTGTTTGTATTGAGAAGGTTACTTCATTGTTATCATTGCATTTTTATTGTGACTACATCAAGGGTCGATCGAGCGAGTGCGGGCAGTCTGGTACTACCTGTCGAAGAGTACACTCGTTAGGCGGGCCAAAATGTCGATATTTTCCTTTGCTACAATAAAGTATTAATTTTCACTAGTGAATTCCACCATTCATTGTATTTCACTTGCACCTCCAACTCCTCTTAGTAACAAACATACTACTAAATTATCTTTTTTAAATAAATAAAATGTATTGCAGCTTAAGCAATTTTACAAATGCATTCAATAATGTTATTCAAACAAATTTCTTCATTTATGCTCACGATAAAATTGGGAATGTTTCAATTTTTATAAATCAACCTTTTTTACAATAATTATAGTTGAAATTATAGTAATAATCATAATTATAATTGAAACTACGCTTCCTACTTGTGTATTCAGGGTATAAATAATGCCTCTGATAAAGTGCGACGCAGATGCGCTTCATATCGTGTCTATCACGAAGTGCGACTCATATGCCTCGCACGTGCGTGCTCGTTATACAGTGCGGCGCATATGCCTCGCACCCTGCAGGCAAGGCGTGCCTCACATTCCGTGCGGTTCACGTTCCAGCACGCTTGCTATATGGGTACGCATTTTGATCAGCGAAAAGTGATGTGCATGGTTGAGCATCAGCAGTTTAAACAAACCGCATGTATGGGTCCGTTCACAGGTAGAGGTTAGTTGCATTAGCCCATAATTTTTGAGTCATTTTTAATTCACTGAAGTCCGCCGCAAATGCGTTTATATACATATGCCATCAATAAAAAAGTTTTCTCCACAAAACCCTAACAGTTATAGCAGGTATGAGTCATCAAGCAAAAAATTTGCGCTGCATTGATAACTGTGTTATCAATGACATAAATTAACAAAGATACCGTTGGGGGGGGGGGGGCAGTATAATGTAGGTGTTAAATCCGCTACAGTGATATTAAGTTTTCAAAAAACTGACTGGTAGGCATTCGTATTCAAATGTGCTTATATGCAGCACAAAAGTTTTCTTAAATCTTAGAAATTATTGTCCACGATACGGAGGTTCTTACACTTTGCGAAGTGATTACCAAAAAAAAAAACATCGTCTAATATTTAAAAACAACACTTTAGAATGTGATAAAAATTCAAATTTTTTCAATTAAAAAATTATCTGCATCCCTTCAGATACAAATTCAAATGCGCTCATATATGCCACAAAAATTGTCTACATATCTTAAAAATTGCCCAAGATATGAAAGTCATAACTCTTTGTAAAGTGTAAAGTGCGACATAGGCCAGAAGCGAAAGTGGCACATGCCGACGCTCTCAGTCGAGCCCCTGTGGGAAATCCTACAGATAGTTGCGCGGAGGTGCTAGATTGTCTCATGGCATTCATTGCGATGTCTGAAGAAGAATACGGATTAGCTACGCAAAGATCCGCTCCAGAGCTAAGTGAATTAACCAACATACTAAAGAAGGAAGAGGATGAACGAATCAAAGAAAAGGAACGGGTTGATGGATTCAAGTTGGAACAACAGTTGATTTTTTGTAGGGAGCGGGAAATGGACAAGAACAGAAAACTAAAGGGGGCTAAAACTGGAAAGTCTGAAATATACGAAACCAAGCGTTGGATGATAGTGGAACCAAAATCCATGCGAGTCTATTGTGGTAAAGTTTCAAGATGTGCGCGGTCATTTTGGACGGATCGAACGGTGGCGGAAATCAAGAGACACTATTGGTTCCCTGGAATTGAATCCAATTTCAACTAGATCAAGGCCATTTGAAGTGGTATGTGATTTTCACCTGGGACCATTTATCTAGAGTCGACAAAGAGCGAGTTATTTTCTGGTGTTTGTCGATCATTTTACCCGTTGTACGTTGTTGTTGAGACTGCATTTACTGCGAAGTTCTTCGAAGATTTCTGTAACAAATATGGAATAAGACATACATTCAATTCACCCAGACATCCTCTGGCGAACGGGATAGTGGAGAGAGTCAACCGGGTGTTGGTTCCAATACTACAGTCTACGTTTGCTAGAGGTCAAGAAGATCAATTGAATAAGGAGACAACTAATGTGGAACGTCATCTTAACCTTGCAGGTTTTAAGACTACCGGGCGTAGTCCATTTGAGAGATTATATGGTTAACAATCACGATACAACGAAGACCGCCTCAGTAATCTTGGAACCGAATACGAAACGGACCCAGATGATTCAGTGAACCAAATTGAGGATAAGGTATGATCAAGGATTCTCGAAGAGCAATTGAAAATGAAGGATCGTGAAGATAACAAGCGATGTTTCTACGAAGAATATCAGCCAGGAGAGGTCGTTGCCCTGATGCGAGCAGTCGAGACTACTGATAAGGGAGTGGGGGGGGGGGACAATCATGCTTCAGCGTAAATTTCGTGATCCGATGATGGTAACGGAATCCCTGGGACACATTACATAGAAAATCGTGAAACTTAAGCACACAGCAGTCGGGTGGACGTATGCAGGTACTGCCTATGCGTCTCAATTAAAACGTTGGTTTGGTACGCGGAGAGCCTGAAAAGCAGAATCAATCAAATAAATCTGAGCAAGCAATTGAATGAGCGACTTTGGAACAAGAAAAAGCTAATACTGCGAAACAAGGCGATGAAAGAGAGTCGAAGAAACGCATCAGAAGAGTGCCTGATAAATTTAAGAATTTTGTTTTGTAAACACCGAGCAAAAAAGATAGAACTATTACGGATTGGGAAGAATTAATATTTTTAAATGCACGTGAATCCCGTTTTCGGATTCGTTTAAACGAATTGAGAGGTATTTAGATGAATTAAGGTAGCGCGAATTGAATGAAATTCACAGTCCACAGTGTTCCCACTAAGCTACGGGTAAATTCACTAAATATTTACAATAAATTCTATATGCCCCGCACGTTGGGTTTCCTTTTACGGATTAACTTGCATAAATCAACACTTGCCGAAATTCGCCATGACCAATTGGGGCCAATTCAAATGTGTATTTTACTCTTACGAATTCAGACGCATTGACCAATGTTGAAGCGTTTGCATGCTAACGCATTGAAGTGAATTCGCTGACTTCAAACTGTTGCACCGCATTTGTACGTACATATAGAAAGATTCAAAATCGAAATACCGTCTTCTCAAATTTACACGCATTGACACACTGGTCCAATGCTTCATTTTCGCAAAGCGGGATTTGCGGGGTGTCTTAATTTTTCAATTCAATTTCTATCAATACTTTCTTTTTAGCTGGGCGGGAGAACGAGCGCCAACCATAGGTTTGACTTACTATAACTGTAGGTTGAATGATTATTATTTAGAGTAATTCAACTATCTTATTTTTGAGATTGATTGGGGAAAATCAAAGAATTGGATGACCGGATCTATTAGCTTTTCATTTACTTAAATTTGCAGTTTTATTTTTGAAATTTTATTTAGGAAAAATATTGTTATTTAAAATAACAATGGTATGATGCATGAATAAAATGTAAAAAATATATATAACAGATGTTCATCGAGAAAACTTCAAGGAATAAAATAATCCCCACAACATTAGGATTAATTAAGAATTACAATTTTTAACTGAAGAGAAAGAAAATACATAAAACTATCTTAAAGAAACCATTTTAATCTGAACTATTTTTATCAGAAACTCGCGTTCAGTTCTCTTCCAAAATTAGTTATGATTAACTATGCGAATATTTTCCTCAATTTTATAAATCTTTTTCAACAATGATCATTTTTCTGCTTCAGATAAATAGTGAACTTACTTTTTCTAATGCGAGGATTTTTTATGTCTTTTTGTTATTTTGAAGGTGGCACATATGAGCGTATTTGAAATCCTATTCTAAAAGCCCATTATCGACTTTGATATAATGGCAACTAAAGTCATTAGGTGCTATCAGCGTGTGGTAGATCGATTAGAAGTGGTAATGAAAGGGTTGATTATAGATTTTTGTTAATTTTAAAGGTGACGCATATGAGCGAATTTGAAATTGTATGCGAAAAAACTGTCATTGCTGGAGATTAAAATTTTTTTAGTGTTCATTACTTTGCAAGGCGTTAAGGCCTGCACATCTTGGGAAATTTTTAAGATATGTAGAAAATTATTGTGGCCTAAATGAACGCATTTAAAAACCTGCACAAAAAATCCATCACCACCGCAGAATAATAAAAAGCTTATTTAGCGTGCATCACTTTACAAAGAATTATGACTTTTATATCTTAGGAAATTTTTTAGATATGTAGAACATTTTTGTGGCGGATATGAGCGCATATGAATTTGTATCTGAAGGGATGCATATAATTTTTTAATTGAAAAATTTTCAATTGTTATCATTTTCTAAAGTGTTGTTTTTAAAGATTAGACGATTTTTTTTCTTTGGTCATCGCTTCGTAATGTGTAAGAACCTCCGTATTGTGGACGATAATTTCTAAGATTAAAGAAAACTTTTGTGCTGCATATGAGCACATTTGATTACGAATGCCTATCTATCAGTTTTTTGAAAACTTAATATCACTGTTGCTGATTTAACACCTGCATCATACTGCCAAAAGATACCGTTGGGGGGAGGGGGGGGAAGTATGATGTAGGTATTAAATCAGCTACAGTGATATTAAGTTTTCAAAAAGCTGACAGGTAGGCGTTCGTATTCAGATGTGCTTATATGCAGCACAAAAGTTTTCTTTAATCTTAGAAATTATTGTCCACGATACGGAGGTTCTTACATTTTACGAAGTGATGACCAAAGAAAAAAAATCGTCTAAACTTTCAAAACAACACTTTAGAATGTGATAACATTTGAAATTCTTTCAATTAGAAAATTGTCTGCATCCCTTCAGATACAAATTCAAATGTGCTCATATCCGCCACAAAAATTTTCTACATATCATAAAAATTGCCTAATATATGAAAGTCATAACTCTTTGTAAAGTGATGCACGCTAAATAAATTTTTTATTATTCTGCGGTGGTGATGGATTTTTTGTGCAGGTTTTTAAATGCGTTCATATAAGCCACAATAATTTTCTACATATCTTAAAAATTGCCCAAGATGTGCAGGCCTTAACGCCTTACAAAGTAAGGAACACTAAACAAAAATTTTAATCTGCAGCAATGACAGTTTTTTCGCATACAATTTGAAATTCGCTCATATGCGTCACCTTTAAAATTAACAAAAATCTATAATCAACCCTTTTATTGTCACTTATAATCGATCTACCACACGCTTATAGCACCTAATGACTTTAATTGCAATTATATAAAAGTCGATAATGGGCTTTTAGAATAGGATTTCAAATACGCTTATACGTGCCACCTTCAAAATTAACAAAAAGCCATAACCCACCCTCACATTGGCATAAGTAAGTTCACTATTTATCTGAAGCTCAAAAATGATCATTGTTCAAAACGATTTAAGAAATTGAGGAAAATATTCGCATAGTTAATCATAACTAATTTTGAAAGAGAACTGAACGCGAGCTTCTGATAAAAATAGTTCAGAGTAAAATGGTTTATTTAAGATAGTTTTATCTCTTTCTTTCTCTTTAGTTAAAAATTGTAATTCCTAATTAATCCTAATTTTGTAGTGCTTATTTTATTCCTTGAAGGTTTCTCGATGAACATCTGTTATATATTTTGTTGAACATTTTATTTATGAATTATACCATTGTTATTTTGAGAAAAAATATTTTTCTTAAATAAAATTTTAAAAATAAAACTGCAAATTTAAGTAAATGAAAAGCTAATAGATCCGGTCATCCAATTCTTTGATTTTCCCCAATCAATCTCAAAAATAATATAGTTGAATTACTCTAAATAATAATCATTCAACCTACAGTTATAGTAAGTCAAACCTAAGGTTGGCGCTCGTTCTCCCGCCCAGCTAAAAAGAAAGTATTGATACAAATTAAATTGAAAAGATTAAGACACTCCGCAAATCCCGCTTTGCGAAACTGACGCATTGGACCAGTGTGTCAATTCGTGTAAATTCGAGAAGACGGTATTTCAATTTTGAATCTTTCTATATGTACGTACAAGTGCGGAGCAAAAGTTTGAAGTCAGCGAGTTCACTTCAATGCGTTAACATGCAAACGCTTCAACATTGGTCAATGCGTCTGAATTCGTAAGAGTAAAATACACATTTGAATTAGCCCCAATTCGTCATGGTGAATTTCGGCAAGTGTTGATTTATGCAAGTTAATCCGTAACAGGAAACCCAACGTGCGGGGCATATAGAATTTGTTGTAAATGTTTAGTAAATTTACCTGTAGCTTAGTGGGAACACTGTGGACTGTGAACTGCATTCAATTCGCGCTACCTTAATTCATCTAAATACGTCTCAATTCGTTCAAACGAATCAGAAAACGGGATTCACACGCATTTAAAAATTTTAATCCTCCCCAATCTGTATCAATTCTGTCTTTTTTGCTGGGCGTTCACAAAATGAAATCCTTAAATTTATTAGGCACTCTTCTGATGCGTTTCTTCGACTCTCTTTCATCGCCTTTCTTCGCTGTATGAGCTTTTTCTTCTTCCAAAGTCGCTCATTCAATTGCTTGCTTAGATCCATTTGATTGATTCTGCCTTTTAGGCTCTTCGCGTATCAAACCAAGGTTTTAATTGAGACGCATAGGCAGTACCTGCATACGTCCTTCCTACTGCTGTGTGCTTAAGTTTTACGATTTTCTATGTAATGTGTCCCAGGGATTCCGTTACCATCATCGGATCACGAAATTCACGCTAAAGCATGTTTGCCCCCCCCCCCCACCATCAGTAGTCTCGACTGCTCGCCTTAGGATAACGACCTCTCCTGGCTGATATTCTTCGTAGAAACATCGCTTGTTATCTTCACGATCTTTCATTTTCAATTGCTCTTCGAGAATCCTTGATCATACCTTATCCTGAATTTGGTTCACTGATTCATCTGGGTCCGTTTCGTATTCGGTTCCAAGATTACTGAGGCGGTTTTCGTTGTATCGTGGTTGATAACCATATAATCTCTCAAATGGACTATGCCCGGTAGTCTTAAAACCTGCAAGGTTAAGATGACGTTCCACATTAGTTATCTCCTCATTCAATTGATCTTCTTGACCTCTAGCAAACGCAGACTGTAGTATTGGAACCAACACCCAGTTGACTCTCCACTATCCCGTTCGCCAGAGGATGTCTGGGTGAATTGAATGTATGTCTTATTCCAGATTTGTTACAGAAATCTTCGAAGAACTTCGCAGTAGACGCGGTCCCTCGATCCGTGATTAGTCTTGTTGAAATTCCCACTGTCGGCAAATTGGGTCCAGAACCTTTACAACTCCTAACGCCGTTGTATTTCTGGTCGGTCTCAACAACGTACAACGAGTAAAATGATCGACAAACACCAGAAAATAACTCGATCTTTGTCAACACTTGATAAATTGTCCCAGGTGAACATCATATACCACTTCAAATGGCCTTGATCTAGGTGGAATTGGATTCAATTCACCTGGCTTCTATCCAGCCGGACACTACGTTAGAACACAATTCGGGTACATGGAAGTATGTCTTCTCACATACCGCTTCGTTCCAGGGAACCAATAGTGTCTCTTGATGTCCGCCACCGTTCGATCCGTCCAAAATGACCGCGCACATTCTGAAACTTTACCACAATAGACTCGCATGGATTTTGGTTCCACTATCATCCAATGCTTTGTTTCAAATATTTCAGACTTTCAAGTTTTAGCCCCCTTTAGTTTTCTGTTCTTGTCCATTTCCTGCTCCCCGCAAAACTCCACTGTTGTTCCAACTTAAATCTATTAACCTGTTCCTTTTCTTTGATCCATTCAGCCTCTTCCTTTATTAGTATGTTGGGTAATTCGCTGAGCTCTGGAGCGGATCTTTGCGTAGCTAATTCGTATTCTTCTTCAGACATCGCAATGAATACAATGAGACAATCTAGCACCTCCGCCCAACTATCTGTAGGATTTCCCACATGGGCTTGACTGAGAGCGTCGGCATGTGCCACTTTGGCTCCTGGCCTGTGCAAAAACAAACAGTGCCGTTTTTGAAGCGGATCTGCCACTAAATACGTTCCCCTCATTGAAGTTTCGTTTGCCGCTTCTGTAGGTAAGTCCTTCAATGGTATTGATGTTCTCTAGTACCAAATTGGTCCTTCCTTCGCCGCACTCCTGATTCCTGGTTAGCTCAAATAACTCCGCCCAATCTTGAGACGACTTGGAATTACATCACCAGATAATGCAAATACTGGATTCATCGTCCCTCAACTCTGTCAATTTCATAAGCGCACTGCACGACCCTGATTATCTTTTGAAACACACCGACACGCTAAAGAACTTTGTGATTTCCGTTTATTTCTCTGATCAAGAAACCGAAGTCCTTCGCCACTGAACTGCGCACAAGACAAACTGAACTGCCATTAACGATATATCCAGTGATTAAGTATTTTCCGTTGTGACTTGGATTATCTAACGAGCCACGTTAATTATTTTCATAGTCCATTAAGAATTTCGCACATTCGCGTTCATATTATTCCCACACACTTGCGGGTACCGACACGTACTTTGTTTCGCCGTTCGCTTGATAATCCGTATTCCGCAAATCGCTCCATCGATCTCTAATCAAATCGACCACTCTGCGTTGAAATTCGTGTCTTTAACCGTGTGCCGATCTTTCCTCGTTTCTAAAAGTGTTATTCTGAATTCTCCCTCTTGCCTCTTGGCCGCTTTTCTCTCGACCCACCACGATTTGATGACGACCGCTATAATAATTTAAAAGTATACTAATTTTGAATACAAACTCCGAAAGTTCCAAATAAAATATAAGACTATCATTAAAGCACTTACAATGAACCAGCGGTCCTACAATTTTTAAATACACCAAATAAAAATGAGTTTTCGTCTTTCGAACGCACGGTGAAGTAATTGAGCCGTTATCTAGAAAACCTACCTGAGTCGACTTAGGTGATTTTTTGTGAGTCACTCGTTCTCATCTTCTGTGACGTAGTAGCAACTAGTTTGTCGCATTTCGGTGCAATTCATTTATTTTAAATCTTGCATTATTCCAGTTCCCCGGGACGTGTATGCTGCGTGCTAGCTTCTTCACATCGCTGATGTAACGTATGATTTTAGGTAATAAAGTAAACTTCAGGGTGGGAATGGTATAAGCGAGTTAGGAAAACTAAAATGATGTTTATAGGTGTTAAAACAGTTAAAAGAAATGTTTAACGCCAGCCACAAAAAATATTTCATTAAAAAATATTTAAAAAATCGAAAATAGGGTCGATCTTAGCATTACATTTGTTAAAATTGTTATGTGTTCCCACCCAAAATTATATATTTTTTTATCTATTTGAAGCTTGGCTGAATTATAGTCGTGGTACACCTATATTAATTCACCAAACCATAGGGCTATTTATCAATCGGTTGTCAATATACAGGGGCCTGAAAATTTTAATTTTTCACGTGCTTTTTTACCTTCGCGTAAGTGTAACTTCTTTCAGGCTAACTCGATTGGACTTTCATTATAGTGTTTTGGAAAGCTCTTCAGATAAGGTCATACTTTAGCTTTCTTGCTCTTTTTGGATACCCTTCTTTCTTGTTCAATTTTTGGGAAATATCAGTTTTTTTCGTTTAAGAAATGCCGTTTAAGGGCAAGATGAATTCCATCTTCAGTCAGAATTACTGTGGTGACGATACCGAGTACTTTAAAGCACCATTCAATGATTCTAAACGACATACCAAACGTAATACCTCATCTTTCGAGGTGATTCACACTATGTTTCTGAGGGTTCGCATTGTTAGTGATTATTATATGTACATGATATGATTATATAATATGATTATATCATATACATACACATGAAAAATCGTTCTAATATAGCTAAATGTAAATTTGGAGGCACGTTCGACCTTACGGTATTCGTGCCCGACGCTACGTACGAGGAACGTGGTACCCTCGAGTGTAAAAATCTCAATTTGACCGAGAATATATTTCCATCTCACTTTTTCTTCTACATGAATTTCAAGAGTATTAAACAGCTATTTTTTGAAACAGAAAGAAACGTTGAAAGTCGCGCTTTTTCAAAAATGCAATGTTATCTTTTATTTAAAAAAATCAAAATGGAAAAAAATCGTTAGTATAGTCTTGAAGTAAATTAAAAAAGCTTTCCAAAACATGAAAAAGTATAAACTTTGAGCACCTGTATCTTGACAGCTTGATAAATTGCTATATATATATATATTTGGTTTTGGTTTCTATTCCTTTCGAATACAACTGAAGGGCCTATGACAAAGCCACCGAACGCGTCCTCGGGTTGCGGATAGAGGCTGGGCTGGAAGCGGCCACATTACGCCTGCTTCACGTGCATGCAATGGCGCGTTTTTAAGGGGGGTCGGACAAAAAATAGTTTATGTTTCTGTATTTGTGGTAATAGAAAATAACGTTGCCTATGATTAATTTCATATCCTCGAGGGTTGGACTCATGTCTGCATTTTTTATTTGTCACTTGAATTTTTTTCTGGCACTGCATCAGTCCTTTCACTTTATCTACTTTTATCCACAAGTTTTAATAAATCTGCATTTTCACATGTGCCTGATTTAAAATTCAATTAGTTACTATGCATAATGTTTATAATCACTGGTTACTGTAATCATAGGGATTTCGATCTAAGGGAATCCCTTTCCCGCTTTTAAAAGTTTGGTCGAGGAAGTGATAACTCTCGTAAATCTCTATCCTCTTGAAGCTTCATGAGATGTAAACGAGCCTGCCACGTATGTCACGCTAAACGCGCCTTTCGGTTCGCTGCATAGAAAGCGTGATGTCGAGCTTGGTGTCAAGCTAGTTGGAATCTACGAGCTCAGTCACGTGATCAAATGTGTCTTCCATTTTCGAAATCGCATTTTCAAATACTTTAAGAATGTAGCAAATTCAAGAAATGTCTTTAATTTTGATTGCTCCCAACCCCCAAAGTAAAAAATGGGTACTTCTAATACCCCGGTCACAGCTGCAGGTGTTCCCTTTTTCGCGCGGATGCTACAATAGTGCATTCTTTCAATTGACCGAACAGTAGAACTACAAAAATAACATGAGCATTAAAATTTGTAGTTTAATTACAATTTTTGGACGTTGTTCGAGTTTTAATGCTTCCTGCTTCGGTTGTTCTCAAACGCTTTGAATTACTAAGTTTTTTTTTACTTTTAAGAAGTAAGTGAAATTTCTCTCTAATAATGATGTATCGATTTTTGTAGTTTTATTTTGACATCTCGTCTAAACAAGGTATTTAAAACGCATGTTCTACTACAATTTTACATACACAGATTTATTATTTAATAATGGCATTTTTGGAAACATACTTTTCTTTCAGGGTTTTTGTGCAATTCTGTTATACAGTTTGACTTTCTCTGAGTTTATGTTTTTAATGATTTTTTTCTAAATGAAAAATATTTATTTATATTCTTTCAAAATTCACAAAAATAAAAAAGAAACTTTGATTATACCACATTATTTCGCAGCCATTGTGCAACATTTTGATGCGACTTTCTAGCTCAATTTGACACTTAGGCATTTTGTGTGATTCATATTTCACTAGATTTAAATTTCATTTGCGACTCCCGTTAAATTAGATTACTTGATTTTCAATTTGAAATGTCTCCAAATGATTTATAATTAAAATTGAAATACTTTGAAATTTTCGTTGTTTTATAAATTTGGGTGTTTTTAAATATTTGATTATTTTTAATTTAGAAATATTTCGTCGTCATATTCTTCATCATATGAGATTCGGGCTGAGAGTACAGTCCCTCGGGGTGTGAGGGGGTTCCTGAACGATGCGGGAAATACCAGGATCGCTGGATAAAGGCACAGTGCGCGGTTACTCACGCGCATATATTGCGTATTATCAGGAAATGGTGCACACGGCACTGACTGTTTACGTTTGGATTCCCTTTACTCACGGCCAAGGCCACTGCAAGCAATGCTTAGAAAGTTTAAACAAAAAGATTTAATCAAAAATAACGAAACCTAACAGCACCCAGTTGAAAACTGGAGCGAGTGGAAAGTTGTAATTAAAAGTACAGTTCTTGGTTTCCCATCTCGACTCGTAATTACTCTACAATTTATCAATCTATCCTTCATTTTCCTTCGCATTAGAACAATTAATATTATGCTACACGAGAGTACGTTATTTGAGACATACGAGTCGAAAATCCTTTCGAATCCATTGGCGTCGATGAATTCATGTCGACATCGAATGCACCCGAGTTCGAATACAATTATACGGCAAAATATTTGATAACAAATTGAACGCGAATTCCTCTCTCGGTACGGTATCAAAACTATTTAGTTGCAATCAAGCATTTTTTTTAATAAAGGGAAACCATTTTTCCCGAAATTAAACTAGTCTTAAGTGGCATCCTGTCTGTTAATTCATAATCTATTTATCGGATCAATCAAAACAGTGTTATTGAATGTGACAATCGATGGTCGTTATCCATTACTTTATTATACTGCAATATTTGTTTGTAGAATCGAGATGTAAGTTCAAATGTTTGAATAGAGAATTGTTAATTAATAGAATAATCAATCAGTACAATCAGCGTTCTACTAATGATGATCGTTATCCGTTCAATGTATACTCTTTTTCTGCTGTGCTTTTGTTTTGAAAATGTACTGTACACTTGCAAACACAGTAAATCTAGAATAAGTATTGGCCACAACGAATTGACGAATTCAAGCGGAAGTACTCAAAATGAAAATTAAGCAATATGAGCCTCTGATGCTGAAGAGAATCGAGAAACGAATCCTCGCAAATATGTTGGGCTGAAAATTATTTTCAATTCAGCATCATATTTTAATTCAGCTAAGTACAAATAAGTGGTGGAACTTGAAATATTTTCTCTGCGTAGGTTTCTAAATCACTAAAAAATTGTAATTTGATTCAATACTTATTGTATTACAGTAATCAATATGGGAATGATATACCAATTTTATGATATCAGATGGCTGCACAGACTGTTCCGGTATCCTATTTCCAGTATTTGTTCCCTATTTTCAGACGCAAACGTAAAATTATTGTCGTTACCTATGTGATTTATAATTATGGTTGCAAATGTTTTTCAAATTTCTTTTCGCAGTTTCCGTTCAGAAATGCAGTTTTAAGACAAAATACAAATTTCAGGTAATTTAATTTTAAGAAGACATTAAACTGAACAATTTACCATTCAACAATAATTCAGGTCATAGTAACTCCTAAAGTATCAAAAATGATGCAGCTCAAATGCAATCTTCAATTTATTATCAACATTATCCAATTTCGAGCATCGATGAAATGCACTAGCCCAACTTCACGATCCTAGCAACCAACAGTCTTGCTGTTGTTTGTGTAAAGATCTCACGCTCATGTGGAAAAATTTCATGGCAGTGTGGTGTCAGGTCTGGCCCAGGGTGTGGTGCTAGTCTTGCCCAGGTCTGACTTTATCTATAAGCTCTAGTCTGGAAGGTCTGCTCTGGTCCAGGACAGACGCTGCTCAGCTATCCAAGTCACCTTAAGATTCTGGTCTGGTTAATTTTAGATCTTGAAATTTTAAATGCTTTTACGCCAAAAGCTACTATGGAAATTTACGGAAAAAATCAATCCAATTTATTTACATTTGACTGTTTCAAACTGCAAAGACGCTAGCAATTGAGTTTAAATCAAAAAAGGCAATTTTAAAATGTTAGTACAAAGTCTGAAAATAAAAACTTTTGTATGTAATGCTTTGCAATTAGAACTCCTTTTAACTTTAAGAAAACTTCTAACGCAGAAGGGTTCAAGTAATTATAAAGCAATACAATTTGAAAGTCTTTGAGCTGAAAAAAATCCTTAAATTAAAACAATTGATAAAGTTTATGTATGTACTCGTAAAGAGCAGTAACTTTTTGAGGAGACTAAAAATCTTAGCAAGAATTGTAATTTAAGATCAATTTAGAATTTCTTCAATATGTAATAAAAGAAGTAAAATTTGAATGAAGAGGGTTTAAAAGAAAAAAATGATTGAAGCTTGGATTGAAATTCAAAAATTAAAGTAAATTAAAATTGCAATCGTTATTTGAAATTTGAAAGAATTAAAATTTGCAAGCATTCTATTTTAGAAATTTGACTATGTATATTAAGATCAGAAAATAATTCAAATTATCCTATTGATGTAAAATTGTTCCCTATTTTTCTCTAATAGGCTCTGTGATATCTATAATGAAAATATCGAGAAGAAAATTAGTATAGTAAATATGAAACAAAATGATTGGGATTGATGAAATATATATATTGAATATTTTAAAACTATAACTTTATGCAAATTCTCGTTCTTTTACTATTGGTAAACGATGTTTGTTTGGCAAGGCTAAAGTACAGGAGTGGCTTTACTTGAGATCTACTATTCTGTTCCATTTCTCGGGTTCAATTCCGCAATATCTTTTCGTGATTACTGATAAATTGACATTCAGGTTATGCACCATTACACAAAGCTCGTTCAGTTTCAACCCGTTACAGGCGCGGTAACTAGCTACGAGGTTCATTGATGAGTCAAAGGTGGTCAAGATTCAATAATTCAAGATCAACGCACAACGCGACTATTGACCTTCACTATTACCTAAGGCTTAAATTCATTCTCTAAGCGTCAATTCAGATATTCAAGCTATAATTTAATTCTACTTGATTTTGCCGGCCTTGTATATTTATCACTTTTATACATATATGCTTATCTTATTATTTTAGAAACATGTAAAATTATTATATATAATTTGTGGGAATAGAAAGTCATGAGTATCAACTCTGAGTCCCACACGCATTCGATATAATATATGTAGAGTTGTGGAATGTCTCATAAAAATAATTTTGTTGTGCTTTTAATAGTAAAATGAATATGCATTACTAAATTCCAGAATTTTTAACTTTATTTTATAGAAAATTATAATGAAATACTTTTTTGATTTGCTGATAAAAGTTCTCAGACAAAAAAGAAAAAATTGTTTGATATATTATCAAACAAAATACGGCTGCCAATGGCTGTTTACCTATCATTATTTGCCGCTTTTGATTTTATTGTTCTGCGGTTAGGCAGCATTAAAATCGACCAATAATAAACGACCCTTGTCCGTGGAGCTTTTATGGTCATTCTTTAAATCTTGAAGGAAATGGCAATATTGAGAATTTCTGTCGATTCGCCGATGGCGAATCATATTCGTGATGGTGTACTCGTAAAATTCGTAAAAAGTAGATCTAGGCTAATTTTATTGGCAATTATGGAGAAGAGAGATTTTTTATATGTACTGGTAATAAATAAAAGTATTTACTTCGTAAATGGCACTACAAATGCTTGGTAATGAAATTAAATTGCATTGTGATTTACGCGAAACACTTGCTAATATCATTAGAGATATTTCTGGCAAACAGTTTCTTCAGTTGTAGAATTCATAGATTATTATTTATGAAATATTTACATTTAAAGGATATCACGTTTATATGAGAAGAACCCCGCACAAAATAAGACAAAATCATCGTAAGGCTTTTTCTGAGGCTTATTCCATACATTTTGTGCGGGGTCTTTTGAATATTTTGCAAGTAAAAATAACATCGGAGGATACCTTGTAGAGTAAATTATTATTCAAGAAAGATCGCTGCATTAATGAATAGCGAATATTAAACTTGATCAATTTTTATTTGCAATCTGAAAATATGTTGAACAATTATCTTAAGATACACACTGCATATGACAAATAATTTGTTGAAGATGTAGATATAATATTATTCTGTCTCTACCTAGAGCAGACAGAGGTGATGCTTTAGTCTGAAATTTGAATGCGGATGTTTAAACAAGTTTTCGCTACTTTCAAAAGTTCGCATGACGGGATATTTACATTGATAATTTTAAGAGACAATTTTTTGCAATTAAATTTAAATTACAAGTAGTTTTTTTACTACTCCAGGTTTCACAAATAAATAAAATTTCGAATCAAGAAATTCTGAAATCTATAATGTTATAACATAATAATTCAAACATAAAAATCTACAGAAACTGTAGGTACAGTACGTTTATAAAGGTAAATACTAACACATTTAAGTTTAATTCTCAGAATAATAATACTTCTGTATTTTTGTCAACTTTTATCATTGTCGTTTTTAGGGACTTTTAACAATCACTTAAAAATGTTTTTTTACTTACTGTCAAAAACATTCCTAAAACGGCAACAAAAGTTGTTAAGCTATAAAAATAAGTTAAATATGATGTCTCAGTTATTTAAAATTGTATGTACAATTTTCTCCCTATAAATATCTGAGTTTTATACGAGGAATGCAACTATTACCTAAAAGTTTATAAAAATAAGTTTATAGGACAAAATATTAAAAATTAACTATTTTATGCACAAAACAAAAAATGTGATAATTTCAAAATGTTCAAAATTAAATAATTTCATATTAGAATTTTGAATACTGGATCACGCAAAATTCAAAAGAATTGAAATTGTATTTTTTATAGGTTATTGAAACAGTTCAAAATTGAATAATTGAAAATGTTTAACTTTTCTTTCTAAATAATTTTTAATCCGAAGCAATTAAAATTTGACAATTAAAAATTGAAAGCTAAATTGGATGTTTTAAAGTCAAAGCTTTGGAAATTGTAGAATTTTACAATACTATACTCTATGAAAAAAACTTTCAAAATGAATTAATTTTAAATGGGAAGCATTAAAAATAAAAAAATTTCTACTAGGGAACGTCGACAAGTAAACGAATCCGAACTTGATTTAAAACTGTGAAATTTCTGTTTGCCAAGAATTATGATATTAAAACTTTTTTATACTCAAGTTTTTTAAACTTTCAATTATTCCAAGTAAATGAAAAATAATAAAAAAATTAAAAAAATTTAAATCGTCAAAAATTTTTGGCAATATTTAGGTGTCATAATTTGATTCAAAAGTGGATCAAAGCGTTATATCTTCCTTCGATTCAATATAATTATAGAAACCTGAGCCCTACTTACTTATATACTTACTTTTTGCACGATAGAAATTCAAATGAAAAAATGTAATTTAGATAAAACAAATAAAATTTTGAATTTCTTTGTGCATTTGCTTCTCCGGAATGAGAAATGCATTATTTCACATTTTTATTCGACATTGAATTTACCTGTACTGTGGGGAAATGTATGCACATGAAATTGTGGAATATCGTGTGACAGATAAACGGATGCTTTTTCCAGGATTCGAGCAAGTCCTTGCCGTTGAAATTTGTAAGTGCTCAAACTGACGTCTGCCCATATATACGCGTCCATCAGGAGCTCGAGTACTTGCGTAGGTGTGCCGTTGCGCCCGCGCGTGTGTGTTCATTTCCCAACCGAGATAGGTAAAGTCGGTAAAGCTTACGTACGCCAACGGTGGCCCGATGCCATGAAACTTAAATTTCCTTCGAAACGGCCTGGTGTTACGGCAGCGAATGACGGTTCAGAAATTCCTAAGATATCTCTGGGTCTCGCTTTGGCCCGTGCCGAAATTACCGGCTCTCCTGGTATAAATTCGCGTGCATACGTATACAGCGAATGACGTAAAACTCGCGGGGGAATCGTTGATGCCGAAGAACGGATTAAAGGGGAAAGGGGGAATGCTCGGTACCTAAATTTGCCGTTTAAATCCCCACCTTGCACGACCTCGCCACGAAATGGCGGCCGTTCGTTCTCGCCCGGGGAGATAGGTGCATCCAGAAAAGAGGATGGTGGCGGATGATGATGGGGGTGAGAGAATGGTAAACTGGGAGCAAAAGAGAGAAACATCCGGAATCGCGAGAGTGATGGAGAGTCCCTTTGTATGTTTATTACACCCAGACACAAGTCAATTTCGAAGAAGACCATTAAAGTGATATAATTCGTTTCCCAGTGTTACCAACAGGAAAACGTCTCTAAACGAAGTCTAATTTACATTCTAATTGACATTTTAAAACCGTTTTTAAGAATATTTTGTCCTAATTAGTCGTTTCGGTCATTCATTCAGGCTGAGAAGGCGAGAATGTGAGGGTAAAAGGAAACAGAAGTTAAATCCGTGTCCTAATTCAACATGAGAGTATCCTTACGAATTTTAAACAGCGGTGGGAATGTGTTTCAAGTAGGAAAAAGAGATTAGGATAAAGCAAACAGCGTTAAAAATTAAGCGCACGAGTTGAAATTTAATTTTTTAAGTATTTTTCTGTACAATTTTGATATATTCAGAATGCTCACTCCACCAGGAAACAACCGGGAATTTGTGGAGACGGAGAGAAATGGATCATCCTTCATCACTTAACAGTAAAAACAAGTACACTGGAACTTGGATTTAAGCAATCCGAATTTACGCCGTTTCAAAACAAACGGCACGAGGGCCGCGGGTACATGTACGCGAGAGGGCACATGGCGGTTTTGCTTTACAGTGAAAAATAATACGCAAAAATTGCTGAAGAGGAAAATAATTTTTCACCAGATTAAAAATTTGTAATTTTTACTTTCAGATTGTTTGTCTTTCCTACAGATTCAAAAATTTTCAGATGTAATTCGTATTTTCAGATTTTACATGACAAATTTCAGATTTTCAGATTTTACATTGCAATAAAAACAATATATGCAGGTAACAAAGCGAGTGTAAGGGTTAATGGGAAACTGAGTGACTGTTTCAATATTATGCAAGGCGTTAAACAAGGATGCGCTATGTCTTCATGGCTATTTATCATATTTATGAACATGTGTCTAAGAATGGCCCTCTTCGACGAAGAAGGTGTAGATTTCGAGACAGTGAGGGCACGCGGGTTAGCTTTCGCAGATGACAAGGTTTTTATATCAGAATAAATCGAAGACTTGCAAAGACTGTTGAACAAACTAAATACAAGCATGAAGAACATTGGCCTCAAAATTTACGTAAATAAAACAAAAATCATAGTGTTTGAAGGAAAAGGTAAGAAAACAATGTGCAACATTGTCTTAAGTGATGAGAGATTAGAACAAGTTGATAAGTACATATATCTAGGTAGCCTGTTCACTAGGGACAGGAAAATAGATGGGGAGTTAGATGGGCGCATAAACGAGGGTCAGAAGGTTATCGGTCGAGCAGGGTCCATTCTCAGAAGTAAAAATATATCAAGAAAAGCTAACATGGCACTAAATAATTTTTTATTTGTACCGACTGTGCTATACGGTAGCGAGACATAGGCCTGTCAAGAAAAGGATAAGAGTAAAGTTGACGCGATTGGCATGAAACCTCTGCGCACAATATGCGGGAAAACACTGATGGACAAAGTGAGAAACATAATAATCGTCGAAGAATGTGGTGAAAAAGAGACAATAGTTAACACATGGGAAAGAAATCAGTTAAGATGTTTCGGATATGTTGAAAGAATAAAAGATGAACGTCCAACGAAACAAGTGTATAAAGGTAAAGCAAATGGCAGTATGCCAAGAGACAGACCGTGGAAAGAATGGTTAGAATGTGTGAATAAGGCCTTAATCCGAAAACACATAAGAAGCCATAGAAACAGGAGAGCTTGCATGAAAAAATGCATGGACGTGAAGGAAGCTAGAGAAGTATGCCAGGACAGAAAAGTGTGGCGACAAATAATTTATGAAAATAATGTGAGTAGAGTGAGTGACGCCTGAAACAAAAGACCTTGGATACTAATGGGCCCGAGTGATGAACCTCACAAAACAACCTTGTGAAGCTGTTCAGTTGGGGTGATCGCTAGAGAGATTGATCAGCAACCTGGACCGGATCAGTGTTGCGGAACGGACGTGTTATTTAAATAAATAACACGAAAATTCTAGATCGATCTAAAAAATCTATACCTCCTTCTCAACACTACTACTTTCCAACCGAGCAAGTCACGCCTACCCCGGAAGGTAAATAGCTTAATGGTATAATAATAATAAGAAGAAGAATAGAATTGTAAGCTTTCATAGGATTTCAAAAAATGTTAAGGAGTTTTAACGGATTTTAAGAGATTTAAAGGGGTTTCGATAATTTTACCGGTTTCCAAAAAGGATGCTGAGTGTTCACAACATTTTAAAGTATACAGTTAAACTTACTGATATCATGAGTTAAACTGGCTGATTATATGATGCATCAAAAATAAAAAATAAAACAAAGATACTGATAGAATGATTCAAAATAAATGAATTAATCAATGAAAGTTAATGAGTTGATCATTCAAAATGACTGAATTGATCAATAACAAAAATTGACTGATGTGACATCAGTCAGTTTTGACCGACTTTTCAGTTGTCGAATCCGCATCGTTTGAAACAGACAAAATTGATTGTGAATCAGTCACTTTTGACTGATTCAAATTTAGAGTGTACAAAAGGAGTTCATTACAGCAACTTTCTATTGTAACATTAATTTTTAACGTGTCAAAATAATCACAATGAACGAGAATAACTTCAGGGGATATAATCGTTCTGCAGGAAACAATCGGGCCTTTGCCACTACCGGAAATTATTATTCGAACGAACGGACGCACATCAGTTTATTTAGACGTCCTCCTATGACAGCCAATTTGCGATACCGATACCCTCGTGGAATTCAGGGGCATTTTCTTCACGCATCACCACGTTCAAAAAATGATTCAAATTTTATTTACTGAATGGGCTATACATCAATGTTGTCACGCGAAATCATGATAATTCCACGAGTAATTTAATAATTAAAAAATAATATCTGAAATCTTAAATGCTTTGAAATATTATTACACTTATTAACAACGAATAGGAAACTACCAAAGTTACAGTTTAGAGGAATAAATTGTCAAATGATAAAATAATATAATTAATATTATAATAATATATTAATAGCTTTTTCAGCTGTTGCTAACGGTTCTCAATTGTTATAAGACTAATTTGCAAATTTTCACCCCATAAGTACACGAAATTTGATCAAATTTTGCGTCTAGTAAGCCTAAGTTGTAGGCAGAATATTAATTTTACAGAAAGATATTGCAAAGAAACTTCAAGTGTCGATGTTTTTAGAAAATTATAATAACTACGAAAATAAAAAAAAAATGTAAGTTCTTAGTTTCATCCTAAAGGTAAGTTTCCATAGTATCTTTCCAACTCACTAAGATATTAAAGAAATTATTTCCTAGATTCTACCCAAGGGTTCAATTTCACGACTTTTTTGTACCAAGTTTGACCCTAAGATGGGATCTGGGACAACAATTCTAAAATATCTTATCAGGTTAAAAAAATACAACGGAGACTGACCTATAAAATAAAACCAAGAATTTGAAAACAAATGTTAATCATTTTCAGAGTTACTGACATTTTTCGAAAATATCGAACTTTAACTTCGGCTTATTAGACGAACAATATTTTTATCTTTCGTGCTCCTATAGGGGAAAAATGTGCGATTTGATTATTATAAAAATTAGAGCACTGTAGTAACAGCTACAAAAAAAACTTATCTCAATTTTCGACTGTAGTGTATATTAGAGTGGGCCGAAACTACAAAATTTTGGTAAATCGAATTTTGTAGTGCTGAAAAGTTTCTACGTGTTAGTACAAATAAAAAAAGCATTAAAATCAACAATTTTTTTTTTATTAAAAAAAATGTCCATATGGGTAAGAAAATTATGATAATATTGTGTGTGTGTGTGTGTGTGTGCAATTTTTGGTATTAAGTGCTAATAACAAATTTTAATTTCAAAAATATAACTTTGTTAAAAGAAGTTGTTCAAAAACTAAGTCACGCTATTTATAAAACTTTTTCCGCCCCTCCCCTTCTAAGTCACATATCATCACACAAAGCTTCAACCCCACAGGGTGACGTCACGATTACGAACACCTCCCCCCACAAAACATGAATTCTCCACAAAATATTTGAATTTTGAACCAAATAGTCGAATTTTCAAATTACAAAGATGAATTTTCAACCCAATGGATGAAGTTTCAAACAAAAATGATTAAACTTTAATCACAAACAGTTGCATTTTTAAACAAATATTTGAATCTTTGAGCCAAGAAGACGAAATTTTTATAAGACAGTTGAATTCTCAACCAAGAAACATGAATTTTCAAACAAGGACTTTTTTACCAAAAAAGTTGAATTTTCAATCTAGAGGGACGAATTTTAAACCCAAAAATATAAATTTCCAATAAAAAATTTAATAGTTGAATTTTCAACTAAAAAATATCAATTTTCATCCAAAAATGGATAAATTAAATTTTAAGTTAAAAAATTTAATTTTCAAAAAAAAAAAAGAATTTGCAACGAAAGAGTTCCATCTAAGAGCAATAAAATTAATTTTTAATAAATAAGTTCAGCTTTCAACGAAATAGTTGAATTTTTGACCATAAAGATGAATTTTAAATGAAAAATTTAATAATTGAACTTTCAACTAAAAACGATAATTTCTTCAACAAAAAATAGAATAATTAAATTTTCAGTAAAAAAAAAATCAACCAAAAAAAGTTGAATTCAAAAAAATATTATACTAGGCTTTTCGATTGAAAAAATGAACTTTCAACGACAATAGTTGGATTTTCTAATTGGGTTCTATTATTTCAGTATAATAGAACTGTAATAGAACAGTTTGCGTCACAAATCGACACACAACCTGTTAACCCCCCACCCTCTTGGCAGTGTGAAGTAGTTTTTGAACAGCCCGTCAAGTTATATAGAAATCTTAAACCAATAAAATCATACATTTTTAATGTACCGTATGAGAAAATTTTGTTTCGAGATCTTAGAAAATGATGCCTTACTTGTTTGTCTATTAGTGCAACTAACGACATGTCATAGGGCAGGGAGGGGCAGCGCCGACCAGTTAACAGTCAATGATTTTTTTAAAGTTAATAAGATGTAGAATTGATCTATTTTTTTTTTCATTTCGAGTCCTACATTATTGTATATCATATTGCTATAAGTATTAGTTACATGAATAAAACAATGATTTACTAATTTAACTATTTCTAACAAGCTGTATTTCGTCGGCTTTGCCCTACACCGGAAGGCAAAGCCGACCGCAGCTTTTTATAAAAATCAAAACATTTGAAGATGGGAAAACATGATGTTTCGCGTCTGTGGTATTTTATGTACTAGAAAAATAACCAGGCATGCACTGCACGCGGACAATCCGGATAGCAGATGTGTCACCATTACTACAATGCAAAAGTGATTTTTTCAACGTGATTTATGATTTCAGACATTTCAATCACTAATTTTAAAAATTTTATTTGTTGATTTTTTAATGCGTTATTTTTTCGTTTTATAATTTTTGGCATGCCTAAATTTATTTGTTCTAATAGCTAAAGTTTGAAGTATGTTAATTGGAAATTATTTGTATTTAGCGAATTTAATTTTAAATAGTTTAGTTTAAATCATTTTACATTTTTTTTTTTTACTTTTCGAATGAAGCTACCACTTTCCTATTTCAATAATTACATTTGAACAATTGTGATTGTTTCAGTTTTACGTATAAACCTTCATAATTCAAAATTTTGAATAATTGCGCAGGCTCAAATTTAAAAATGTTCTCATTTATTATAGAAAGTCATCCAGTTTCGAGGGAATACAGAGTGTCCCAGACTCAAGTGTCCGGACTTATATAGCTTTATAAAAATACAAAAAATGAATCGAAAATTCGTTTTCCAAAAATCAGTTGAACTTTTAGTTTTTGACTTATTAAATATTTAAGCTGGACCAATCAGGAGCGCGGTATAAAGAGTCGTGCGCACGAGAGCGTGAGTCTAACGCAGTGTATTGAAGCGAGCGCCGAGGTGAGGTTAGCAAGGGTAGACAGCAGTCACTACATACGTTGGACTCCCGCTCACGTACGTATGACTGTTTATACCGCGCTCTTGATTAATTATTATTATATCATTAAGCCGTTTCCCTTTCGGAGTAGGCGTGAATTGCTCGGTTGAAAAGTAGTGATGTGTGGATGGGTATATAGGTACAGGGTAGATACGTATATAGGTTTAAGATATAGATATTTTAGATTGATCTAGAATTCTCGTGTTACTTATTTAAATAACACGTTCATTCCTTTGTTTTTTGTAAAAATATACAAGAAAAATCGCTGTTTTCGTCGATTTTACATCTATTTTTGCGTTTTTTGGAAAAATACAAGCTAACTTGGGTATTTGGGCCCCGGATTCGGATTCAGCGACCCCAAAAACATATAGATATGCCGTTTTAGTCCGCCGGGCAGACCACTTTTTTTTGTGTGCCGGTGTAATCCACCGTGTGATCCCACTTAACAGTCACATGGTCATATTTGAGGTTAATACACCGGTACACTTTGCTTTGTTCTGAACGCTTTGAAGTTGCACCATATCCGTAGCCAAGGCTGGAGTCCCACGGTAGCTCACTGGACATTTCAGCCAATGACAGATTGCCTGTCGATTACTAGGAGAATATCATTGGGTGAAATGTCTAATGATTTGATGTTTCGCGCTTTGCGCCAAGTTTGACAATGCCATGGGACACTACCCTGGTATCATATATTGAAACACACACTGGGCACATGCGCGTTAGCATGCGGGGAGAATTTTTCCGCGTAATTCAAATATTGTATTTTTCATGGAAAAGGGGAAAATTTTCGAAAATAGGGGGGAAAAGGGAAATTTAAAAAAAAGGGGGAACGCAGAGAAAAAGGGGAAGACTGTGCACCCTGTAATAAGATATGAAAATCTGTGAGTGGGGGATACAGTTTCCTCTTTTTAAAAAATTACTTTTTTGAAATATACGTTACTTTCGTTGATTTTATTTTGCAGCATTTTTCTGTTTAAACTACAAATTGTTTCCGTTTATATCTGAATAGACTATTTACAAATTTGAACCCAATTTTTTTATTTAAATACATTTTAATCTTAGTTAAATTGTCATTATTTTCAGTTTCAAGTGCACCAGGTAAAAATCATCATTTTTATTGACTGACGGATAAACATATGCTCTACATCTGAATAGGCATAGGTTTGTCCTACTGAAATATTGCGAAGTCGTTTAGTAATTTCTTCAGCAAGCATTTTTCATAACCTTTAGTAGAAAACTGCTCACTCATTTAGTATGGCTTAGTATTCGAATTACTAAGCCTTCCTGAGTGAATCCATAGTTTTTAACTGAAGATTAGTACAAATGCTAGGTAAAGGAATTGGTTAACAATTTCGCAGAATTCCCGTACTAGAAAACTACTAATTCAGATTTAGGGAGCAGGTGTGAACTTTTTAGTATAGCTAGACTTTTGTAAGCATTTAAACATTTCTATTATTACTGTAAATATTGATAGATTTTCATTAATATTTTTTCACATTCTTCTAATTATATAAATTAATTCAGCTAATTAAAATTGAATTAAGCCATGCTTTCATAATTTCAGTTTTTGTAACTGGTCTTAATCTCATAACAATGAGAATAGGAACAATTTTTCGAAAAACCGTCTCTGAAAGTCTAAAGAGTATATTACGTAGATGACGTATGCAAAAAATTAGACAAAAATATTCAACCGTCCGGACTCAAAATTAAATAACGCAAACCTATTCTAATAAATCCACTTAAGATGACACCCTTCCGAAAACTGATATACGATATATAGATTTCCATTATAGATACTAGGAAGTATAGTAATTTAGGGTTTCTCTTCTTTTTTGAGAAAACGCAATTTTTGAGAGATCAACATTTTTAATGATTAGTGTGTAGTTTCACATTGCTTTCCGTGTCTTTTGCATCTATTTGTGAAATTTGGTAATCATTAAACAATTCCTGTACTAAATATCCGATTCTACAATCTCATTTTTCTCCGTGTAGGAGGCAAACTCAGTCTTGTTACACGTAACGGTCAAAAGAAGTTTGCCTTATTGGTGTACATGATACTTTATTCAATGAAGATATGATTCACAAGCTCACGTTTGACATTTGAGTTTAGGTTGACGCAGCCATAATCGCACACGGGCGACAGCGAATGCGCATGTGCGGGGTACACTTCCGAGCCCAAAATTCTTCTTCGAGTCCTGTTGTGTAGTAAACGGCTACTTTCAGAACTAAAAAGACGCTGATAAAAAGCGTAAATCATACCTGCCTTACATACAAGGAATTTAATATCGGTATTTTCTTCCGTATCTGAAAAGCTCGTTTGAGTTAAATGTCTTAAATAAAGAACAAATTAAAGGGTGACGTGAAGTGTGGAAATCAAGAACTGGGTTGAGCCAGACGATGAACTAGGTAAGCGTATGCTTCAAGGACTCTCAGCTATTGCGTATGCTTCAAGGGATCTCAGCTATCAGTACTATTATAATAGTGGACACCACGACATAATACGTATTGGTAGGTTTTCGTAGCCCAGGGCTGAAGCCTTGTATTTACTATATTATTTTTATGTCATTTTTCTTGACCTACACGGAAAAAACTTATCCGTGAAAGTCACGAACTTGTAGCTAGGTCTCGGATACGAGATGAAAAAATGAAACATTGAATCCTTATTTTTGTGAGAAATGTATGGATAAATTTCAAAGTTTCTTACGAACAGTTCGAATTTTCTACAACAAGTCTCTGCAAATTTCAAACTTGAATATAAAAAGAAAATTTTATTTGTACGATTTAAATTTATATTAATTTATAAATTCGCAACTCAGAGGATTTGAACCATCCAAAGACTGATGACTAACTAGTTTCTAAACATAAACCAAGAGTGCGTAAACACGCGCAGCCGGCGAGGCCAAACAATATAGGCTTTAAAAAACTTCTAGCCACTCGTGAGGCGAACTCGAACCACACATACGCGCGCAGGCACGCACCGCGCGTTTGGGCGAGCATGTATGGGGTATCCGGGCCACGTGCAGGCGAACCTACTTCCCAGATTTGTCGAGCAAGCTCGTGAGTTCTCTGAGAACCTTTTCCCAATAACTCGTAATATTCTTGTAATTATTCACGAAAAAAAAGTGATTAACCGATTTAGAATTTGCACATTGAATTCGTCCATTTTTTCTTAAATTTCGCATAGCATTTACGAAAATACATCAATATCCGATGAGTTTTGCTCATATCCGAGACCGAGCTACTGGTTCGTGACTTTCTTAAGGACACATTTTTTCCGTGTAAATTTTCGTGCATTGTAAGATTGTATCATTGTATTATCCGTAAAGAAAGGAATGGCCTTTCACCTGTGTCCGGAGTCAAAGCCGAGTATCTCAATTCCCGGTTGGCCGCTCTGACTACGAAGCTATACAGACTTCCGGTACTCCTTATACGACAGATGGAATTGGATCTTTACCAATTTTAATATTTAGATACTCAGTAACGACGCGACGCACAGTTTCCTCGAACAATAGATATAAGATAATAATAATAGATAATAAGCAATCTTGTAGAACACGGTGGACCTTTTTTTGTATCCATCCATAAATATGATTCTACAACTTGAAAAAAAAATTTTGTTTGTTGCTATAAATGTTCTTAATCACTTTCTGTGCAATTAAAATATTTTTATAGCCAAAGACGTATTTCAGTTCTACATAATTGTATGTGCCTCAGCCATATTGCAGAATTAAATACGAATGTTCTTTTACTGTTTAACGCACTTTCGCAGTTGAACGTTTTTCCAGCAGCTTTTGCGCGCACGATGCTACGAACTCAACTGCTAAACGGAAAAAAATGAAAGGTCAGTCTGGCCATCTAGATGTGCGGACTGACTATATTTGAGAGTCAACTATAGGAGAGCCTTCTAATGGCTAAAGCGACTACCTCTAGACGGTTAAAACAAGAGGTTTAAATCGATCATCATAGAGGGTCGATTTTATCATCCCAGATGGTCGACTTGATCTCCTTGGACAGTGTACTTGGCCATCTTAGAGGGTTGATTTGATTATTTCATATATACCTTATGCATATATTTGTAATATTCTAGTCTCTCTCTTATAAGAGACTGGAAATGATAAAATTAATTGAACCTATAAAACCTGAAAATTGATATAAAATACATAAAATCTAAAAGCAATTTTCATTATTTGTGGAGAGCGAGGTGTATGAGACATGAGTAGATATACACAAACAATGCACAAATGCACATTGATAATATATTGTTTAGAGCACGAGAAGCTAAGGACACGGCGTCACTGCACTGAATTGTAAGATTTCTAAAGACTGGAGTACATTCAGAAACCGATACCACACATATCGTTACTTTCTGCATCATCAATGAATGATGAAATTGTTTGCACGTTTTCAGTTAGAAACGACATCGAGACAACAAATTGATAGATGAGCGTAATGTGACGTTTTTGTCCTTAATCCCTGGGAAGCATCAAATTTTACGTTAAAAAAAAAAAAAAAAAAAAAAAACTTAATCCACTTCCCACCATGTTCTCTCTTATGCACTTCACTCTTCACGCATGTTCGAGATATCGGAAAGCAGTTTGAACTTATTAAAAATATGTTTAAAGTCAATAATTAGCCAATATGACACTGAACGGCTCAACGGCATTCGCTCACTCCGAAAAGGGTCTCGGCCTTTTCATTTTCACGCGCATAATTGACGCACAAATATTGGCCCTCCGCGACGGGTCATTTGCACCTTCGTGGATGGTCGAAATTAGTGAAAACAAGATGATCGTACGGACCATCCAGGAAGGATACCTTGATTATCCTGATAGTGAGTCTGATCTTCTTACAATAGTCAGACTGACCGTAAAATAAGAGTCTCCCTAACCATATCGAAAAAATGCTGGAAATTTTATGTGAATATTCATAAATCGTACAACATTCGAGACAAAATATTTAGAGTACGAATAAAATTGAATGAACTGCAAACAAATACTCCTTAGCAACAGTTGCTATGGGTTATTGAATGAGAAGGGCGAGGACTTTGATGAGTGGCAGCGGGCAGGAAAGGAGAAAGGTATGGTGATCGAAACGAGTGAGAAGTGAGGGGAAGCGGTTGTTATTGACAATTATATTAGATTGGATTTGAAATAATAGATATAAAAAGGGGTACGTAACACTTTCTTGTATATTTGGACTTAATTTTTTTATATTTTGTTTAACAAATCGAAGTGTCTAGTCGTTCAGCTTTTCCAACTAATAAGACCACACTAAAATTATAGAGATTAGACATTCTTGAAAGGAAGATAGTGCACATGAAATGTGACCGTTTTTAAGGTTATGTTGAAAATCCGACATTTTCAACTGCGCATATACCGAAAAGCGTGGAACTATTTAAAATTATATAATATAGACTTGCAATACTACGTTAATATTAAATTTTGTTAAGAAGGTAGGTATTTCTATCATTCAATTTAAATGTTTTAAAAAAGAATAAAAACGTTTATTAATATTTATCTGTTTGATTATTCATAGTATTTATTGATTTTAAATAGGTTCACGCTTTTCGGTACATGCGCAGTTGAAAACATCGGCACCCGCTACTGGCTGGTTGGTATTAGTAGCCTGGGATCCGAAGAGGAGAGTAGAGTGTCCATTTTAGGTCCGTAAGATTTGATGATTGATTCTTGTGCAGAATGTTCTCCTGATTCCGAATATATCGAGTGCACATGGCAAATTCCCGGTCGTTTTGTTGTTATTTGACATTTTCTGTGTCTAAATAAAAAATGTCATATCTCGGAAAGTTATACAATTTTTGAAAATACTTTTTCAGAATCATTTAAAGAAGTGTGATATACACAAATTTTATTGATGGTGTATGACGATTTAATTGATATTTTTCGAGAAAAACAATAAAATAGCGTTTTAATGAAAAACCATTTCTACTGTGTATTTATCATCAATTCGCAATTCTTTTTTTTCAATTATATAGTACTCATCGAGACGAAGACAATTTCTTTCGAAATTGTTTCAACTGGATTATTAGTTTAAGCGCTACAAAATTCGAAATAAATACAGACTTTTCACGTCTGTGTGCGCCTGTGTGCGATGGTTTGTGACAGCGGGGGTTTGGAAACTTCAGGTTTCAAACCTTGACCGAAACCTCGCACACAGGCGCACACAGACGTGAATAGTTTGTATTTATTTCGGATTTTGTAAAAATTAAACTAATAGTCCAATTGAAAAAATTTCAGAAGAAATTGTCTTCGTCTCGACGAGTACTATATAACTGAAAAAAAGAATTTCGAAATGATAAGAAATACACTGTAGAAATGGTTTTTCATTAAAACGCTATTTTATTGTTTTTCTCGAAAAATATCAATTAAATCAACATACACCATTCTTAAAATTTGTGTATATTACACTTCTTTACATGATTATGAAAAAAAATATTTTCAAACATTGCATAACTTTCCGAGATATGACATTCTTTATTTAAACACAGAAAATGTCAAATAACAACCAAACGACTGGGAATTTGCCATGTGCGCCCGATATATTCGGAATCAGGAGAACATTCTGCACAAGAATCAATCATCAAATCTTACGAACCTAAAATGGACACTCAAGTGCCCTTGGATCCCAGACTATAGTTGGATGGTAGTGAAAGTTGAAAAAAATTTATTTTTGTTATGCGGGAATATAATACAATTGTGACTAAATTGTGAAATTGCGCAACATAGATTATAAAAAACTACAGTAGTTCGCAAATTTTCCTCACACCGAAAAAACGATAGGAAAATATGATGTCAAATATACGAAGTTTTGCAATAAAATGTGCAGAATTTCAGTATCAATAGAGATTGAAGATCTGAAACCGAGATATTGAAAAAATTCTCGACTCATTTTCCAGTGCCAGGGAGTGTCGAGGCGGCTCTTTCGATCTTAGCGAGTCGAAAGGGAAAGGGTGAACCACTGACAGAGAGGGAAGAGCGTCGGGACGCGACGTGTGGAAAGGGGGGGGGGTGTTTGGGAGGTTCGATGGTTCCGGGGATGGGAATGGAGTTCAAGGGGGGTTATCGAACGTGCCGACTGCCGTGCACGGCTTGGAATGCCTACTAGGTGGCATGACAAAGTTGAATTCACAGTTGCAACTGTGTAAATCTGTGTGCATTTCTCATCCATGAGCGCAGGCGCCTATGTATGAATTTGTCAACGTGCATCCGCACCCTTGTGCGCATGTCGCATATGTAACAACTAACAAGCCTACTTCGTGAACGTCGCAAGTAACCCACCGATATAAGAGAACCTCTCGACGGTTCGTCACTGCTTTCCGCTCACGATATCGGTACGTATTGATTTCAGGTCATAAATAAACCGCAGTCTATTATTCAAGATACGCTCTCCGGTTCTTCGATGAGAGGTAAATAGGTAGTTCCCCTCATGGTAATAGGGAATAATACCAGATGGACATATCATGGCGATAAGGAATTGGAGGACGCTTTGGGGAACATAGTACTGATTAAAAAATGTAAGCACTGGTTATAAAGGCGATTCCATGCTGCACACAGAAAAAAATGTACTATTCACTCATCAAGAAATGTGCAGTGTTTCTTGTAACCCCAAAGTCGTAACAACGCAACCTATTTGCGCGGACCACAGGATGAATTCATGACGCCATCGGCAATGCTTGGATTTCATCACGTTAAAAAAAATTATTTTTGACATTTCTGTGACAGTCATCACATTACTTCACATTCCAACTAAGCAATGAAGGGGGTTTATAATAAATAAAAACAATTCTGGATAGCACAACTTATTCACGGATCGCGCACAGTTGAGATTTTATTGGAGCAAGACGTGTTTGTGTTCCGTGGCTATTTCAGCTGTTTTGTATGGATATCAGGTAAATGCGAGAACTTTTGTCGTGTGCGCGCGATAGCTTGAACGCGTATTCAACAGACGTTACCGTGGTTGCCACCTCAGTTATAAATGCATTTTGTAATTATTTTACAAATCGCAACTCGTGTAATAGTGTAGTAGTTAAGATAATCGACTTGCGTGCTTAGGTTTATGCGTTCGAATCCCCCCCGTTGCGTGCAAAATTTTGATTGTATTTTGAGCCTTGCAACTTACAAATACAGATTGATTAAAATTGTACGGAAAATATATCTAGGAATTAACCTTTGATTATTTAATTATTATTTTTAGCAATATGTAGACGGTGAGAGGGTGAAATAAAGTTAATTAAAATGAACCTGATGTTTACATAAACAAATGAATGATTTATTTATAATAAAATGAATCGCAGTAAATATAAGTTACAAAAGGTTCGTCGCGAGAACCCGGCGGAGCGCGGACATCGAATCTAGCAAAAAGGCAGAGTTCTAAACGCGACGCTAGTTCGAGCAAGAGTGCGTACACAGGCCCCAGCCAGGCAAGCTTCCACCCGGAAAATCGTAGGAAAAGGATAAGTCCCTGTCACGAAGTCTAATGGAAAGGGTAGCTGGGACCGAGGGTAGTTGTCGAGGGACGAACGTGAGTTTCTCGAAAACAAGCGGATTAGCAAGCGCGCTAGGCAATTGAGTTTAGACGGTTGACCATAAATGAAGGTCTGGCGCGACAGCAGCCGAAACTTGAAGTATATTGTTTTTGTAGAAAGTAGAGAACTTCTGCCAAACACGTGCGGATAAAACGCACGCCACAAATATTTTTTCATCAGGTCAGCATCACTTGAGAATTTATACTGATGATCATCAATGATAGTCATATTTAGTTGCCTATATTTGTAACATTTACTGAACTGTCGTGTTCTCCATATACGTACTGGGAAGATCAGTGGAATTAACTTGGTTTTCAGTAAAATATAAGGTTCTTTTTTCTACGTGTGGACTCACATACTTTACTAAATATAAGAAGAAAAACTTCAATTCCTCTGGAGCCTGAGTTAACGAATTTTAATGAATTTAATACAGAATTGGTTATCATATTTTAGAATAGTTTACACGAAAGCAGAAATTCGATCCTTAATATTTATAACATTTAACTCCCTATCAGCAGACTTTGTGTTAGATTTCGATCTCCTCATTGTATAACTACTTACTTTCCTATTTCGAGAATCTACAAAATATATAGAGCATGTGTAGTGTGTATACTAGAGTGGCCCTTATTTTTCACTTTTCGAATTTCTTTGCTATCACCCCCCCCCCAGTTTTGTTCGCATGTCTACAAAAAAATCTCCGAATTCGAGCGAAATCGGTTAATATTAAGGTTTGCGCAAAGACCATGAAGTCTTCCATTAATTTAACCCGGGTGTCTACTGTTTCTTCAAAAAACAATTCCAGGACTTTTCCCGGTTTTTCAAGATAACAAAATAGATTTTTCCAGGTAACTTTTTTGATTATTACAATGAACTTTATTACAAAATTAGTATAATTCGCGACTTATATCATTGTTTATAAATTATAAATAAACTTCAGTATTAAAATACTAATTAGAAACGGAAAGTGTCTTCAACGCTTCAATAATATTATTTCGTCATCTATGCGCGCACTTTCTTTATACGCATCTTTCATAACTTTCTTTTCTTTGTAACTTTTTTTCGTTCAGCTTTCTTTCATTGTATGCAATCCGTTTGTTCTTTCTCTTTGACGAGATCTTCTGTGTACCAACCGTGTGCATTGCGTGCAGAAAGAATTAGAGGTTTCGTTATAATGAAATCTTCGAGATTCTCTACACTACATTTTACAGAATCAAAAATCATTCTTTGGGCAATTAGCGATTTTTCTTGTTGATTTGCGACTAACATCTGTTTATTGACTGAAAACCTTCTTTCAGGAGCGGCATTACCATATGAGAGAATTAAAATGCTTTTAATGAACGAAAATTAATGTTCGTAGCTTCCTGGCTTGTGCGCTGTAATTAAGCCTATCCAAAAATTATCCAAACGCTTGTCTGACACACAATGGTAGTTTTTTTAACTTTTCTACAGTGCTAGGTAAAGAATGAAGCTGTGTGTATTCTTGCTGTTTTTTATCAGCTTGTGTTCCTGACATTAGATTTTTATCAACAAATATTTTCAGAACCGTATATAAACGATCTTTCCATGATTTTTTCAAAACAAGTTTGCATAATTTTTCGGCAATAATTTTTAAAGTGGAGAATATCCGCAGAAGAACTTACTTTAACACGGCCTAAAACTCTTCTAGTAGCATGCCAGACATTCACCTTTATTTGCTGGTATTAAATTAGCTGCTAGTTTGAAGTCCAAATTGGTTAGACTTAACTTGGTTAACTTTCTTCTTTTACAAATTTCATGAGAATGATCTTGCAGACATTTAATAGATCATTAAAAAGGAAGGGAATCAAAGGTTCATTTGACTGCAACATCGTAAGAAAAGGTTGGAGATCGCCAGCAAAGCTTCAAAAAATGTTAATTCTTCTTCTAACAGTTTGTCTTTTAGATTATTGAGAATTATCTTAAAACTTTTGGTTTTTGGAATGTGTTTTTCTCTCTCCACCTTTTCCACATATAGTCTAACATTTGGCAAAATCTCACGCGTTCGTGCGGCTACATCGGGATTTTCTAACCAACGTGTTCCACAAAATTTGAGTGGATATTGCACGGAACCAGCTGCAGCTGTATAATCAGCTAGGCGTGCAGATTTGTTTTTAAAATAAATGTACAATGCTCGCAAAAAACTAATTAGTTCTCAGTTTGTACTCTCTATGATAGTTTTAAATGCTCAATTCACGACATGCAAGCCACAAGAACCTAAATTAAGCAGTAACCGATTTTCATTTTTTGAGAAATCCGATTGTAAGTCATTAAAAAACTTTAAATTTACATTAGGCCCGTCCCTAGAGATCTGAATTATTTTGTCTCGTAATTCCTTTGATCATTTATCCTGAAAAGCTTGCTTTAAATCATTAGCAGTCATGTGACCTTAGAAAGCGGATGTTCAGTAACTGGTCGAAACTTCGTTGACCTTATCCCAATAACGGATTCCGAAATCCATTTGATTTCGTTGTCTAACAGAGTTTAAAGATTCATCAAATCCTACAACTATCACATCGCTCCATTCAAGCAACAAAATATCTCTGCTTTAGTTACATCATCAGACGAAAAGAACTATTTGTACTATTATCACCTAACTTACAGTATACAGAACAGTTATTACAGGCGGGATTAAAAGCAGAAGACTTTTGAATTATATCCGTAGAACTAGAAACGACTTGAAGAATACTGGTCGATGTGCTTGTTGGTGTTGCTTGTTGATCACTTGATATCTCTGTGTTACACATCGGCAAATTTAACTTACGAGCAGTCTCTGTTGCCTTGTGTTTCTTTCCCTTTTCATGACTTTCCAGGGTAGACTTCCCCATGTTATCAATGCGAATAATTGTACAACACCAGGTGCACAGAACAGAAAACTTGTCTGGTGGTACTGCCTTAACCCAAGGGAATACTATTTTATAATCTTCAGTATAACTGCACTTTTTGTTACCCTTTGGCATGGTTTTGATTTCTACAACAAAAATAGTTGAATTTATATTCCCAGAAGTATTGAAATACATTTTAAAAAGGATGTTATAACAGGACATTTCTTGGTTCACATAAATTTATATGAGTACAAAACAAAAAAGATACATTTGTCACGTTAAAATATCATTAGAAATCACTCAACATCTTTCAAAAGTTTTATATTTTACATACTAAAGGATCTTTGCTTGCACTACAGTTCATCAACAATGTGATAGTATCGGCTGTTAATTATTGCTGCATATTCTTCAATATACCTCAATCTGTTAAAAATTCACAAAACATTTATTTGCAAATCCATGTTATAAAAATGTATTAGTTATAGAAATCGATGAATAATGATGCACTTAAAAATAATTAATAATTAATGTCCTTTAAAGCACAATTGCTATCGAAGCGCATGAATGCAAATTTGAGGGAAAATCAGGGTGTCTACTAATTTTTGTCCACAAAATTCCCGGTTTTTTCCCGATTGTAAATATCAAATTGCATTGCGATTTATTATTATATCTAAACAAAATCATATTTTTATGTACGATAATTTATGGTATCTAAGATTTACAAAACAATATAATAAAATGTTGATGTCTTACTTATCTGCGCAGATTTGGTTAACATGACCATTTTTTTTATAAACATATCTTTGGTTATTTATTTCGGTATTCTAATTGGTAAATAATTCTTAGATATTATTCAGAAGATTTCCAAGATTTCACAAAGATTTCAAAGATTGTTTAAAATAAATCTAAGATATAATTAATAAGTTTTCAGGAGACTTCCAAGATTTCGCAGCAAAAATGTCAAAGATTTCAGAATGATTCCAAAGATTTCTAAATTTCACATAGATTTACAAGATTCCAATGACTTCATACACATTTCAAAATATTTCAAAGATTTCAAAAAGTTATCAAAGACTTCAAATATTTCAGAAAGATTTCAAAGATTTTCAAGATTTCCAAAGTTTTAAAGAACTTCACAGAGACTTAAAATTATTCTAAATCATTTCACAAAGATTTCAGAAGGTTTAAAAAATTCATCTCAGAAGATTTTACAAAATTTCAGAAGATTTCCAAGACTACGCAAAAATTTCACAAAGATTTCAATTTTTTTTGAATTTCAGACGCTTTCTAAGATTACGCAAAGATTTCGAAGATTGAAAAGAAATTCAAAAAGATTTCAAAATATTGCAACTCATTTCAGAAAGATTCACAAAATTTTTAATGATTTCAAAAAATTGTTAATCATTTCAGAAAGATTCATAAAGGTTTCAATGATTTCAGAAAGACTATAATTATTGCTGAAATATTTCAACAAATTCAAAAGATATAAAAAGTTTGTAAATCATTTCAAAACGATTTCAAGAGTATGTCAAAAGATTTCAAATCATTTTATAAAAAATATCACTAATCTATATGTCCCAATTTCAAAAATATAACGTAAAATTTATTTTTAAAAATCGATATTTCTAAATATATTAAAAAAATTATGAAAGGATTCAAATTAAAAAGGCCTGCGCAACAAACTGGATGTTTATAATAATAACCATTTGTTGAGAGAAATTTCTAAATACTTTTTTTACCATACTTATTACGACTCTTCACTTTTTTTGTCTTTTTATCACGATTACTGAAAAATATCACATTTTCGAAAACTTTAAATGTGATTCCCGGTTAGAAGTTATATTCTTGGTTAATTCCCGGTTTCTTCTAATTCCTGGCTATATCCCGGTTTTCCCGGTCAGTAGACAACCTTACCTAATTTATTTGTTTTCATCGTATCTGCTATAACTATGAGAATATAATTATCATGACCTCAAACTTTTGTATACGTATTTTTTCATGTTTTTAGAACAAAATTGTAACTGCAAGTACAATTAAATTTTGCGAATATTTCTCTCATATTTTTTAAGTTTTTAAAAATTAACATAAAGTTCTATTTATAAGAAAAATTTACTTGAAATATAGCTTTGAGGTTAACTTTACCGGCTTTACCGGCCAGCAACTTTAAGCTAGTATTGTTTCACATTAACATTTTTCACAGTAAATGACGATAAAAGAACTTTTGTGTTCAATGCATAGAATTTAATAAATTGGTTATATTTACTTTTACTTACCTAATAATAATCAATACATTTTCAGAACACTGATTCCGGCCTGAGCAAACACTGAACCCGGCCTCAGTGATGGGAATCCTCCACAGATGGCACGTATGATAAAATCTAAAATCATTAGACGTGGTGGAAAAGCCAAAGATACACCTAGATGCGGCAACTGGCGGCAGAGTGGGGAACAATATATATAGCAACTACTTTCGTACGGTCCGTAGCTGCTGCCCTCTTCGTACTACCTTCCTCCACTCTTTCTCTATAGGTAAAATCGTTGCTCTGCGGCTCTCCAGTAGGTCAGTCACTGAAGAAATTAACAGTTGGCTGACTGAGGAACATCAGAATGAGTGGGATTTGGTCTCTGGCTGCAGACAGGCCAAAACACTCTTGGGCTCAAAGCTTAGCTTTAACCGAGCGAGGGAAATACTCACGCTCGGGAGAAACGAAATCAAAGTCCTAACAGAAATGTTTATAGGACATGGGAACCTCGGTTATCACAGACATAAGATAGGGCTTGCGTAAAGTCCCCTCTGTCGTCTGTGCGGAAAGGATAATGGCACAGGTACTCACATCCTTTGTCACTGCCCTGCGATTGCGGGGAAACGTCTAACACTCACTGTCAGTTACTGCATCAGTGAGTCAGAGATATCAGCCAACAGCGTGGCTGCGGTCCTCTCCTTATGGAGAGGACTTTGGTGTCACGCTTAGGGTCACAAGGGGACGCAACGGTTTATTGTCTTCTCATACATTTTCCAAAGTTTCAGCGCTATATTTTATTTACAAAAAAAGTTCTGAGATTCAAAAAAAAATTCTGAAAATTGAAAAATTGAGGTCGGTAAGGTAGATATTTATGTATGTCACATGCCCTTGAGGGCAAATATCAGAAAGGTCAAGCGACGTCGCGACGACGTTATTGGCAATCAATTAAATAATTAAAATATATTAATATATATGTAATTGCGAATACTGTAACTCGACCCTCCAGATACATGCTCTTAAATTTAAAGAAGATTCTCGTGAATTTCTTTGCTTGCATATCTGAATTCACAGTCCCGTATGGTCTAGTGGCTAGGATACCCTTCTCGCCATAGCGGCCATCTTTCATGGCGTACCCCTTCGAAGTGCGCTACATCATCACGGGCTATAGGATCGCTTGCTGGTATAGTTCTTAAGCTGAAAAAGTGTACCTATGGAAATATAATACGTGAGGTGCTCTAATTGTACCATTAGTGATCGTGTTCACAAAGGAAGGCACACCGTGCGGTGTCCCCGCCTGGCGCCTGTGTATACTCAGGAACTGACAAAGTTTACCTACGGTTAATTAATGAGTGAAGGGCTCTAAGTGATCTTTTAGTGATTTTCGTGTACACAAAGGAAAATTCGCCGGGCGGCGTTCCAACATGGCGTCTGCGTTTGGCGTCTCTCAAAGACACGAATCTCCGCTACATGGTTCACAGTACCATAAACAGGGTCCATCACAGGAACTGATGTCGAGCCCGAACAAAGAAAACCAAGTACATCGGGGTTCTCAACGCATAATGAGCCACGGACGCCGGGCTTCGAACATGAGCTAGAGGAAACGCTAATAAACAGACTCAGAAGTGGTTCCCTCGGAGATAAGGCGAACGGAAGTAAAGTTTTAATCGCCCTAAAAAAATTTTGAAAAACGTTGCCAAATCTAAATACAAAAACTTCGAAAATAAACCAAGCCATGGCAAGGCCGAGAGTTTCTAACCTATTTACCGATAGAGCAACGAAAAATTCAGAAGATAAATCAACAGCGCCCGCTGACTACCTTACCCTCAAAAATGGAGAGCCGCGGATGTTAAACACATCGTCCATACCGAGTGTGCCTATCTCAAAAATAGACACGCCATCCCATGGCAAACAACAAAAGATGGTCACGGCACCAACAGCAATGTCAACCATAACAGTTGACTCCACAAACACTAACAAACACCCAGAGCTGACGGAGGCTCCGACAACTATATCAGCAGCGCCAACCTTGACAGCTGTTATCAGCACCACCGCAGGGCCTAACATAGAAATCACAAAAGAAACAAAATCAACAACTGATGTAATAGAAAGCAGAATCTTAGATAATTTAAACAACGAAATGTCTCGCTTCGCCAGTCCTAACCCATTCCAACTGTTGGGTAACGACGAAAACCTCATTGAACTGAAGGACGTGAGCTAGACTTCAGCACGTAGAGAAAAGTCAGGAAACACAAAAATCGAAAGGAAGAAAAATGCAACAACGGAGAAAAACACACACACTGAAAAAAAACAGAGTCTACAAGCCAAACAGAAGACACTAAGGTGAAAGCAATTCGTCACAAGCGAACGTCGATCCAGCGGCCGACACAGGAACAGCGGATGGAAGGAGTCCACACGCAAACAGCAACATGTACAATAAATCTAGGTTAAGTTCAAAAATACCGCCCATTGATGTTAACCGTTTCTCAACCAAAGAGTTGATCGCGATATTAAAAGAAAAAATTGATTTAGACAGCGTCACATTAATTAATGTATCAGCCGAAAAAATTCGAGTAATTTCCACAGATTTAGATACGTTTAAAAAAGTGTGGGGTATCTTACAGGAACATAAAATTAGTTCATTTACGTGAACTCCTAGGGAGGAAAAAACAAGTACACTAATCCAAAAGGGAATTATTGGTGACTTTGAAGCGGATGATGTAAAAAATTAGTCAAATGAATGTAAATTAAGTAATGTAAATATCCAAAAAGTAACTAAAATAAACACGCAAAAATTTGTTAATGCTAAAAGAGTGGGGGAGAGCGTTTCTAGTTCAGACAGCGGCAGGTAGCAAACTAGAAAACTTATTCGCAATAAACAGGTTAGCGCATCAACTAGTAAAATGGGAAAGGCTTAGGAAGAACGACGCGATTCAATGCAAACGTTGTCAGAGGCTAGGACACATTGCAAAGTACTGCAACCAGCCCTACCGCTGTGTAAAATGCCCTAACGAGCATGATCCGGGCGAATGTCTGTCAACTCAGTAGAGAAATCAATAGTAAAAACGATGTTTTTTGTGTAAATTGCAACAATAAAGGTCGTCCCACATCTTGGCGTGAATGCCCCAAACTGAAAGAAATTAAAAATAAAATCAAAAACAGGTTGGAAACAATCAAGGCAAACAGGGCAGAAAAGTTAAATAAAACCGCTACATACGCACACGTGGGTACGTCGTTCGCGGAAATGATAAAGGGAAAGGATGCAGAAGCATTGCAAGCCGAGGTCTCTGGCATCGAAACGCAATCAAAACAAGATTCGGCTCTTTAGGGAGCTTTAGTAGATTTATTCGAAGAATTAAAAAAGGGATGCTTTCTCTTATCTCAGATCAGATCAAAGAGGTACGCGAATCAATACAAGTAAACTCGGGTAAGATTAACAGAATTTTCTCTGTACTAATGTAAGTATCGAAAATGAGCCATAGAACAAATAATAATAACAATAATGCGCAGGTAGTCGAGGGGCGATTTCCCTTGCACATTTTAGCAATAAATGTAAACCCCCTAGTTTCTAACGAAAGAAGACATTTCACTCATGAGTGAAATTAAATTTAACATAAGACACAGATTCGAATTAGAAAACTACAAGGTGCTACGTAGTGACAGACAAAACAGACAAGGGGGCGGTACAGCAATAATTATTTAAAAAAATAATTAAATGCACTAAAGTGGACCTAAAATCAAACTATAAATTAAACAGCTTAGAAGCTACCATATAGCTAAAATCAAGTTACCGGAAGGAGAGAATTTATTTGTCGTACGCGCGTACGCAGCGGGACCTAAAAAATGCAGTTTTGCCAACGAATTGGAAACAGTTTTTTCAGATTGAAATCTGCATGATGAAAAAAATGGGTACGTGTTAGCAGGCGACCTCAACGCCGAATACGAGGATTGGTTGAACTACGATAATAACTCAAGGGGGATATATCTTAGGAACTGGATGAATAAAAATGACATTAAATATAGAATTAAAATGATTGGTCCCAGCGAACCTACTTTTCCTAAAGCATCATCTTATCTAGATATCTGTTTGCTTGAGCATAAACTCTCTGTCAACAATTTAATTAACGACAGACTGCTGGTATTGCCCTTCGATAGCGATCACCTAGCAATTGAACTAAAAATTTCAATAAATGAACTAAAAGACATAATGTTTGAAGAGCCTAGACTCGACAATAAATACAATTTTAGCAAAACAAATTGGGGGGAATTTACTAACTATCTTAAGGATTATAATCCAAATATCGAAGTAGACAAAAACCTATCTAATGAAGTCATTGATCATCGATTGGAAAACTTAGATCAAATAATTCGCGAAGCAATTGAGGCGACGGCACCTAAAATAAAAAATGTAGACTCTACAAAGAAATACATAACACCAAGAATAAAAAAACTAAAAAAAAAGCCAAATTCTAAGCAACATTTTTAAACTGAAAAAAATTAACAGAGCCCGAGAAGAAATTAGGATGTTCGAGTTTATGCTCCACACGATAAAACTCGAGTTAAACGACGAATTTAAAAAATCGATCAGCAGCTACTGGCAAGACAAAATAAACAAAATTTCGGTAAAAGATAATTCAAAAATGTTTGCAGGTTTAAATAGAATTTGTAGGGCTAAAACTACCGAACCGACAGAAACTTTAAATGTTCCAAACGAAAAACGCGAACTTCTGATAGAAGCAAATATCACACTAGCTCATTGTCTCTTGGACGAACAGGACAACACTTTGGTTAACGAGCCAACTGATAGACTGAATTTACTTGGTGCACACTTTGCAAGCGTGAATATCATGAATGCAAAGTTTGGAAAACCGTCACTAGATAACATCATAAAAGGTGTGGTCCAACCGTTCCAAGAAAAATTAAACAGGGATCTAAGAAATAAAATAACTATAACCGAGTTTAACAATGATAATCCGGCACATAAACCAACAATTGATATAAATAATAACTTTTGTGTACGCGATCAGAACTAAAGAAGATCCTAAAAAATCTAAAAAACAAAAAATCATTAGGCGTGGACAAAATTCCCAACGCGGTATTAAAAAATCTTCCAGCAGCTATCATATTTTAATACACAGTCTTATTTAATAACTTGATTCACAATTGTTACTTTCCTAACGCGTGGGAAGTGGCTAAAGTAATACCTTTAAAAAAAAAGAACAAAGACGGAAAGAATCTAGTGAGTTACAGACCGATTAGTCTGTTACCTAATATAAGTAAAATTATCGAGATAATAATCAATAAAGCTTGACAACAATATTGCGAAGACGAAAATATACTACCGGACCACCAGTTCGGTTTTCGTCATCGCCACTCGACTATTCACGCAATTAATAAACGAACGTCTGATCTGGGCTGAGCCTTGAATGAAAGAAAATTTGTGGAAGCTTGTTTAATCGACCTAGAGAAAGCATTTGATACACTGTTGCTCGACGGTTTATTTTCTAATTTAATAAGAAAAGGTTTCCCTAAACACTTGGTGCGCTTTATGTGGGCGATGCTCCACAACAGATGTTTTTTTTTGTATGCGACCCGTTAGATAAGGAAATATGCTCAAAAGAATTCAAAATTCTAGAGGGACTGCAACAAGGGGCAGTTAATTCGCCAATTCTGTTTAACATATTTTTCAGCGACTTATTAACACTATTCCAGTTAAACGAGGGGCCCATGAAAGTCTCAGATATATTAGAGGGACCCTTTCATATAGAAAATGCATCTAGCAATGTAGACAAACAGGCGGTGTTCATAGGTGGTTTAGCTTTCGCCGACGATGTAATTATTTATGTAATAGCTAAATGCATTTTTGTAACGCAAAAGATTCTCCAAGCTAAATGGGACAGTCTAATGGAATACTTGAAAGCATGGCGGCTAAAATGTAATGTCGAAAAGTGCGAAACTATACTATTTTGTCCAACTGTAGACGAGGAACACAATAAATACATAAAAGTGTGGAGGGACTTTCACATAGAAAACAACGGTGCACATATAAAGCACGCGAATTCTGTACCGTACCTGGGCTGCTGTCTGGACAGCCGATTACGTTTCGTAGAACACGTCGAAAAAAAACTAGTGAAGGGCAAAACGGCCTACTTCTGGGCAAACGCACTTTTCCACTCTAGAGCACTCAACTCAAAAGTAAAAATTTTATGCTACTTACTACTAGTCTGTCCAATTCTAACTTACGCTTGTCAAATTTGGTTCAATGTAGACCCATCAGTAATGGAAAAGTTTCGAAAATTCGAACGCGATTTTCTGAGGACATGCCTAAATATGTACAAATCACTGAAATCGAATTACACAAGATATTACACTAACAACGAACTCTACAACGCGGCTAATATCAAACGAATAGATCACTTCATACTAAAGTTGACCAAAGATCATATTGAAAATTCATCCAAAATTAAACACAACTCATTAATTTATACACAATACTTTCTGAACCCAAGTTACCACGAAAAAACACTAAAAACAGGATATATTCCTCACGATACGTTCACATTTCTCGACAATAGGGGATATTTACAGAATAATAAAAACATCCCAATAATTTACCACGTGAATAGACATGTATTCAACAAAAAAATAGTCTACGAACCACACAGAGACAGCGCTCGAGACATAACCAAAATGCGCTATTCTACAAAGACATCTGATAAAGATGATAACGACGAACGACGAAAAAATGTAAAAAAGTACAGTATACATTCTTACTATTTTAGTGTGGACCCTTTCTATTTTGGTATGGATCCTTACTAAAATAGTAAGAATGTATACTGTCATAGTATGATATAGTCCATGCTAACGTAGCGTGAGACGAGATCACACGAAAAAAGTAAGGATTTTCTCTCTGTGCAGATAAAGAAATATGCTTCTTGCTTTACCTATTGGATATGTGCACACAATTTATCTTAAATATTTATTTCTCTTTGTTAAGATCGATCGAGCACTATTGCTATAAGAACATAAACAAAGTTATAACCAGGTTTTATTAATTTTTTTCATTCATTCGACTGGTCCCTAATCCTTTAAGGTAAATTACAGTTTAAAATGAAAAAAATGAAATTGTATTGTGAATTCAAGTAGAAAAAATCAGACCCTTCGGTGTGACAATGAGCCGCAACGAGTCGTGGCCGTAGCCCTTTCCAGGATTCCTGGAAACCGAAGAAAAAGATGACAGAAAAAATTGGTGGCAGTCATGCACTTGTCGTGTCAGTCAGCACCTGCTGAAAGAAGTAAGCCCTGATCTAGTGGCAAGGATACCTAGCCCAGTGGTATGGTCTAGTGGCTAGGATGGATGGCTATCCGAACACGAAGCGTAATCGGCTATAAAAGCTTCTTTAAAAACGGTAAAGTGAATCGGAAAAGTGCTTAAATATTCGCCAGTATCTTGAAAACGGCCCAATTATATAAGATTAGTGATTTTTAGTGAATTCCTAAGTGCATTGTGAGCTCGAAAAGTGCGAACCGCCGAAAGGCGTCACTCGCGGCATCCTTCGCGGCGTCCCTCGTGGTATAGCATATAAAAACATAACAAAGTGAACCTGAAAAGTGCCCAGAACTCAACAAAGTGAACTCGAAAAGTACAACCTTAACTTCCTGTGTCTGGCTTACAGCCTAAATATATCACGATAATGAATCTAATGAATTCACAAGTGTTTAGTGGCTCCGAAAAGTGTTAAGCTCCAAAAGGCGTCCCTCAGAGTTGCAATCGATTTAACGATAAAGTGAACCTGAAAAGTGCCTAAACAATCGGTTGTGTCTCCGACACATCCTACATATACCGAAATAGTTATTACAGTGAGTGAAAGATCAATTAGTGTATAAGAAAGTGTGATTCGCCGACAAGTGCACCGTGTGGCGCCATTTCATTCATGGAAACCATCCTGTGCCGCGTCCAAGCACATTCAAAGAGCTAATGTCAAACTCTGACAAAGAGTTAATGTCAAACCGTGACAAGAGAAAGCAAATTCTCCTGATACCAGCCACAAACCCTGGACCAATTAATAAGAAAAAAAGAGGAAATATGTCGCCTGTCCAATCACGCCGAGGAATCCAGCTGAAGCATCATGCCTGTCTCAATCTCTAAAGACGGGAATAGAGTAAACTCTCTTCAACAGTCTGCGAGAAGGGCTCTCTTACTAGCCAGCTAAATGAGAGAAAAATTTTATTCGCCTTAAAGAAAATAAAAAAAACTCGGAGAAAATGTCTCCCAGGCCAAACGTGACGAGGAAAACAAAAGACTATCGCAAGATAGACAAACAAGAGGATAATAACCTACATACGGACCGAACACATACGAACCCTAGGGATAAAACAGAGAAGGAAAACTGCTTTAACCTACAAAATAGAGAGGCTACTCAATTGACAACTGCCCTGCGAGTAGCGACAGCGAGGACACCTACATCGTCAATAACCACCAAAGAGGCAAACAAACAGAACATTACAGTGATGCCATCAACATCGTCATCACACGAACATACGGACATTGGCGAAAACACGGAAAGATCACGTTTTGCATCTTATAACGCGTTCAGCCCACTAGCAAATAATAGTCCGATGGAAGTGAGTGAGGTGGATCAAAGCTCAACTCCAACAGAGTCGCCTGCAGCAACCAACACAAACGAACGAAAAACCAAGGAGGTTGAAAAGGAAAATGACAGGAATAACACCACAAAAAGCGGACGAGGGAGAAATCAGGAAGGAAGTGACCTACCACTCTCTATTGCGAAAGGAAAATTCAAATCTAAAGAGCCGCCAATCTACGTCTACAACGTAAAGACTAAGCAGGTAAATGATGTATTAAAATCAAAAACCCCAGTACAAAATTATATAATAAAAAATCGCGGTGCATGTAACGAATATCGAAAATTGTAAACAGGCAATAGATATAATGAAAGAAAATAGCTTTGACTTTTACACAAGAACCGCGAACGCGGAAAATGTATACTCATGGCTCCTCAAAGGAATCTCAGGTGATTACGACGTGGCTGACATACAGTCCGAACTGTCAGAATTCCATTTAGATAGCGTTCAAATAATTAAAATAAGGAAAATAAACCTCGAAGAATTTTTTTGCCCGAAACGAGGCGGCGACGCATTCCTCGTTTCTATCACAAGCGATAGCAAATCGATTAAACTAAATAGCATCAACAGGCTAGCAGGGCTAGCCTCGTACAGAGGATGTCCCAAATCGAGGGAAATCAAAGAGAAGATAAAGGAGAACTTGAAAAGTATTAAAGACGGAAGGGAACTGAAGTTGCGAAAAATCGCCAATTATGTTAACCCGGGAATAACCTACGCTAATATCATTCAACCTACATCCTCTGAACGACAAGATGACCAACCTGCCACAAAAGGCCTAGAAAATATCGAAAACCTCCTAGAAGCCTTTAAAGAAGAAATTTTATCTCTAATAACCATCCAGCTAAACAGTATCGAAGCATGAGTCGCGGAGAACACACAAAAAATCAACCTTATCTTCGAATGCCTTGAAATTAATGAACCCCAGGAATGCAAATTTACAGCCCAATAACGAGTCAGACACAAATAAAATAAATATTAAAAACAAACCTATTAGCAATAAATGTTAATTCTATCGTTTCAAATGTTAGGAGATATAACCTTCAGGATACAATAGAAAAATACAACCCGGACATTGTTTTGATAAGCGAAACCAAGTTAAACTCGCGGCACAAAATTAACTTCGAAAACTACACAATTCTAAGAAACGATAGAATATATAATAGAGGGGGTGGTGGCACCGCACTCATTATTAAAAAAAAATTAAATATTTTAGAATAAATATCAAGTCCGATAACCAAATTAAAATAATTGAAACAACCATTATTAGAATTCCGTTCCAAAATAATCAAAATTTATACATAATTAGTGCGTACGCAGCAGGACACACAAGAAGTAATTTCGCTAGAGATCTAAACCAGATTTTCAACGAACTTAAACTCTATAACTCGGACAATTGGTATTTGTTAGCAGGAGATCTGAATGCCCGCCACTTCGACTGGCAAGATACTCAGCAAACCCCTAGGGGCTTATATTCAAGCAATTGGGTAAAGAATAACGGTCTACTGTATAGAATAAGATTGGTAGGACCATCCGAACCCACATACCCAAGCGGAAACTATTTTCTAGACATATGCCTCCATGATAGCAGGATCAATGCAAGCAATTTGATTAATCACATGCTAAAAGTAATACCTTATGATAGAGATCATAAGGAAATTAATATTGACTTCTCTCCTAATGGCATGGATGACGTACGTAGTTTTGGAATCTGCTTCAAACACTCACCGTCTTAATTTCAATAAAACGGATTGGGAGGAATTCCAAAGCTGTCTCAGCCAACTTGTCGAACGCTTACCGGAAAAGAGAAATCTCAGTAACGAAGAAATAGACACTCAAATAGATTTTCTTGATCAGGTTATCATGGAAGCCCTTAAAAACTGCACACCAGCATACCAGAATTTTTATTCCGTTGAAAGACATATATGTCCCAGAATAAAAAAATTGCAAAATATAAAGTCATTTACTGTCCAAAATACACCGTCTGAAAAAAAAACAGGAAAGTTGACAAAGAAGAAATCAGAATGCATGAATTCTCTCTGAGAAATGTTAAAACCGAAATAAATAATTTATTTAATGAAAACATCAATAACTATTGGTATAACAGAATAAAAAATATCTCAATGCACAACAATAACAACCTCTTCCCAGAAATAAATAGAATATTTAGATCAAAAAACGAAACCGACTTTCCAAATTTTAAAATCACGCAGGATGAAATAGAATTGATTGAAGCCACAAATATTAACAAACTCCCAAAGATGAAAATAATAACTTCATTATAACTGACCATCAACATAAACTAAACCTGTCAGGAGCACACTTCGCATCAATCAACAGCCAAAATAGAAACAGGAACAGGGATGGTATAAATAATACTGTTCTTAATACTGTAGAAAAACTTAAGGACGAGATGGAGAATGAAAAACATAATAACCAAACCTTGATTCTCTTCAGTTACACAAACCCCGCCTCGAACCCTATATACGAAACAGACAAGAATTATTTTTGTAATATTAATAAACTAAAAAAAATCTTAAAAAATCATAATAATAAAAGATCATCTGGAATGGACGGAATATCGAACATTGCAATTAGAAACTTACCCAACAACATTTTGCATGAATACACGATAATTTTTAACAATATGCTGAACAACTACCATTTTCCGTACAAATGGAAAATTGCTAGTGTAAAAGCTTTAAAAAAGAAAGGCAAAGATGACAAGCTCCTAGAAAGCTATAGAGTATAGACCAATTAGCCTCTTACCAAACATGAGCAAAATATTTGAAATAATCCTTAACCAATCCATCCAAATACATTGCCAAGAAAATTACATAATTTCCGATACACAATTCGGATTTAGCTACAAACACTCCACAATACAGGCAATTAGCAAATTTGTGTCTGATGTCTGTTGGGCTTTAAACGACAAAAAATTGGTCGCGGTCTGTCATATCGACCTCGAGAAAGCTTCCGATATGGTTTGGCTGAATGGCCTATTTTTTATATTAATAAAGAAGGAGTTTCCGAAACACCTCACACAAATCTTATGGAACGCCTTGCACGGGGGAAAAAATATTTATCTTCGACAGCGAAAGCAAATCAGATCTGACATTCGTCCTGAATGAGGGTCTGCAGCAGGGGGCTGTTAACTCTCTCATATTATTCAACATTTACGCTTGCGACTGGATACCTGGATATTAAAATGTAACCTAAATAAATCAGAAACAATTCTGTTTAGACCTAACTTGAATAACGTAAATAAAAAATATTGAAAGGTATGGAAAGACTTTAAAATTAAAACAAGCGACAATGGTAACCAATATTTATAACACAAAAGCGTAGTAAAATACTTGATGTCCGACTAAGAGATGATGTTCACATCGAAGAGGCACTGAAAAAAGGGAGGAAGGCCTATTTTAACGCCAAGCATCATTATTTATTAATAGAAATATGTATTATCATCGGAGAAGGTAACAAATCGAGAAGAGAAATCCACACATAAAATAGAAATCTACAATATCGACCAAAGTTATATTCTCCTACACAGAAAACATTTTGCTTCATTTCAGACAAGATGGAGAATAAACATTTTAAGTTAAATTTTATTCAGAAAAAAGATCATCTCCTTTCGCTCCGCTGGGATATCCAGCGGATATTTGTTCCTTTGATCTCTCTGTAGCTCAGTGGTTAGAGCACCTGACCGAAAATCAGTTGACCTGGTGTTCGTATCCCAGCGGAGCGAAAGGAGAAGATCTTTTTTCTGAATAAAATTTAGCCGAACATCTTTTTCACTCCAAGCATCTAGACTCGAGAGTTAACGTCCTATGCTATGTGCTGCTCACACAGCCCATATTAACATAAGGATGTCAAATCAGGTTTAATGTAGCGCCTTCATCCGTGGAAAAACTACGGGTTTTTGAAAGAAATTGTCTCCGAGCCTGCTTAAAAATGTACAAAACACCCGAATCGAACCTCCGAAGGCACTACGGCAATAAAAAATTATACGATCGCGCTAATATACCACGTATAGACAACTTCATGTTAAAATTAAGCAGGAACCATATCGCTAGTGCAGCCCGGAATACCGAAAATCCGCTAATTTCCGGGCCACATTATCCTAACCCTTGTTATTGCGAAAAAGCGAGATTGACAGGTTACATATCTCCAGAAGCGTTCACGTACCTTGACAGCGAAGGTTACTTACAAAATGTCAATAATGTACCCGCTATTTAGCACATACACAGGCATAAATTTGACGAAAAAATATCACACAAAGCAAATGAAATGTATGAAAATTTTGATATCCAATGTTTTATATATATATATATATATAAGATACACATAGGCACAATACAAAGCGGTATTGGTGGCTTGCATAATTAATTACTACACTTTGGTATGCAATAATATTGTAAAAAGCATAATTCGTAATCTTCTTTCATTATGACGATTCTGCGAGCGCCTAACGTAGGCCGATTAGAACACATATTTCTTAAACTATATAAGGCAAGCGTTTTTTCTTCTATGTTTTTCTTCAGCGCTACAAATGTATATATTTGAATGTAAACTTCCTTTGATAAACATTGTTTACAAAAAAAAAAATACAAAAAAAAACTAGGATACCTGGCTTTCACCCAGGATGCTCGGGTTCGACTCCCGGTGCGCAAAATTTTTTTCTTCTATAAGTTCTGAATCGAAAATCTAAAATATCCAATAATTAAGAAATAAATTAAACAGCTTTCGCAATTCGAGACTGATGCAACTTTTAAAATCAATTTCAATGTTAAAAAAATTCCAAAAGAATTTCAAATTTTTCAATTTAGAATTTTGTGGTCACAAAATCACTAACTACCAGGCCCCTGCATCGGCTTTAGTTCACGAATACGATCATCTGAAACTTAAAATCCAGATGGATCTGGCAGTCTTCTCAGTCGAAAAATTAAATTATCTGGCGTTTTTTCGTAATCGCAACCAATTTTGTATATCTTGATAAATGGCGTCACCCGTATTAAAAATTCAAATACTCACAATTTTATTATTAGTTTATGAAAAAAATTTCCATCAAATCGGGGAAATATGTGCCGTCTAAAATCCTTTGAAAATCAACATAGGGGCCATCCATATATTACGTAATCAATTTTTCACCCATTTTTGACCCCCCCGCCCTTGATTACGTAATCATCTTTAGGACTTATTAGGATACCTGATTTTGTAAACTTTACACAGCTCTTGAAACAAATCGCTCCTTGAAGACATATTTTTGTAATGTCAATGTGGCAAAGATATTAAAAGCCTAGATGCGGCACGGGGTATAGTTCGAGGAACTAATTGTAGACGGCGCTCCCGGCGAAAATTGCCCGATCCCCTTTGTAACTTGTTCCAAATTAACATATGAAAAATGGGAAATCACTGATTTCTTACATCAAAATGCCTTATAATTTAAAAATTATGAATATTTAACAGGAATACTTGAATTTTTGTCCGAAAAGAAGAATTACTTAACAAAAAGATTTACTTGCAACAAAAAACATAATTTTATACTGCTTAAATTAGTAATTATTGATACAAATTTTTACTAATTCAGAATCAGGGGTAGAGCAGACAATACATATCAAGTATCCATCAATCGAGATAAGATTCAAGACGAAACTCGAGACAAGACGAGAATCGTAACAATCAAAACGAGATTAAATTCAAGACGATACTAGCGACGAGATTCCAGGCGAGACTCGAGACGAGATTCAAGACGATAATCTAGACAAGATTCAAGACAAGACGCGAGACGAGGCTTCAGACCAATTTAAATATGTCTTTTTGTAACTTGTTCCAAATTAACATATGAAAAATGGGAAATCACTGATTTCTTACATCAAAATGCCTTATATTTTAAAAATTATTAATATTTAACAGGAATACTTGAATTTTTGTCCGAAAAGAAGAATTACTTAACAAAAACATTAACTTGCAACAAAAAATGTAATTTTGTAGAAAAAAATCGATTTTTAACCAAATCTGTAGATTTTTAACGAAATAGTTGAATTTTCAATTAAAAAAGAGAACTTTTCATGCAACTTATTGAATTTTGAACGAGAAAATATCAATTTTCAACTAAAAATGGACATCCAAATTTTCAGTTGCAGGAATTATTTTTCAACCAAGCTGATGAATTTTCAACTAAAATGATGAATCTTCAACTGAATAGTTAAATTTTATACGAAAAAGATAAATTTTTAACCACAAAGATTATTTTTCTACGAAAAAAGGCGAATTTTTCGCAAAGTAAATAAATTTTCCAAAAACTAGTTTGTTTTCTGAATAAAAAATATCAATTTTCAACCAAATAATTTAATTTTTATATAAAAAATAGACATTTTCAACCAAAAATAGAATGGTTAAATTTTCTGTTTCAAGTCAGGATACATTAAAAGTAAACAAATAATAATTAAGCGAAAAAAACGTCACATAGCAGAAAATTGCAATTGTTTTTTCCTATAATGGAAAATAATAAAAATTCAATACTAAATAATGTTTTCATTGGAGTAAACTGAGATAATCTCAAAAACCTGCGACTGTGGATAAGGTAGAAAATCACTTTTCTAAATTGACCAAAATTATTCAAATAATGAAAACGTGAAATTTTCTGCCATCAGAAGCAAATTCCCTGTCCTTTTTCGGTTTCCCGATCAATTCGTCACCATGTATACTCTTCCAATAGCGCCATATTATCCGCGTAATAATTGTGCGATAGTGCGTAATAATGCGCAGTAATGCGTAATAATGCGCATTAATCCGTAATAAGGCGTAATGAGGCGTAATAGGGATTACTCCGTACAGGTTTTTGACAAGTGAGTTCCCCATTGACTAATTCAAATTTAAAAAAAAGTAACAATAGGGAATAATTTCTCACTAGTTTATAAAATGAGGAGGAATTTTCTTGTGTTAAAGCCTCGTCCTATTTAAATAAGCAGAGGGTCAAAACTATGCTCAAAGTATTCAGTATGCGCCAACGCGAAGTGCTTGCACGCTCACTAGAAGTTTAATTAGGGAAAACGAGCTTTGTTCAAGGCAAACAAATTATCGCTATTCTGTAACATCTACCTTACCCTAGTACTTCCCTTTCAACAAATATGCATCACCTGATTTCAGTCATAAATGGGAATTGTTTTGAAGCATAAACAACCTCCGAAAATAAGCTGAATACCAATGGAAAATCTACAACTAGAAATGTTAATATTAATCATTAAATACTAATCATTATTAAAGCACATCACTTTTTTCACCAAACCACCTCACGTCAACACTTAAAGTGGGAAGCACGCACTTTTGCGTAGCGCATAATGCGCGTAACGCAGTTTGATAACTAGACATGTTAGTTACACATGTTAGTTATAACTAATTTTATGAATGATTTATATAAAAAGAGCACCATATATCATAACCTTCTTTCACGAATAAAAATCTAAAAATAATTTACAATTTTGCTTTATAACATTAGAGCCTGAAGAATTAATTTAACTAAATCTAACTTCTTCCAGCTTATGCTTTTTGATTTCTACCATGTTTTTGGTTCCTAAAATTTTCTGTTTTGGAAAACATTTTTACCATAATGAATATAAATAATTTATAATTTTGTCGCAACTAATAATAACTAATAATAAAAAATATTTTGTGAAAAAAAAAACTTGAAAAGGATACAGATCTGTATCGAAACGTGTCGTTAAACAACATCAAGAAATAAACGCATATACTGATAGAAGCCACTAATGGATAGTGGAGACCACCCTACAGTAAATAATGATACTACAGTACATAATCATTAATTATAAGCACAAAAGTAAGTAAAATAATCCATTCTAATTTTAACATATCACCACCTATCATGTCTTAATTATTAATTATATTAAATTAAATATTTTACATACATTCGTATTCTAAATTGATAATTATCTACTGGAATGGAAGTTTCTAATGTGTCCCCTGAGGGTTTACATTTTCCTTGTATTATCTACTATAGGGTGATCTCCCCTATTTATTAATTTAACCATTCCAAGCAGAATCATTTTTTGACACTTAAAGTGGGAAGCACGCACTTTTGCGTAGCGCATAATGCGCATAACGCAGTTTTATAACCAGACATACGAAGAAGTTATTTAAACGAAAATCGCAACAAAAAATTATTTTAAGGACAAATTAAATATTATTTATAAAATATCATGTTTGGATTGTAATATGTTATATATGGGATAAATCTTGATGAAATACTAAGTTTATAAATCATTCATATCATTTAATTTTTAATTTTTTCTTTACAAACTCATCTTGAACTTTAGCAGTGTTCGCTACAATAATTAATATCAAAATAAAAACAATTTAATAGCTTTCTCTTGCATAATCGGTCCAGATACTCTGTTGCTCACTTGATCAAACCATTAGAAGATAGCAACATCCAAAAGCACATCACTTTTTCACCAAAACACTTCACGTAAACACTTAAAGTGGGAAGCACGCACTTTTGCGTAGCACATAATGCGCATAACGCAGTTTTATAACCAGGCATACGAAGAAGTTATTTAAACGAAAATCGCAACAAAAAATTATTTTAAGGACAAATTAAATATTATTTACAGAATATCATGTTTGGATTGTAATATGTTATATACCGGACAACGCTGTAGACACTTAGAAGCTAGAGTCAAGGAACATAAGAAACGTTAAAATTTGAAAAATAGAACAAAAGCTGGGTGAAAGACTAATTTTATAAATGATTTTTATAATTTAATTTTTAATTTTTTCCTTACAAACTCATCTTGAACTTTAGCAGTGTTCGCTGCAATAATTGAAATAAAAATAAAAACAATTGAATAGCGAATAGTGTAGGCAGTTTTTATTTATAAATCTCTTATACAGTTGGCTAGAAAACTTTAAAGTCGCTCTACTAAATTGATAAAAGATGGAAATAGTACGTAAATCAAGTTTATGTCAGACTTCAGAGAAAAAGTAATTTGCTTGAAATACTCACTTCCATTTTATGACTTCAACTACGGAATTCTTGGAAATTGAAAAAAAAAAACAAGAATCCAACGATGAAATTTGCAAAACATCCTCTTAAAATTCTCCATTAAAAAAAATAAAATAAAATAAAAAAGCCGCGAAAAGGGTGTTGAATAAACACCGAAGCGTTTGTAGATTCTTGTGAATATTTGTTTATTGTGATTATTAATTAAAATGGAAATCAATTTTTTAAGGTATACTCACTCGAACGTATGATTTGTAAATTGGACTTACCTGAAACAAAAAAAAAATTGTGTATTAATAAAAATTCAAGTTTTAATTTGAAATTAATTAACGAAAAACAGTGATTAATCAACTTTAACCTCACTATTTTTATCTTTCATCAATATTTGAAAATATAAAAAAAAATCGAGAGATCTTTCTTTAAAGGATGAAAAAAAAATTAATGGAGAAAAGAGTATTAAACATTTAAAAAGGCAGGTCGAGGGTCAGGGTCAGATCCTGGAGGAAACCGAGAAATTGTGTTATGTTATAGTTTTCTCCTGCACGTTTGAAATGGCTTCATACGATACAATATTTTTAATTAAAAGCAATATTATTACTTTTTTTAAATATATAAATATAGTTGATAATAATAATTTTCGATTATAAATAGATTATAGTAATGAAATATTGATATTAATCAATAAATCAATAAGTTAAAAAATATCGGGAGGAGGTGTCGCGTCCCGCAATTATTATAATAATTTTTATTATTAATTACGAATAGATTATAATTATAAAAATTTTAATAAGACCAGATTTGATTGAGATTTTTGGAACTTGTTTTTTAGATTCGCATCTAATTTTTTCAAACATATTTTTGCCAAAATTTGTTTATTTTTATTGAAATGATAACATTGCTAACGCCTGTTTTTAATACAACATTTAATTGTTGAAAATTTATGAAAATTTAATATTTAACATTTGAATTTTCAATAAATCAAATTTGGAGACAATTACATTTTCAACTGTTGCAAATTCATGTTACAAAATTTCTTCAGTTTTGAGCAGTCGAATTTTCAATAGTTGAAAAAATCACTTTTCTGCAATTTTCAATATTTTACATTAAAGAAAAAGCGAATTTTTAATTAAAAACAGGTGATCAAAATGGTATGTTTACAATGCGACCCGTTTTCAAAAAATCGACTTTAATATCAAAAAACAATTATGTATTATTTTTAATACAAAATTCAACTGTTGAAAATTGAAGAAAGTTGTAAATTTAATTTTCAAAACTTGCAATTTTAGTATATTATAATTGAAGAAAATTGAATTTTTATCTGTTGAAAATTCAATTTACAAATTTCTTCAATTTTCAAAAGTTGAACTTTCAATAGCAGAAAATTGATTTTTCTTCAATTTCTAACAGATGAAAATTAAACTGTTGAAAAATACAGACAATTGAATTTTCAACAGTAGAATTTTCAATAGTTGAAAATTCAGTTTTCTTCCATTTTCAAGAATTGAAAATTCAATTTTGTGCAACTTTCAATAATTTAACATTAAAGAAAAAGGGATATGTGTATTGAAAAGGCTGATAAACATTTTTAACACTTGTTTTTAATACAAAATTGAACAAAATTGAACAAAATTGAAATTTTAATTTTCAACAAGGTTGATGGTAAATTTGTAAAAAAGGGTTTCGATTATTAATGAGATTCTTATTATCCCAGCAGCAGGTGTGCAATTCTACAACCTCTCGTGAAATAAATTTACTCTGGACCGATAGGAGTTGTGCCTGGGTAGGTCAAGGTCGAGGTCAGGATCTAGACTGATACTGGCTGTGCAACACGTTCTTTTAGAAACATTCTCATTCGAATTTATCTTCATTTAATTGATCATTTTACATTAATTTTACCATTTAGAAATAATAATAAACAATCCCTAATTTCCCTTACTACCCTCTTATTAACCCTCACTTCCCCACCACTCATTATCCATTACTTCCCCTCATTGCTCATACTTCACCTAATCCCCTCCATTAATTTCCCCTCACTTTCCCTACTGTCCCACCCCTCATTTCCCCTAATTCGCAACCCCTCACCTAATCCTTAAACACCCCATCCCAACTTCTTCTTTCTCTACTCCCCCCCCTCCTCGCTTCCCCAGCTGACACTCCTATTCCCTTACTTCCCTTCCCCTACTCACCCTCATTTCTAATCATTTTCGTTACTTCCCCTCACTTTCTCTAATTTCCTTACTTACCCTCCCCGCATTACCCCTAAATTCCCCAACACTTCCCCTCATTTATCCTACTTCAACTACAGCGCCTCCCATCATTTCCCCTTACTTTCCCTTTTCCCTTCGCCAGCCCTCATTTCTCCTACTTCTCCTCACCTGATTGCCCATCACTTTCTTTAACTCCCAACCCCTCACTTAGTCTTTCGACATCCCGTCGCCAAATTCTTCCTCATCTACTTCCCTCTCTTCTCGCTCCACCCTCTCCTCGCTTCCCCAAATAACATTCCTTTTTCCTATTTCTCCTCCCCTTCCATACTCGCCCTCATTTCTAATCATTTTCCGTACTTCTACTCACTTCTCATACTTCTCCCTAATTGCCTTTACTTCCACTCGTCGATTACCCCTCACTTGCCCACCCCTCATTATCCATCACTTTCCCTTATTTATCCTACTTGACCTACTTGCCCTTCCACAATTGCCCCTACTTCCCCTCCCCTGATTGCCCATCAATTTCCCTACTTCCCAAACCCACACTTGAGCCCTCGACACCCGATCCCAACCTTCATCCTCCTTTAATTCCGCCTCTCCTCGCTTCCTCAGCTAGCGCTCCCCTTCCCTTACTTCCCTTCCCCACCCCTACTCACTCTCATTTCTAAACATTTTCCCTAATTTCCCTTACTTGCCCTCCCCGCATTACCCTTACTACCCCACCCCTCATTACCCATCATTTCTTCGGTAATTTTCCCTCATTACTCCTACTTCCGCTCCCCTGATTTCCAATCACTTCCCCTACTTCCCAACCCCTCACTTAACCCTTCAACATCACATCCCCAACTTCTTCCTCCTCTACTTCCCCCTCTCCTCGCTTCTTAAGATAACACTCCCCTTCTCTCTTCTTCTCCTCGGCCTTAACTTTCCCACCTCTATTCATCCTCGTTTCTAATCATTTCCCCTACTTTCTCTCCCTTCATTACCCCTCAATTACCCTAGTTCGCCACTCCACACTTCACCTCACTTCACATCACATCCTCTACTTCCTCTCCTCTCATTTCTCCTACCTCCCCTCCCCTTATTCCCCCTACTACCTCTCACCTAATTTTCCCTACTTCCCCTCCTTGGAAAAAAGAACGACGGACAGACAGACACTCGGCCGAAATGCCCGGGATTAAAAAACTCTGAAAAAGACCCCCATAAGGGTGAAATTTGGTTTTGCAAGTTTTGCCGCTAGTTAAAATTGTTGCGGTTTGTTTTAGTAGAAACTGTTCCTAATATACAGGGTGGACCATTTTAATCTATTATAGGAAATAACTTCGAATTTTGGTTAGATATAGAAAAATGTATCAGACAAAAGTTGAAGGGGGCAGAGGGAGTCTCACCTACTGGTACCAATGGTCTCGACCTTGAATTCGATTTTCAAGGTTATTTGAAGGTCAAAGTGATTTTTTTTTAATTGGAACCCCTACTTTTGACCCCAGATTTGAAAAGAGCGGGGAATTTTACGTTCAAAGTGATATTTTTATGAAGGTCATGGCAAAGTCGAATTAAGGTTAAATTTGCGATAATGTTTAAATAATGGGTGTTAGCTCGGAATGAAAATCGAATTTAAGGTCAAGGTCATTGGTACCAGCAGGTGATCCCTCTGCCTCTGATAACTTTTGTCCGAAACGTTTTGCTGTTTTCAACATCAATTCCGAGCTAACACCCCTTATTCAAACATTGTCGCAAATTTAACCTTCATTTGACCTTACCATGACCTTCACAAAAACATCATTTTCAACGTAGAATTTCCCGCTCTTTTCAAATCTGGGGTCAAAAGTAGGGGTTGCCATTTCAAAAAATCACTTTGACCTTCAAATAACCTTGGAAGTTGAATTCAAGGTCAAGGTCATTGGTATAAGTAGTTGATCCCTTCTGTCCCCTTCAAATTTTGTCTGAAACATGTTTCTATCTCCAAACATTATATAATCCATTCATTTCTACTGATAGTCAGATTTTTAAAAAAATTATGTAAACCATTTATCATTGTTCATAGCAGTTTTCTCTTAGAATAGAGGTAGAAAGTCGCGTTTTTTTCTGAGTTTTTTAACTTGCTTGCAACTTTTCAGTTATAGTGAAGAAATAATAAATCAAAGTTAACAGAAAGAATTGTTTGAACAATTTATTATTATTTATAACAATATTATCCTTAAATAATGCCTAATCCAAGGAAGTTGAGTTTTTTCTAAAATTCCCAACCTTTTTTTTTAACTTTTCAATTAGAATGAAGTAATAACTAATTAAAGTTAACAATCATAATTCTTTAAATAATTTTTTTTATAACAATAGTCTGTTCAAATAATGCTTTAAATTTGTTGTTTTTTCTGAAATTTGCATATTTTTACAAAATTATCAGATAGAGTGAAGTAATAATTAATTCGGGTTGATAAAGTATTTGTTTAAAAAAATTATTATCATTTATAACTATCTTCTCTAAGATTGATACTAGAAAGTTACAGTTTTATTCTGAAATTTTTTTACTTGTTTCCGACTTTTCAATTCGATCAAAAAAATAATTAATTATTTCTAAAAAATTTATTTAAACAATTTATTGTTATTCATAACAATATTCACTTAAAATAATGCTAGAAAGTTGCATTTTCCTTAAACGTTTAACTTTTCTTTGGACTTTTAGTTATGAACAAATAATAAATAAACATAAAAGGGAATCATTTTTTAAACAGTATTCCATTTTATGACAGATTCCTGTTACCGACATGTTACCGACATCGAGAAGATTCTATAACTGAAGTGGTTCCTGTTCGTGCTAAGTTTCTAAAATATTGTCGAAGGTTACCGATGACTTCATACAATGATATTGCACAATTTCGTAAGACAAATTTTTTAATTGAGTGTATTGTTTATAAAGAAGCAATAAGTCATCCTTGTTTTTCTCATACCCATACTAAGTGAGATAATAAATAACCTTATAGTTGTTTACGCAAAATTTGTTTCACGAAATTGCGCAATATCATTTTATGACGTCATCGGTAACCTTCGAGAATATTCTAGAAACTTAGCACGGACACAAACCACATCAGGTATAGAATCTTCTCAATGTCGATAGGATATCGGTAACAGGTACCTATAATTAGAAACATCCTAAGCCAAAAAATATTTTATTTTAGTTTTATTTTTATCACTATTTACACTATTTCAGCTACCTTTAAATGCTTCTAAAGTGAGGTAATAATTGTTAAGCGTAATTATTATGTAGTTGATTTCAAAAATCTTTAATTTTTATACATACATAGATTCAGCGAAAAGCTTAAAATTCAAAAAAGGTAAATTTTTGAATAGAATATTAATTCATTTTTCAACATATAAAATTATTTCAAATTTCAACAGAAATCTTCACAAGGTTAGTTTATTCTTTCGAAACTTTTCAAAGTTCTTACAAATCTTCGACATTTTAGTTTCGAAATCTTCAAAAATCTTTACTTTGTTTTAAATTTGTTGAAATATTTTTAAAAATTCTGAAATTTAATAAAAATTCTTAATAATTAAATAAAATATTTAGAAAATAATTTTAAACATTGTCTTAAAATCTTCCAGATTTTTTTTCAATATTTTTAGAAATCTTTTGAAATGTTTCGAAAATTTTTTAAATTATCTTAAAAAATTAATTTTTCAACATAATATATAATTTCAAATTTTAACAGGAATCTTGAAAAAGTTTGCTTATTCTCTAGAAACTTTTCAAGATTTGTAAAGACCTTTGAAATTTTTTTTTTAAATCTTCAAAAACCTTCACTTTGTTTTAAATTTGTTGAAATCTTTTTAAAAGTTTTTAAACGTGTACATATATTTTAAAATTATTCCAATTTTGCCTAAAATTTAATAAAAATTCTTAATAATTTAATAAAATATTTAGAAAATAATTTTTTTAATTGTCTTGAAATCCTCCAAAATTTTTTTAAAATTTTTATAAATCTTTTGAAATGTTTTTAAATTATCTTCGAAAATTAATTTTTCAACATAAAATATAATTTCAACAGAAATCTTAAAAAAGTTTGCTTATTCTCTCGAAACTTTTCAAAACTTTTACAAACCTGCGACATTTTTTTTAACTCTTCAAAAATCTTCACTTTGTTTTAAATTTGTTGAAATCTTTTTAAAAAATTTAAAACTTGTAAATATATTTTTAAATTATTCCAATTTTGCCGAAAATTTGATAAAAATTCTTAATAATGTAATAAAATATTTAGAAAATAGTTCAAGAAGTTGCCTTAAAATCTTCTGGATTCTTTTTTGAAATTTGAGGAAATCATTGGAATTGTTTTGAAATCTTTTTACAATTTTTTTGATATTCATTTTACAGAATAGAATATCATTTGAAATTATTCCGTGTATCTTGAGAAAATATTTTTTTTTTAACCTTTCAAAATTCGTAGAAAATTTTTTTTTTTCAATTCTACTACTTACTCGAATTTTTCTAAGAAAATTTTGTTTTGCAAAATTGGAAAATTATACTTTAAAATCTTTTATATTCTTTTTTAGAATTTAAGGAAATCATTTGGAAATGTTAGAAAATATTTTTTTATTTTTTCTCAGAATTCACTTTTTAAAATAAAAAATTATACAAATTTTTCCCATGAATCTTAAGAAAAAGGTTATATTCTTTTAAAATCTTTGAATTTCTTACAAAGCTTTGAATTTTTTTCAAAATCTTTAAAAAATCCACATTTGGTTTCAAAATTTTTAAATTTTAAATTATTTCTTAATTAATTCAAAACCTCTAAATATTTCCTAAAATTACTCGAATTTTCCTATATTTTTTTATCTTGTAAAATTATAACAGTGCGTTTTAAAATCTTGTACAAAAATTTTACGAAATCATTTGAAATGTTTGGAAATATTTTGTATTCCATTTTAAAATTAATTTCTTTACATAAAAAATCATTTGAAAGTTTCCCATGAATCTTAGGAAAAAATTGTTATTCTTTTGCAACCTTTCAAAATTCTTAGATAGATTCTAAATTTGTTTTCAAAATTTTCCAAAATCTACATTTTGTTTAGAATTTTCTTAAATCTTTCGAAATTTTAAATTATTTTTTAATCTTTTCAAGATTTTCTACATATCTTTTAAAATGATTCGAATTTTTTCTAAAATTTTTTTAAAATGCTGCATAACCCTCTAAACTTTCTAAATATCTTTTAAAATTTTTCTTTGTACTCTAGATACGTTTTGAAGAGATTATTTTGAAGAAAATTTTAAAGTTCGACTTTAGGTTAAAATTCGAATTTTTTATGGTGGCCTATAAGGGGCACATCTTTTTCTAAATTTATTTTCTTAATTCCTTCGTGATGAAGAGTTTTATGTTTCGTGATATTTTAAAGAAATGGGAAACAATGAATAAATTTCAAAAAAATAAAATAATAAAAAAAAAGAGTCGGAACAAAATTATTTGGACACATTTCATAATAAGAAAACACAATTACATTAGAGTTTTCTTATCATGAATTATTAAACATAATACATGACGTTTTAGGCTCGAAATAATTATAGAGTAAAGTTCAGTTCCGGAAATATCCACCGTGTTGACTGCTCATCACTCTCGAGGGTATAATCGAATAATCGTGCACCAGCAGACGATGATTAAACAGTAAAATGGAAAATTCCATCTTGAAGAGAAATGGTAATTAATAATCCGGCTCAATGCTCTATTGTATTTCGATATTCAAAGCACCTGAATTGTACTCATTAATTAATCATTTTCAAATATTAAAGTCGTCGTAGGGTGGAGGGTCTAGTTATAACGTCAGTCCCACCATACTTCTGTTAATGGAGGGGGGAGTGAGTCACCTTTGAGTCACGCTTACCCTGAAAGGGAAATAGCTTAAAGGTATAATAATAAAAAATATTAAGTGTTTCAACATATTTTTAATGAAAATATAAGAAATAAGATACTGCAGACGGATTTTCTACTGAATAGTTAAATTTTCAAATAAGAAGATTAATTTTCAACCAAGAATTTTTATTTCCTAACAAAATAGATGAATTTATAACAAAATAGTTACATTTTCAACCAAAGAGAATATTTTTCATAAAATGATGAATCTTCAACAACGTCGAAAATAATTTTTGACAAAGAAGTTCAACTTTTAACCAAGTAGTTGAATGTTTATAAAAAAAAAATTATAAACAAAATAGATGAATTTTAAATTTAAAAAATTAGTTTTCGACTAAACAGCTGAATTTGAAAATTTAAAAAAAATGTATTTTTAACAAAGTAGTTCACCTTTTACCCACATAGTTGAATTTTAAACCAAACAGATCAATTTTGAACCGACAAGGTTAACTTTGTCCCAAAAAAGACGAATTTTTAACGAAATAGTTTCATTTTTAACAAAATACATTAATTTTAAGTTAAAAAAATGAATTTGCAACTAAATATATGAATTTTAAATTTAAAAAAAGAGATTATTAACAAAGTAGTTAAACATATAAAGAAGCAGTTAAGTTTTCAACCAAAAAAGATTTTTTCACCCACTAAGATTACTTTTCTACTAGAAAAGGAAAATTTTCAACAAAATATTCACATTTTCAACTAAAGAGAAGAATATCGTACAAAATCTTTAATTTGTTAATCCAAAAATATGCCTTTTAACAAAAAAGTTAATTCTAAACCAAACAGTTGTATTTTAAAGCAAAAAGATCAACTTTCAACTAGGAAGATTAATTTTCTCCCAAATTTTCAAGAAAATAATTGAATCCTTAAGTAAAAAAGAATCATTTTCAACCAGTTGCATTTTTATCCAATAAATATTAATTATTTAGAAAAAATAGAATTTTCTACAAAACGGTAAAGTTTTATACCGGAAAAATGTTTGAATTTCAGTATTAAATACTAAACCAAAAAAAAAGGAAAGTACCAGGTCTATTAAATAGCTTACTTTTTATAAACAAACCATATACAATTATGATGCAAACAAAATTTGAGCCTATTCTTTGAATGTCTTCCAATCTAGCAAACATTTTTTTGTAGTGTAGGTTGGGACTGCTCTTAAAAAATTAAAAATAAGTGCAAACAATAATTTTAAAACGCCACAGTGAACCTTTTAGTAAATATTTATTTGTTCAATTGATTTTTTTTATTTTTTTATTATCTGCACTATATGAACAAATTTTCTTCCGACATAACAATTCATTTAATTCATAACACAATGAACTCATTTACCTTGCAATTTTTATACAAAATATTCAGCTAATGGGACACTAACGTGACAGTAATATCAGGTGGCACTAGTGCAAAGAAATGGAGAAAACACGCTGTCCCAATCTATACAGGTTCCCAATTCATATAGTGTCCCAATCTATATAGTGTCCCAATCTTTAGAATTTTCCAATCTATACAGTGTCTAAAACTATACAGTGTCCCAATCTGTATAGTCTTCAAACCTATACAGTCTAATCTATTCAATGTCCAAATCTATACAGTGTCCCAATCTATACAGTGTCCCAATCTACACAGCGTCCCCATCTATAGAGTTTTTCCATCAATACAGTGTCCAGTCTATATAGTGGCCCAATCTATATAGTGTCCCAATCTATACAGTGTCCCTATATGTGTATATATATATAGTGTCCCAATATATACAATGTCCCAATCTACAGAGTATCCCAATCTATACAGTGTCCCAATCTACACAGCGTCCCCATCTATAGAGTTTTCCAATCAATACAGTGTCCCAGTATATATAGTGTCCCAATCTATAGAGTTTTCCAATCTATACAGTGTCTAAAACTATACAGTGTCCCAATCTGTATAGTCTTCAAACCTATACAGTCTAATCTAAAACGCCATTTTAAATCAGGTTTATGAACCTTTGGGAGAGCATATGCTTTAGAAACCACACTATTATGTGATTTTAGCCTATATGACATGCTTTCATTTATTAATCTTTTATTTTCCCATCTGATAGAAATATCATAGCATTTTTGTTCCAGAATTGGAACCAAACTAGTTTTAATATTTTTATAAAGAATGTCGTTATTTAATAAATTTTCCACAGTTTTTATATAATTGGTGCGATTTGCAGCTACAGTTGCAGCTACAGTTAAAAAATTATGGTTTGAAATTAATGGAGTTGTTGTTTTCCTGATATTTAATTTTACCTCATCGTTCTCTGTATTTTAATGCAATTTTCTATATTGGCAATTATGTTGTTTATTGGAATTTTGTTTACATCAAAAGGAATGCCATGTTTATTACCTAAAGCTAAAGTTTTAGCAATTTAATTTGGGATTTCTGTATAAGATAAATTTTCAAACCATTTTTGGAATCTAAATTCTGTAAAAATCTTTTGTGATTCTAAATTTCTTTTTTTCAGTAGATCAAACTTTTCTATACATTTTTTTCTCTTGTCATATTTTAACCGTAATGTTGATAAACTAAGAAAATGTTACTGCCAAATGACCATAATATAAACAACAGAATTAAAATGTTTTTAAGAATTTATCAACATCACTACAGGTAAATAATCGAAAAAAGTTTTCGTACTAACTTTTTAACTATCTATCAACAAACAAAAAATGTATATCAAATTAGAATTTGCAATTATATTCATTTTTGACTTAGGTGATAATTACCTTTGAAGAAGACCTGCAATTAGGTCGAAACGTACGTCGGTTAAACATGACAAATAAATTTCGATTCTTTAACATCTGAATCCATTGCCTTTTATATGACCGTATGACCAAATTAATTTTATTCATAAAGAATAACTACGTTATTTAAAAAAACGGTCGAAGAAAATGTACAGTGAGGAAATACTCCAATTCACTGAATACACATATACATATAGATAAGTTTATTTATGTTTGCGAATTCTACAAGAAAAATGGCATTCTTAGTTGAAGAACGCATATGACGAAAACAATGTCCTCATAATATTAATCGTAACAATAACAATAATTGATGGTTATCCAAGTTTTAAACAAATTTTGAAAATCATTTTCTTACGCGTTGGAAGAACAAATTTCAAATGTTGAAAATAGCCAAAAAATTAATTTGTTAATTAATTTTGTTCAAACAATCATGCACTATTATTAATTGATAGCAAAAAATGGTTGATAAATAATTGGCTGCTAATTCCTAAGTGAAAAGTGGAATTTTTAAGTATGTATATACATAATATAATGCAAATTTGTTTTAAAAAATTGTTCTTAAAAATAATAACCGTCAATTGTTATTGAAATATCCCTAAAGGTTGATAAATTATTTAATAAAATTTGATTATGTTAAAAGAACCAAGCTACTACGTCGGGAAATAGTCCACCAGTGCATTTGTTGTTCAGGATCATTTAAGTAAGCATCAATTGTTATTAACTGACTATAAGCTGATATCGAAAATGGCTTATAAAATTTGTTTGTGAAATTAAAAAAAAAACAATAACTCGTATAACTTCAATATAAAAACTCTCTTTTTTCTACAAATTTTTTGGATTTAGTGCGAATCATGTGACGAATCGCAGCCGATTCCCGTGAAACCACTTTCGTGCAATTATTCCTATTTCAGTTTTCCAATTCCACGCAATGAGAACCGAATTATTTCTAGGACTTCATGGTATTGATAATTCATTTGAAAAATATTATGCGTAATCAAAATAAATTAAATTTTCAAATAATTATTACTAATTTTTTCGAAATAAAATATAATTTTCCAATCTAACTTTGCAGGCATCAATTCAGGATTTATGTACTTCAGGAGTATATATTTGTTTCTTCTAAATTAAAAAGTCGATTTTTGAGAACGTTTTTTGACTCTTTTGAAAAATCGTTAAAATTGCGCTTGAGCTATTATGGAGATGAATAACCCCTTCAATTTTATTCATTTTTGATCGTTCAGGCGCAAAAGAGACAAAGATATCAGCGTTGCCAAAAACGAATCAAAAGTTCAGTTGGAGTTGGACCGAATCGAAATATGATATCTTCAACTCGTGTTTGCTCGTAGTACGTGAGCTAATTCCGTTCTTTCGCTGAGAAATAATCATTCAAAAGTAGCCACCATTGATAATTAAATAAATAAATAATAAAGTTGTACGTTTCAATGTTCATTATTGTAGCTGTAGTTAAGAATACATAATATTCGCTGCATATGTTCTTTGTGACCTAAAAAAAGTTTCTGAATCAGGTGCCGAACATTTTTCCAATTTTTCTTTTTAACTAGCACAATATTCGTTAATATTCGGTAATTTTTCGAATAATGAAAATAGCTACTTTTCCTTTCTCATTCTTTCAACGAGGCTTCTTTCGTTTTCAAAATTAACAGAGAACATTTAAAAATACTTCAACATCAACAAATTGGTGGCCATTTTTCCAACAATAAAAATTTACATTTCAATAAAATGTTTCTGAATGCTAGTGACACTTTAGTAATTCACTTAGAGAAAAGTGAAAAACTTTATATTATTAGAAAATTACTAATTGGATAGTGGAAACTACTGTCTGCTTAGTGTATGTAGCGTATGTATTTAATCTCTCCCTTTAACGGGTTTGACGGCCTTTCTTCACTTCACAATCATTTACATAAGTGACTCCTCAATCTACTTATTCTAACTTAAATATATAGCTTCAATTCTAATTGCTCGGCTATTTGCTACTATTTGCAGACTATATGCGCACGAGCGAGCTTCCAGGGCTTCCGTCTCCTTTTAGCATATTTTAGATTCATAGTTTTCTCGACTTTCTAATATACTTTCCTGATATAATTATTCTCTGTTCGCCTCCCAGCACTTGTTTTCCCTCTGTTCTTCCAGTTTCTACATCCATCCCACTCACTGACCATTTCAATCCAGAATTCCTCTCATACCATCATTCAAAATTCTGCCTTTCTCTTCCTTCCCTGTATACACTTCTAACGTATTGACTCAAGATTTCACTTCATAACCGCACACTCTACATAATATTTTCTGTTCCTCCATTTCCTCTCATCGCTCTACTCCGAATCTCACTTAGGCATGCTTGCGCAATTGTGCTCTTCTTCAGCTTCTCTTCAAACTTACAAGCTCTCTTAGTTTCCTAACCATCAATTTCTCTGTTCCTATTTCTTCTCTCTAGATATATCCTGGGCAGCTCCAACTCACCCCCATGACCCACCTCAAGAATCTTTCGTGAAAACTTTCCACTTTCTTGTACTCCTTCTATCCCCAAATCTCCACTCCATAACACAAGTCTACTCAGGCTAACACATCAAACATCTATAGTCTCATCCTGTAGTCGTCCTTGAATATTCTCTTCCCTATGCCTCAAACATGGCCAATTATTTTACTCGCACATTCTATCATTTTTATCACCCTTTTTTTCCTGTCTTCCTATTTATCGTATCCCATTTATTCCCTTTTTTTACTACTTTCTCTACCTCCTCCATGTACCTTTCCTTCTTCTTCTGTCATTTTTCGTTCAGCTTTCTTTCATAATCTCGTTTTTTTCTATTGTACTTCCTTTCGCCAACCTCCACTTTCCTCCATTTTTCTTACACTTTTCTTCATTCGCTTTTCACCCTTCTTAGATTTCTCATCCCAGCAGCCTTTTCTCACTTATTTTTCCTCTCCTTTTGTTCCTAACTCTTCCCTTATCTTCTCAGTTACCCTTTTCATTCTTTCTGTTATATCGTCTACACCTTTTTCCCAGCAGCCTTTTCTCAACCATCCACCCTCTCCTTTTCTCTCCTAACTCTTCCCTTATCTTCTCAATCACCCTTTTTATGCTATTATATCGTTTACTCCTTCTTTCATACATCTTAGATTTTCCTTTTGCATTTTTTCTGTGCATTCTCTTCGTTTATTTCCTCTCCAGCGGCCCATCTTCACCTTCCTTTCCTTTCCTTTCCTACTTCCTTCTTTCCCCTGACACACTTAGGATCTCCCCCTCTTAACGTCGCTATCACCGGGAAGTACTCCTAGCCTATCTTATTACCCACTTCCATTCCAACCATCATCTTCCTTCTTCTTTCTTCTGCTAAAATGTAATCTATTACGGTTTGCACTTTACTCATTGATTAAATTTGTCTGAAAAAACGTTAAAATCCTTAGAAATCTTTGAAGTCGTGAAAAAAAAAATCAAAAAAATCATTCAGATATGGTGAAATTCCTTTAAAATACCTTAAAATTCCTTGAAATTTCATTTATTTTTGAAAGTTCTGCATAAAACCCCTTAAAATCGACCTTAACATGTTGGAAATACCACTAAATTCTTTGAAATTTCTTGAAGAGTTTGAAGTCTCTTGAAATTCTTTAAAATCTTTTGAAATGACTCAAAATCTTTAGAATCTTTTAAAATTTTTGAAGTTTTTCATTACCGATTGAAATTGTTCAAATACGTAGATATCCCTTGAAATCCAATTTATGTTACTCCCTAATTTTTTTTAGAAATTCGTTGAAACCCCTGAAAATTCATTGAAATATTTGAAAAACATGTCAGTTCATTAGAATAAGTAGAAAGTATTTGATCAACCTGAAATACAAATTAAAATTAACTTACTCATCAAATTTTTTTGAAGAAAAACGTTCAAATCCCTCGAAATCTTTAAAATTTTTGAAAATTCAATGAAATCCTTAATATTTGGTGAAAATCCTTAAAATACCTTGAAATCCCTTGAAATTTCATTTCTCCCCATTTATTTTACAAAGTTCTCTAAAGATCCCTTCAAATCGACTTCAACATTTTGGAAATATTACCAAATTCTTTGAAATCTCTTGAAAATTTCTCTAATCTGTTAAAGTAGGTTATAATCTTTAAAGTCTCCCAAATCCTTCAAAATAATTGAAATCTTTCAAACAAAACTAAAATCTTCAAAATGCTTCAAATCTTATAAAATTCCTTAAAATACCTCAACATTTCTTAAAATTTTTTAATTTATTTTCGAATTTTTTTTAGAAATGCATTGTCTCCAGTTCCTCTACTTTTCGCATCGCCAATTTCATTATTTCAACAATATTTATTTCAATACTGATTTTCTTATAATAATTTTCTATAATGATTTTTCTGGAATCGCGAAAAGATTATAAGAAATTTATTATAGAAATTTCCTTATAGGCCTATGCTCATCATCCTATAGTATTTTTTCGTAAGAGTGTAACGACCATAACAGTTAGTTACAAATTCGTTAAACAGTTTTTAAATTGAAAAAAACGGTTGAGCTCAAAAAATTGAAAAAAAAATGTAATGCGTTCTACTTCTGAGTGCTTGGTTACATGTAACGTGTAAGTTCATACAAGCAAGCATTGCTATTGTCTTGCTTAACATGCATATGCCTCACTATTTTTTTCTAAAACCGAAAGCATACTCCATTTTCTTTTATGTTGAGCTTGTGCATACAGCAAAACATTCTGCTCATATGTACACTCTGGATGCCGATTCTAATAATCAGTGATGTATCGAAAGGGAGAAAAGACAGCGATTTCTGAATAGGCATGCTTGCATTCACGAAAAGATTCAATGGAATAGCATCATTCGCGTGGCTGATTAGCATACACTTCACACAAATACTGTTCAGAATAAACCAAGCTACAGAGCATATTGCCCAGAAAAATGAAGATAATCTTTTATAAATGAAGAATAATTTTGAAAATAATTCTTTTTAAAAAGTCTATTGACAGATTTCACATAAAATTGGGCTGTTTCACTCTCGTGATGTTTCAGAATGGCTTAGGCTGAAATATATTGTTTTCCGAGGCATAAAATGAGCAACGTTTTTTTTCTTCACCCAAGAATTTTTTTTGTGAACTTAGGGCTACTTTAATATTAAGATGAATTATGAAAAAATTAAGGAAATTGTTTTTAATTTTGTATCTTAGGAACAAATAGACATAATCTAATTTTCCTAGTGTCAACTTGTAGTTCAATTCATACTCTTTGAAATTCCAAGCTGTTATGTCTTATAGAAGCTAGTCATATATAATACAAAATAAGTTACAAAATTTAGAAATATCAGATTTTTCAGATTTTAAATGAGAAGATTGATGAAATTATGATTTTTGTTGTTCCGTTTTGATTAAGTTTAGTTCTTACTTTACTCATTACCAGTAACAGTGTACTCGCATATTTGATATTTGACAGAAATCATACAAATTTGTATGCCCTCATATACATCAAATTGTAACAAATTGATGTGATAGGTAAATCATCATAATCAATTATAATCATAAAAAGATGTAATTTCTACGAAATTTCGAAAACACATGACGATTCCAGAATCTTAAAATTGATAACATTTTGATCAGTTCTCTGAGAACATGTAAACTTTTTTTCAAATATCATCATAGAAATGTTTAGGGTTAAAGGAGTGAAACCCTGTCCTGAAGTTGATCTTATAGAAGAAAAATCGTCTTTTCATGACAGGAACATACAAATGAAAACTGTCAACTCCGAAGCTGTTTGTATGTCTTGAAAGAATTTTTTTTCAACAAAATTTTCAAACCAAATTTTGGTTACAAAAATGTTTGATTTTTTTTAGAATATACAAAGACAACTTTTGCACATTTTTAAAACTTTTTCTATACCATTTTAACTTTGCAAGAATAGGGCATACTTTGTCGATCGTAGTTTAGCAGGAATTTGCGATTTCGTGTACAAATGTAAAAAATATTGATTTTAAATTTTCAATGGGGACTTACTTTTGTTGACATTATCCTCATTATATTTCATATAAGGTTTTCTTGAAAATCGGTTCTTCCAAGTTCCAGTTTCAAAAATGCTCCAGTGCCTTGTTTTTTAACCTAAAATTTCGAGAATTTACCTGGCTAAATGTTTGCATCTGTAACTTTAGTTAAGTCTAAGTCTAAGTAAATGAGAAGAAGACAGAAAGAGCTGCAGGATGAAGAGATAGAAGCACAGATTAAAATATGAAAGAAGGGCAAAACAGAAGGCATTGACGGCATAGATAACGAGATCTGGATGCACATTGTACAGTAGCGGGGAAACTAGAAGAAAGTTGAAAGAAGTAGTAAACGAGTATTGAAAGGTAAAGGATTTCTTGAGGAGTGGAGGTTATTGAACAGAGCATATAAGGTATACCTTATATATACCTTATATATACCTTATACAGTGGTGTCAACCGAGAGGCTTAAAAAAATAAGTAGAGTCAAAAGGGATTCCCCCAGAGAGTCAGGCAGGTTTTCGAGAGGACAGAAGCACAATAGAAAATATTATTACATTTTTTCATATGCAATAGAAAAGAAACTAAAGAAAAGAGAAGGAGAAGTATGTGCCTTCTTTGTTGATTTAAAAGCAGCGTCCCCATCTGTAGATAGAAAAAAGTTGTGGAAAGTGATTGGAATGAGAAAAATAAAGATAGGATTGATATAAAGAGAGAGAGAGAATGTGTGAAGAAAATTTACAAAGAAACGAGAGATAAGTTAAAGGTGGAAAATAAAACCTCGCAAGAGTTCTGGACGGAGACAGGATTAAGACAGGAATATCCGGTGCGCCCGCTTCTTTTTGCGGTGTTCATTGCGGTCATGGACGAGGAATGCAAGACAGGGTTAGAGAGAGAGGACTGGTGGTGGGAGGGATCAGATTCTAGACTGTGGCATACACAGACGACATAGTAATAGTAGCTAAGGAAGAAGAGGTTTGAGGAAATATGATGAAACTACTAAATATTCATAGAAGTATTTAGAAGAAAAAAAATTGGTTCTAAATGTAGCAAAGTCAAAGGTTTTGATTTTTGGGCAAACACATAGTGGGAAGAAAAGGAGATTGGTTTGGAAGTGAAGGCGAGAAAGCATTGAGGAAGTCAAGGTGTTTACATACCTAGAATTTTTATTTTTTAAAAATTGGAATGTACGGGATCGTATCATAGAAGGATTCAAAAGAGCAGATATAGTAATAAAAAAAGTATGAGTCATAGGGGAAGAATTATTTCATGAAGATTACAAGAGGAGAATGAGAATGTTTTCGGCGCTAGTACTGAGTGTTCTAATGTATGGAGTGAAGATATGGGGTTGGAAAGAGTGTGAAGAGGTGAAAAAGTTGCATGAATGATACATTATATGGACACTAGGATTGGACAGATAAACAACATTTTATATAGTATTAAAGGAGGTACATAGGCAAATAATTAAAGGTAAGAACAGGCAACATAGCTTGTAAATACGAAGAAAGACTGCTTGAGAGCGAGGGCAGAACTATAGTGTGAGGGTGATTGAAAGGAAGAGAAAATAAGCAAAAGGTAGATGGATGGTCAAATTAATGGGTCAAGGAGATGCACAGAAGGGAAGCAAAGATACAAAAAGATTTGATAGAAAGAGATCAAGAAGTTTTTAAGGAAGAAATAGAAAATAAAATAAGAGAAGCCTAATATAATGAAAAATATAAATGCATGAGAGGAGAGCGAATTGCAAAATATTTGGAGAGAAAGTATGAAAGAGGATCGAAAAAGTAATCGCGAGGGTGAAATGTAGTCATACAGAAGAGTGATACAAATAGTGTAGTAGAGAGGTGGAAAGAATATGCATGATATGTGAGAGAAGTAGAGGGATATTTAAACATTGTCTAGAAGATTGTGATGATAGGAAAAAGAAGCATGACAATAGGAAAGATCCTGAATGTAAAGAGAATAGTGGAGATGGTGGAATGGTAGAGGGAATTGGAAAGAAAGAAGGAAAGGAGGAGAGAGAAGAGAAAGCTGGGGAAAGTGTTAAAGTAATTATCTATAGAAAATAAGGATATGTAAATTTTGTTAGCTGAGGATAAGAGAAGATTTGGCAAGCATAAAGATAGGAAGCACAAGAGGCAATTGATAGAATTAAAGCGAGAGAGGAAAGAGAGCAAGACGCTAACAACGAAAAGTTATGATGATGTGTGCGATGCTATAAGTAAAGGGTCTGTTTGCGATAGGATAAGGCGTATTTGTGATAAGATTAGCCGAATTTGCAATAAGATAAGGCGAAGCGATTACATGATACCTTAAGCTTTTAAGTGATGTACGAGTAAATACATGTCACCACGATGTCGCAGACTTGACTGTGTGGTTTTGGGCATTAGCGGCTAAAACAAATTGTTCTATATATAATATTTAATACTATGTAAGAAGATTCTGGACAGGCTTTTATAAATAACAACAAAAATAAAAAAAGGGGAGAGTCGAAAGAACATGGCGTAATACTGAAGGTGTGGGTCTCGCTATTTACAAACGAAAGAGGCAAAACTAGTTAAGAAGTAAAATTATCAAAACGCATCAACAAAAATCATAATTTCGTCCATTTTCAAAACGTAAAACTTTTTTGTTGAAAGTTTTCAAATTTTTAGATACAATGCATCAGAAAATTCCGTAATGGTAGATAAAAATTGCTAAATTTGTATCTGAATTTTCTTCAAATTGTCTTAAATTTCGGAAACTTGTAATTAAATTTTACCAAATTTAACCTAATTTTCCAAAATGTATAATCGGGATGACGTAATTCTTCGGAAAAATGGAACATCTTAAATCTTAAAAAATACCGAAAATATAATCACCACAACAGAAAATTTGAAAAAAAATGAAAATTTCTGAAATTTTAATTTAACAAAAAAAAACTATCGAAAACTTTAATTAACGGAATTGAAATATTCCGAAATTATTAAATTAGCGAAATTACATTTTCGGAATATTTTAGGTTCCTTGACTCTTATTTTCGGAATATTTCAATTTCGTCACTGAATGATTTCGGAAGTTTTACTTTTTGTCGATAATCTGAAATTTAAAAAATGTTCTACTTCGGTAATTCCATTTTCGCAGTTTTTCTCAACATTCGGGATTTTTATTTTGCGACAAAATTATGTGATCTCATATAATTTGAGCTTCTTTAGGACATAGTATACTGAATACTGTATTATACTTACTTACAAAAACAATGCAATGTCAAATTACTTCAGCATTTATTTCTGAATTATATAATTGATCGATTGTTGAAGACATTCAAAAAATTCAAATAGTTAGCTCAAATTTTGAAATTACTATTACCTTGGTAGATTTTTATGTTAGTCCGTACGAAGGGATTGTTCGAGTCACATCACACGAATTTTGAGTCAAAATTCAAAAACCCAAAAAAGCAAGCTAAATTTGGGAAATTCTTTTCAATTGTTATATTTCAATAAAAGTCAATAAAAGGTGTGTGCTTCGGGTGAAAAACTACGAATTTAAAATCAAAATGGAAAAATTGAAGAAGCTGACGGAAATTTTACAACTTTGATTGAATTGGTAGATTTCCATGTATGTTAATACGAGAAGGGTTTCCCAGTCACAGAACGGGAATTTTGAATGAAAATTCAAAACTTCAAAAAAGCAACCAAAATTTCAGAAGCTCTTTCTAAAGAGTAGGTTACCATAAATTTCAATAAAACGTGAGTGTTCAAGTGAAAAAATACAAACTCAAGATCCAATTTCCAAAATTCAAAAAGTTGACTCAAACTTTAAATTGTTCATAAAATTTGTAGATTTCCATGAAAGTCAGTACGAGGGGGGTTTTCGAGCCATAGAATACAAATTTAACGTCAAATTTCTAAAATTCGTAAATTTGACTCAAATTTTGAACATTTGATTAAATTAGTAGATTTCCATAAAAGTCAGTACGAGGGGGATTTTTGAGCTTAAAAATACGGATTTTGGGTCAAAATACCAAAATTCAAAAAGTTGACCCAAATTTCGGACATTTTATGAAATTATTAAATATCTATGATACTCTGTAAGACTGGGTTTTTGAGTCACAAGACATGAATTTGGGATCAAAATTCGAAAATCGAAAGAGTCGACATAAATTTAACAAAATTTATTAATCTGGTATATTGCCATGGAATATCAGTACGAATGTTTTTTTTTTATTCCTCTTTTGTGAGTTGGAGAACCCCCAGGTTATAACTTTCATATAAATCTATCAATTAATTAAAATATTTTTAATTTTATTCAACTTTTCGAAATTTTATTCAAAATCCGTTTTTTGAGGCTCGAAAAATCCCTTGGTTATAACTTTCATGGAAATCTACCAATTAATTTCAAAAAATCTAATTTGAATTAAATTTTGGAATCATTACTACAAGGGTCGATTAAAGTATTACGTAATTCACCTTAGGGGGAGAAGGAGTCTAACCTAATATACTCTAAAACTCGAAAAGCCACCTCGAAATAACTTTCATGGAAATCCACCACTTTAATTAAATTTTCCAAAATTTAGGTCGCCTTTTTAAATTTTTTTAATTTTGACCCCAAATTCGTATTCTTCAGCGCGAAACCCTCCTGAGTACTAAGCTTCTTTTAAATCCCCCCTTATAACAACCTGTCCCTAGCGAGGGGGTATGTCAGGGGGAGGGGGTTACTCAAGTACTCTGGTGCGTTACAGAAAGTATCATTTGAACAGTCCCAAAAACTAAATAAAGGAAATTACGTCTGTTTCGGATCTAGATTCTAGTTCTGGTTTTGTTCTAGATAGGTAAGAACCCGGAACTGGAACTAGTTCGGTCGTATTTGGAACTAGGAGAGATAAGTGTGGTTTTGTTTCAGATCGGAACAAGCATCAGTATCATTCCGTTCCTGAACCGTTTTTAGAACGAGCCCGGAACCATTCCTAAAAAGTACTGGATCCAGATCCGGAACGTTCAGGTTTTTGTTTCTGATTCAGAACCCTGATGTGAAGGGATAGTTAAGCGAGGATGAACATCACAGTATATCTTCCTCATATTACTATAAATCAAAAACATGTTCTAAAGTACTGTTTGACACGCTCGAATTTGATTTTTCTGTCACTTGAAAAAAAGATCCAGTTACTTTGAAGATAACTCGGCACCTACTGCAGATATACGTTTTCAAACAAGTTTTCCCTAATTTTGTCTTAATTAACTTCGCTGTTGGACGCTTTTCTCTTAATCATTCAAGCCAAAAACGCTTTCTACCTAGTTAAACGGTAAACAGATCTTTTTTGTAGGAGACGCCAGAACTAAGCGTCCTGCAATACAGGTCGACGTATAGTCAGCAATGTTGGTCTCAGTAGTACAGGTCAATGTTTCGTCAGCCAATACCGTATATCATTTTTTGACAATATAGGGGGATAAATAAAGAGGTACAGTTGCTTTTGTTGAAATTGTCCCCTGACAATTTTCATAATTTGCTTATTTTCGATAAAATTTTTATTTCAAAATTGTATGGTATGGCACGCAATTCTAATGATCAAAATAATCCAGATAAACACAAATTTAAGTGAAAACTTATTCGTTTCGTAATGATTAAACATAAAAATCTTTAAAAAAAAATAGTTTTAAATTATTGACTAAAAATCCCACACTCGACCAATTAAAAAATTTTAACTAACATTTATACTAAATTTTGATTTGCAAGTAAACAATAATCATTACATGAGAAATAAACGATGCTATAGAATCAATGAACTACTCAAATCTTTGGATTCATAAGATGGTTAGATGTCAAAATGATTTGTAATTTTTAATTCATTTTCTTAATTCCTAGTGCTAAGTAGCATTCTGTGAAACAAAATTTTACAGTTTTTACATAAAATATGATAATTTTGAGGCTCTTAAATAAATTGCTATAGGTTTGTCGATTGTTTTGATATTTTTTTAGATGCCGATGTACCCAAACTTTCAAATTAGACTATTACTTCTTCTGAATAACTTATCGTTTATTATCACTTAGGGGAAACTACTCAAGAAAAGATCACTAACATTGCAGCTTTGTTTTATACATCTTTTAGAAAATTAATAAGGAAAATAATCACTCTACGTAAAAGCTTAGCTCATCTTTTGGAATTAAGAGACACAATCACTTTCATTACCTGCTTTTGGAAAAATGTAAAGATTGAAAAAAGAACTTTAATATTTATAAATATAAAACGGAAGAGCCTTTATGTTCAAAAACATTCATCAGGTTCGAAACTTTTATTGCAAAGCAGAAACCAGCAAATTTTATCCAGTTATGGTCAATATTGTTCCAAATGCTGTGATCGAAGCTTTGAGTTTGTTTTTTTTTGCTAATTCTGATAAATTCAAATGACCTTCTTCACAAAGTGACCTATTCTTGAACAAATTGAAAAAAAAAGTTTTGTAAAGTTTACGGTCCTAATTTAAGAGGAGCGGATATGGAAGGTAGTTTAATGGGAGTTAGAAAGGTCTGGTTATACGATGTGATGAACTATTTTGAGTAGATCTATAGAACGTCTCAATAGTATTTAAAATCCGAGGCGATATAACATGTATTGACGCGCAGGTTATGCACTCTATATTACGATTCCAAAAAATGTAAATTGGAGCAGATGCCAAATTTGTTAGAGCAATTGAACAACGGAAAAAAAATCTATTTTCGATATTATTATTACACTTAATTTATTACACACCGAAAAACAAGGCAACTTCTTGTCACTCATATATATATATATATATAACCTGCTAATTGACAGGTGTGTCTGTAAAGACGCTGCAGTCCATCAACGCAACATGTCAATGGCCTGGATTGACTACCGTAAAGCTTTCGATTCAACCTCTCATAGACTTATCATCTGTCTGTTGGAAAGCTATGAACAGCTGTTCATACTTGTATAAACAAGCGACAGAAAAGGTTTGCCAACTTTCGCCAACGTTGGCAATCATGCGGAGAGCAGTGCACTCAACACAAAAAATTATTGTGAACCCGCGAAATTTGAAAAAAAAATTGGATGAATATGAAAAAATCAACTTTTTAGAGAAAAATGTGTGACGTCACGCTGTGGATAGACCCCCCAACCCCCATGTCACACAACGTCACAATTTTCCGACCCCCCCCTCCCCCACCCCAAAACGTGTGACGTATTATGTGCACGACCCCTACAGAACTTTACAAGCAAATTATTTTTTAATTTAAAGGGCTTATACACTCGGTTATAATCAAGTTGAAATTAATTTGATTCCGTATATAAAAATATTTTATTATAAGGATTAAAAAAAAGTGGTGATTATAAGAAACGGGGTCGTCCATGTTGAAAAAGTAAAAAAGTTTTAATGCTGTAAGAAAGACTGTACAAATAAAAGATGCCTTTAGAGCAACTATTTCTAGAAGAGCTGAAGCAAATTTTAATTATGCAGAAAAATATAGCCGTGTTCTTGAATTATTCGCTAAAATCGGCAGAAATATTTCCTATAACGTACATAGCACCCCACATGAGATCCGCCATTTTGACTTCTAACATTTTTACTTCAGATTTGAAATCAGCGACCCGAAAAACCCGCGAGTAACAATTTTTAGTGAAATAGGTTTAATTTTTACAATTATGATCCGCCATATTGTATTCGCTGTATTGAATTTTGATATTTTTATTTTGGATTTCAAATCAGGAACCCCAGAAAGCCCTTAAATACTACGAATGATGAAGTTTGCTTTGATAAAAACAATATATTCCTTTAAGAATTAAAATAGAAACTTCCATCGCATTTTTTCCAGAATCATCAAGCTCTGCTATAGTCGCTAAGGATTTATCTTTAATTCAAATATAAAAGTTATCCCTGTAGGTCACTCTTACTAAAAGATCTACGACATGAGACAAAATTCAACAAACCCGCCCATAGTGTGTCGGTTTCCAGAGTCGGATCGCGAAGAGTTTTACTCGTGCGCCCCCACTCAGTATAACTCAAAATGCGTACCAAACTCCCTCGATGTTTGCGTTTGAGTTCATGCAAGCGTTTACTAACGAAGATCGTTTTGTCGATGTCACTGGAAGGTGGCTTCGGGGGTATTGGTTGGCATTCAGCACGACAAATTCTACAAGCGAGAGAACAGCGAAATGTTGCGAAATGTTGCGCGTGCGATTTATAGTTGTAAATAAAACGTATAATGATAAATATAATTTAACGGGTATCAATGTGTTGTATCGTGGGAAATTTTTTCGAAAAATTAAATTTTCGACTTTAATATTCTTATTCCTAGACGACAAGAGTACGCATAAAACAGTCACTGTAATTTATGTTTATAACGACTTTTTTTGTTTATTTGCAAAAATTAATAAACTACGTATCGACGCACAGTGAGAACGGATCTGGTATTAATTGTTAAAGATTGTCTGCAGCCAGTAATTCTTAACAGATTTGGAAGCTTTTTTTAGAAAAGACCAGTATTACATTGGTAAGAAAACAGTTAAAGTCTCGATTTTTAAATTTATTTTTGCGTTCAATAATGTGTAACCAAATACAGCGGGAATATTGTCCATTTCAAAAATATGATTTTTCATTTCTGAAAAAATGACTTGAATAATCTCGTTGTTGATAAGAATTATTGAAGTTAGATTTAAAGAACGTAACAATTGTATTGAACATTTTATTTAATTGTTATGAACGATTTATTTTAAAAAATACTGCAGTTTATCTGTTTGTTGTGAACGAATATTATTTCATCTAAAATCATCCTGCTTTATTATTAGAATGGTATTAGTAACAAAAAATTGTTATACATTTTTTATAAATTTACATCAATCTTCGTGCAAATAGGTGTTTGGGGTCGCTGAGTCCAAATTTGGCGTTAAAAATAAAAAAATTAGAATAACAAGGCCAACATGGCGGTCAATTTTTTTTCTTTTCATATAGTAACATGATACAGAAAATTTGCACTTCGCGTTTTGGACAATTAACTCTATCTCCCTCGGAGCGTTCGGCACGGTAGGGTCTTAGCCAGCACTGTAAGAGCGACAAAGATGGCAGTAAAGCACTCTTAGGGTCGCATTATGTCTGTAGAGATACGTCGATTTTGCGAGCGTGGGACAGCTGGATTGTATATATTCTAGGAACTCAGCTTGCGCATGAAACACTCTGCACCTAATTTTTTAACTTCTTTTTTTCTTTAGTTGGGCTTTTAGAAGTGAGGCATCTAGATGGAGTAATGCACTTTTCTCACTTTTAATTTTAAAACTCAGGCCAAGTTCTCGGCCGCCTGTTGCGCGATGTTGTAAAGGAACGCTCCTTTGACAATAATCTCATGTTTTGTGACCATTTTGAGGAGAGGATCTCTTCCATTTGCAACGATGTAAGCTGTACCCAGAATAATTCAGTCATGAAGGCATTGGAGATTTATAAGTCCGCCCCCGCCTTGACGGTATAGGATTTATAATGGCGGAATGGACGAATTGATATGCAAGCTCTTCTGCATATGCATTCGCCCATGGAACTACCACGAACGAGTAGAGTAGAACCGAGACGACAAGCATGTTAGTCGCAGATACCATGTTCAACGCCAACAGATTGGAAGACCAAATCTGTCGAAGAAGACGCTTGTATGTGCTTCGGAGAGCCTCCTTCACTGCTGTAATGTCCTGAATATGGCTTTAAGGCACGCCTATGTATGTATAGGTCTCTCCAGTGTTAAGATGTATAATAACACTCATATCCACAAACTCAGGGTCCCCGGGAACGCCAGCATTTTGTTCTCGTAAAAAATAATCTTGGCACACTTATTCAATTCAAATTCCATACCAATCTCTCTTGTGTAACCGTCGACAATATTTAAAGCACTCTGAAGTTGCTCTGAACTAGAAGCATAGGTCAGCCATGTAAAATACATGAGTGTACTTATGCTCGCGATAATTTTTGTCGCCGCAGAGGCATTAAGGCGAATTGCGTAATGTGAGAGTTAGTGGCAGCAGTGTGATGCAAAAGAGCAGAGGGCGTATGGTGTCGTCCTGAAAGACGCCCCACTGGAATGTGACGCAAGTGTCTTTTAGTCTTTTGATCCATCGTCGGTTTTAGCCTTCGATTTTAATCATCCAAAGCTCTCGCCACCCCATAAACTGAACAATTGATTATCCAAAGGTCGGACTCCTCCGATATATCCTCACGAAGGGAGGCATGCATTTCAGCCATATCTTAGGTCTTAGGAGGAACCTGGATGTTAATGTTCCTTCTTGTCCTGAAATGGCTATCATCTCTGGGGGGTGCCTGTTTTCTGCGGTTGGTCTTAATGTCGCTTCCTCCTCTTCATCTGCGGCTTCTTCATGTTGCGGTTGCGGAAGCGCTCTGCGTTCATATCCAGTTTTCAAGAGGTAGGCAGTTTTATTTCACAAGTACTGTTGCGAAAAGTGCTAAAGCTCTGGATGTTTCTAGCACCACAGAGTTTGCATACGGTCCATAAAGCCGTCGCGTACAGGGGTAATGCTGGTAACGTAGTAGTCGAGCAAGTCATCCTTAAGTCGATTCGTCCACTTAGTGTGAGCTCTTTTCCGGTTCATCGTCGTGTTTTTATCTATGTTATTTTCAGCACCCTGAACTCTAGGGTGATCTGCACTGTCTGCCGACCTATTGACGGATGTTCTCCGCGTTTAATCGTTTTGAACCGCATCTACAATTTTTTGATGGTTTAGTGGTGTCATTGTTTTTCCCGCGAGCAGCTAGGGAAAGGGTCCTTCCATCCTTGTAGTGGCTCGCATGCAAAGATAATGCTGCATACTCTGAGAAGTCGCCCGCTATTCCAGAATCACAATTTAAGACACCTCCTCGAGGTGCTATTCAGCTTTCGGCATGGTTGTTACACCTCCGCTTGAGTATATTTCCTTCGGTACCATATCTGGATAATTGTCTGCGACTGCTTAATAATTATTGTAACCATATTCAGTAGAAACCCGTGGTACAGGGACCCTCTATTTCATAGTTCCAGAGGAACTATTACAGGAATTAATTAACACAAAAAGAAATTTTATACTATCTTGAACAGTGAGTACGAGATCCGTCCCACTGTGCGACAGCGTGTTAAGTTCCTCGTTGTTTCAGGTGTTTCTTCAGGTGTAAATATTAATTAATTCCCATAACAATTGCAATCTGTCATATATTTTAAAAATTAGTCAAAGTAGGCGCCGAGCACCTACAAGGAAGTTTTTCGTAGCCTATTAAGGCGTTAATTTCAGTCTTAACAGAATCTCAAAACAAAATATTTGCTAATTTTGTAAAAAAAATTTATTATGACGGGCGGACGGACACCCGATCGAAACTATAAGGGTTGCAGCCCGGGCTACGAAACCCTAATAAAAGGAAGAATTTAATCAACAATTGTGTACAACAATTTGGGTTTTCACAGTACATGACTATTCATTAATGTATATTGCAAATGTTCTACTTGTTTCAAGAAAATGCATATTAACCATTTAATATTTTTTGCAGGATATGCTAATGCGAAGATATACAAGTGTGACAATGACAAGTGTCCGAGGCCAGGGTGTTACATCTCAGGAGGGTCTAGCAAAGATGATTCTTTTCCGTGCCTGCGTCCAATATGTTCTGGTCGATTTAATTTAATTCGCCATGTATCTTTTGTGGATTGTCCAGGTCATGATATTCTTATGGCAACAATGCTTAATGGAGCAGCGGTTATGGATGCTGCATTACTATTAATAGGTATTCTAAATGGAACAAAACACTTTTACACATTGCTTTAGTTAGTAATAAGGTTTTTGCTGGGAACATTATCCAAGATTTTGTATTGTTCTTCAATTCTATTTAAGGACAGAATTTTCTCTAATTATGCAGCTAGCGGTTTTTCCAAATCTTATCTTTTTCGCTTCGGTTTATTTAAAAGGATCTTTGCATCACTAGAATGAATAATCAGTCGTGGGAGCTTGGAAAAAATCATTACTGTTATTTATTTTTTTCAACAAATGGTAATTTTATAGGTTACGTAGCGTTTTGAATTCCCGATTTTTTTGTTTGCCAAAGTGTATGTACATTTTTTTACTTCTGGGTTTCCCTTAATTGGTTTTTCGTTTTCTTTGGGGACAGTGTTTCCAACGATGGCCCGGTGCACTACTGGGCATACGTTAAGCAAAGTCTTGTACTCAGGTACACAGGGACTCAAAGTTGACTAAACTGCTTAATCAAAAACTTTCTTCCCTACAGCGTCAAGTACCCAAAGGGGTAGAATTTATTTGCATACGTCACGCTTTTATGGTTAATTAAAAATAAGCATCTATACGGGTTTAGAGTTTTCTGACTCCCTGTGGGCAACTTTCCCCTACAGGTTTCTGAGTATTGGGAGTAGCTGTAGTATTTTTCTTCATAATGCATTTAACTGCTCTGAATACAAATGATCGACGAAGATTAATAAAACATCATTTTATTCAGAAAGCTTTACAGAACGTGGAATTTTTCTTGGAATCTGTTGAGACTCTTCCCTGCGGAGCTACTGTCTTCCAAAGTCGAAGTTCGCCGTTTTTTGAGGTAATGTTATTTCAGTGACAAATGAAGAAAACTACCATATCTTGGCAAGATTCCGTTACCTTGGTCCCTTTGTGCATTTAGAGTCTTGAAAGTATTTAGAATGCAAGGCAAATTTTTCATTCCACGAAGATTTGTCAATTTAATCTCCGTAAATTAAAAACGAAACATGAGTAAAAAAGTAAAAATAAGTAAGTTTGTCATTTTCATTGCAATGAGAATAGGTCTTATAGGCAATTATAGCTATTAGGCACTTATAAATCGTTGGAAGACAGGCTATCGGTCTATATTCAGGTGTATATATATACCAGGATTACCACCCCTCTCCAAGTGATGGGGGATTAAATTTTCAACCCCAACGCCTGTACGGGTATATTCAAAAACTTGTAACTTCTTTCTAATTACACGATTCCAATTTTTGTAAGGGTTGATTTATAATTATCTAATGTCAACGAAAAAACTATTCAGAAATGTTTACCACTGATTTTAAAGTTATTTATCAGCAAGCATGGTTATAGAATATAATTTCAAACCAAATTTAAATCAAATAAATCAATGGAATTTTAAAAAAGTAATCATCTTGACGTTGATCGGTAATGCAATAAACTAAAAATACTGGAAATGTTCAAAATTTAAATGTAAATTATTTTAAATTTGTTTCAAAGAGCTACTAATTGAATAGAAAATAAACCGTAGGTCGGTCGCAGCTAACAGATTTTCGCGTTTGTTGTGGAAAAATAATAAAAAATATAACAATAAACTTTTATGTCCCGAAAGTGACCGGAAGTGTGTAAATTTTATATCTAAAGAAAATTATAATACGAGCGCCTATGGTACTCGTCAACTTTAAATAAATTTTTCTCGAAAAGTGGTTTTTCAAAATTTCAAACGTCCCATTACCTATACAACTCCTTGTACTATATGATAGTGAACAAAAAAATATTCAAAAAAGTCCTTTGGCAAAAAGATGTGCGATACTTAGTTTGGGCACTAAAAAGCTTCAAAGTTGGGCCCAATCAACTAATGAGGAGCGAGCTTTAGCGACCATTTGTACCTGTCTCAAGCCTTAAGATAGTGTGTGCTTTTTGGCGAGACACTTTAACTCTCGTATTAGGTAATTCCCCTTCTAGTCCAGGCATCTCGTAAGAAAAAAGGCCTTTTAACCGTATTAAGTAGGTAATGCACGTTTTTTTTGCTCAAACAGTTTATTGAGGGGTCCTAATGAAAATGCCAAGTTTTCTAGAAATGACAACGCGCGTCCCGAAAATATTTTTGAAAAAAGTTACAAAAATCGCGTTCGCATAGACTGACCCGCCCTAGTGCATTTTACAGCAAAATTTTTGACAGCAACATTAAAATAGCAAAAATTCATAGAAAGTTAATAAAAAGAACCTTCTTTCTCTAATAGGTGCCGAGTTATGACTCTTCAAAGAACCCGGATTAAAAAAAAAAAGCGAAGAAACCCAATTCTGAAGTTTGTATCTGTATTTTGGAACTTGTTAATTTTACAAAAAAAAAATCTGGATTTTAATTAAAGTAGATGCAATTTCGAGTAATTCTGAAAAAAAAACATTGACCTGGCCCCAATAGGTCATAAGTCATGGCCTTCCAAAGTTGACCACTTTTGACCTATTTTTCGGGGAATTTCACTCGTGTTCCATTTTTTCAAAATACTTCGTTGGTGGTTACAGCTACGTTAATGATGATGGGGAAACAATTGTGGTGCAGAAAATTACGCGTAAATCTGATAAAAAATCTTCTAGCCATCATAGATCAAGAGTTATGACTCTTCAAAAAAAAAAAAAAAACATTTTTTTGGCTATCTTCAGCCAAAAAAGTTTTTTTATAGCTCGTTTCGTACATATCCTGCGACCATATTTCAGTATTTTTGGTGGCATAATGCATCTATAGTTCACTAGAAATACGTTTTTTCTCATGTTTCGTAAAAAAAAAACAATTGATTTTCAACGATTATTTAAATAATTCTTTTCACACTATCAACTATATGCATATTTTATGTATTTTCTTTGTGAGAATTACTTCCAGAATATCTGTTTTTGAAAGTGAATGAAGAAGATATTACAAATGAACTGTTATTACATATTGTTCACACATTATTTATAAAAAATGTTATTGAAGGGATTAGTTCTACAAGATTGTATTATTTTATCGTAAAAATGCCAATAATTGATAAACTAATCATCGTAGAGGGAAAAATTATTTTTAGTTGTTGATAATAAAATAAAATGAAAACCAATTAGTTACGAGGTTATGCAATTAATGAAAAAAATAATTAAACAATTAATTGCTTAATTGATTGACTGATGAATTACTTAGTATCAGGAGATGGACTACATCGTAAAATCTTTAAAATTGTTTTATAAAATGAATTTAAAATCAAACTTAACATTCTTATAACGTATACTATGCAAAATAATTGCACAAAAAAAGTTAAAAAAAAAGAAATATAAGTTCAAATAACATTGTACACAGCTTAACCTTTGCGAAACCCAGCAAACTTGCTTGATTGAAAATTTGTTACTAAATTTAATAACTAAACACATTTTCTAACAACAAAAGTCACCTATTTTGATTCCCATCAGAATTTCTTTTACGTAAGTTGTAACAAATTTTACAAAAAATCTCAACCTTTATGAAACCTAGCAAACTTTCTTTCTTTCTTGAATATTTGTTGGTAATCCTTAAATAACACGACACCTTTACTATAAAAAAGTTCCTCTTTTCGAGGATATTAACAGCAGTTGGGAAACCAGACATAACATCAGAGCTGGTTTGGAAATGCAAAAATGTCGAGGGGCTATTCACTGAGTGAAAATGAGTGAAGTCATTCTGAACTCAGAACTGGTACTCCGAAGTTAAGAGAAATTTCTGACAATTCGGACAGGTTACGCGAAATTTTTCCAAATCTTAGGAAATCTTACTTACTCTCAGAGAATTACGTAAATTCTTCTCAACTTTTCTCAACTCAGCGTCGATCACTGTAAAGTCAGCGCGGTCATAATTGAGCTATCCATAAACCATCATAAATTTTCTCTACGCCGACGGCGTAGACACGTCTGTCTTGCAAGGAGATGGCGCATCTCAAGCCATGAGGGGCAACCCCTTGCAAGACTGACAATTTTACAACTGTAGTGTAGAAAAAATTTGGGACGCCTTACGGAGAGCATATGCAGCTTCCGGAAAAACTATCCTTTGTAACAGTCATACGGACCCATTAGATTTTACAAAAAAAAAAATTTTATGATAGACAAAGGATAGATAATAGAAATATTAAAATAAAGTCATTTTTTATTTAATTGTTATGAAAATTATTAAGCTTTCATACAAATCTCTGCAATTATTAGAAACTTAAAATGAGACTTTGTACATTATTGCTGATAGCGCACAAAGTTATTATTTGATCTAAAACTAGCCGATGCTAATTTTTTAATAAAGTTTCACATTATTTATGTACAAATTTATAGAAAATTTGATTAAAAATCGCTCAAGATATAGCACGTCAAAGTATTTTCATTCGAAAATGAGCATTAACTAAATATAAACATTTAAATAAAATTTTCTTCATAAAATTTAAGTAGACCTGAAAAGAAGTATATTTTTTTCTTGTTGATAAAATTTCTTGCTACAAATAAAAACAGCTTTCTATTCTGTCTTTAAACTTTCTTAGTTCTTTTATCAATATTTGCACGAAATTGATCACTTTTCTCACAAAATGTTTTTCTTAGAAAAAAAAATGTTCCTCTGTGATTGGACCACCTTTTGTTGAAAACTTTTTGCTGCAGAATCAATATTTCAACCAAAATAAGCACAATTTTACTTTTTCCTCGTTTTCCAACGTAATTGTTAATTTTTTGTTAAAAATTGACTGATTTAAAAAATGATACGGGAATTTTTGTTCGTAAATCTTTTTTGTAGCCGACCCTATATTTGAACTTTAAGAAACCCCAAAATTATAAGAGGACTACTGCATTAGTTAACAAATTGAACGCAAAAATATGCGAAAACTCGATTTTAAGAAAATAAATTTCTCCTGTCCACAAAAATGATTCTGCCCGCATAAAACTCACAGGATGTCTTGCTTATAAATAGACAAATAGAGTAAAAAATTGGCAAAACATAAATCGACTTTTTGTATTTTCAAACAAGTCGTCGCTATTTTTGAAAATTTTAAGTTCAAAAAAACTTCCGACAGATTCTGTAAGAGAACGATAAACACCACCAGAATCCAAAAAGATATTTATAACATTAAAATTAGGTCAAAAACTATATGGTTTAAAGGAAAAGTGGTGTTTTTTGAAAAATAGACGTCAAAATTCAAATACTCGTAACATCGTGGATGTTTTTTATTCTCAAATCGGAAAAATACGTGTCGCCTAAATTCCTCTGAAAAATAACACATTTTGTCGACAATAGATTCTGTGACTTCAAGTGTGAACTGTGATTATAAAACCTGCCTGATTTGAAATATATTCGGTCCTTTTATTAATATTTTTACGTCATTTCATTTTATATTATAAAGTCTCTATAAATCCTGTTTGCAATGATGCCACCGGGAGGAGCCAGGGGTAATGTCATCTGTGTGCAGTTCTAGGAATGTCCGATTTTTTTACTGAATATTGCGTAAAATGTTGTGCTGAGTACAAAAAACTACGGCCCCCTCCCCAAGAAAGGGATCAGTTTTACAGGTTTTCGTGTTTTAATTTCTTTTTTTAATTTTGCAATAGGCCTCTTACGAATTTAAGTTTTTTCAAACTTCGAACATAGCATCGGTTAGAAAACTATTCACGTAGAAAAATTTCCTGTCTTATTTTTTGATTCTGTCGATTGCGGACATAAACAATTAACAATTACTTTGCAAAAATGAGAAAAAATGAATATCTCGTACTCTTTCTGGTCTTCTTGTATTCTTTAAATACATCCGTATTTTTTCCAATTCTCTACAATTCTCTCCTATTCTCGAAAATTCTGACTCGTTCCCCTTCATTCATCTTCATTCAGGTCAACTCAGATTCAAGATCGCGTACTCTTCGAAAAAGGAAATTCTTGCACTTATTTTCACTCAGTGAATAGCTCTTCAGAAAATGCATTAAACCAACTTGCAGAAAAGAACAACGTGGCTCTCATGCGGGTTCCTGGACACACAGGGATCAAGGGCAACGAAAAAGCGGACCAGTTGGCAAAAGGCGGCGCAGCAAGAGAATACCTAGTTTTGACAATTTGCAAAATGTAATACTTTTTGATTTACATGTGTTTTTTTCTTGCATTTTTAGTTAACTTTCATAAACAAGTTGCATTATCTTTGTCATAGGATCACAGGTGGAAAATTTATAAATAGTGCTAATTATTATGTATATTTTTCATTTATTTCATTCATTTTTTGTATAAAGAAAAAACAAACTTTTTAAGGCAAATAACATATCGTTGGACTCGTTATAATTCGTAGATTTTGAATATTTATAAATAACCATGTTCAAGAATCACTTATTCAAGTCAAGAACACTTCACGTTAGAATAAGCATTAAGACTTTAGAATGCAGTGATCGGAACTCAAACCGATAATCCATATCACTAGCAATTTGTCTGCATTTTGACACCAAATTTTTAGCTCAAAGTAATTATGATAAATTGGCGTTCTTCGCGTCGTCCAGGGTTTAGATTATGGAATTGATGGTAACAGTTGTAGATTACTGGTGAGCAATTCCATGTTAAATCATCTGAAGAATTTCAGCTATTGTTCTCAATTTTAATGAAAATTCTAGTATCCGTTCTCTCAGGTGTTCAATGAAAAATTCTAAAATAATTTTGGAAAAATTACAAAAACTCAGGAGATATTCAGAATTGAAAATGTTGGTCCTTCTTTTTTAACTTTAATAATTTAGGTGATTCTAATGATATTAAGGTGCAGTTAAAAAAAATATTCCTTATAAGACGCCGTTTTGAAGAAATATATTTTGAACAAAAGAAATTTCGAAAACTTCTTGGATTTCTAAAAAAAAAAAAATCTTAAACTGAATTTCTGAAAAATCCGCTTTTTATTTTATTCATTTTTTTATGGATAACTTACAATGTCCCCTACAAGCCCTGTAAATATAAAAATAGGATCTCCCTTAGTTTTCGAGAAATAATTGAAAACGTACGCCGAGACGATGCACACAATGTAAAAAAGCATGTAAACAGTAGACGAACATTAGATGAATATTATACTGGTATGCACGGACTTCAGGGTTTAGACTCTCGGGCGCTGGGCACACCATGCCACGGCGTGCAAAAGATGTTTTTTATGCATTCATATTTTCTAAAAATCTGTTATATGCATTAACTAATTTATTTATTAACTAGTCTGTCACGTCCCGAGCAAAAGGCGAGGGTAGTATGGAACATAGGAAAAGGGAGAGACCAGTGTGCTGATTATGTTAGGCTGGTAAGACCTGATCATTTATTTATTTGTGGGTTTGTTTGTCACTTGTCAGTTCTATGGGAACTGTGTCAGTGTGCAGTGTTTAAATAAATGATGTAGTTAAAGTTTAACAGATTTATTAAAGATAAGAACAGATAAATAGTTGACAGTTACAATAAAATAAACTTACATTTACCTTTCTAAACAAGAAAAGTCGAGAGCGGGTTTGCTTGTCGATTGGAGTTCCATATTTATCGTAGAGCAGTGACGGAACTTTACCGGATGCTTGTAATAGTGAAAAGGTGTACGAACACTTTTCAGTAGGGGTAGTGCGATACAGGGTCCTACAGCTGGTCCTACACACTACGGACTTTATTCGTTAACGATTCACTTTACGAAGACCGAAAGTTTCAGCCGAAGGGACTTTAGTTCGAAGCTAGATTCCACGTTACTATTTCACAGTGAGGTAGAAGCACACGGCTTAATCAAAGCGGTTCTTCGTTGAGGAATATTTCACAGTGAGGTAAAAGCTCGACACTTAATCAAAGCGGTTCGTAAATCGATGTGGACAGTATGAGTGCTTGAATGGCAAAGACGGTGAACAGGGAGGTTTCCGGGGTTTGTGTAAAACTTGCTCCCTATGGGCGTCCAATTGTGCGATCGGCACGTACGGTGAAATAGTGCGATCGGCACGTACCGTGAAATAATGTGATCGCCACGTACGGTGAAATAATGCGATCGGCACATACAGTACCAATAATTGGATGAGCATATACAATTAAAGATTGAATCACTCTAATGGGTGTCAGGTTACACGAGCGACCGACGAGTGAGTTTCCTTCTTTTAACGTCCGCGCTTACCGATTACCTCTTCTCTTGCTCTTTCAGAGTTGTGAATTTTACTACTAGCTTAATTCTATTTGATATACTTTGTCAAACCCTTTTAATTACACTATGTCTGACCATGCAAGTATTCATTCACTAAGTGGGTTATACTTTAACCCTCTGCCTTGGCTACCGTATTCCCACTTTGTCATCTAAACCACGTGACCACCTCACCGATACAAAGTACATGGGTCTTAGTGCAAGGGTTTCGGGATCGTATTCATTAAAAAAGTGCATGGGCCCCCTGAATAACATATTTTCTTAATAATGAATAAATTATTAAGAAAAAGTATTAAGAATAAAGTATCAGTATTGAAGTTTGAGAATATTTATCAAAATTGCTTCAAATTGGATAAAAATTACAGATTTATATTAGGAAATCATCATGTGCTACATAACCTTAAGAATGAAACGTCAAAGTGAACAAAATACCTTCAAGTGGAAGAATTGTTCAAAATTCATTAAATTTAAGGTAACGTTGTGTATTAAAACGATTTTGTACAAGATTTCATGCAATTTTTCTGTCTAAAAGGTCATTTCGCATTCTGAAATAATAGGAAGGAGAAGTTACGTTTTCGTGACAGGTAAGGAGGAAAGTCATGCAACAAATTTAGAATTTTCTAATTTTTAATTTACTATCCTTCTTAAATTCTTAAATTTTTTTTTATCAAGTGATCGAGGGAACTTTTAACAAAATTGCTTCAAAGTGGATAAAAAGTGACAGGTTTATGACACGAAAACCATGTGGAACATAATTCCAAATGGGGCCTCCTGCAAATTTATTTATAAATTGGAAGTTTATCAAGTCGCGTAACTATGAATTACGATATTAGAAAATTTTACACATTCATAATTCCAACATTACAAAACTGGCGAGTGTCCACTCTTCTTTACAAATAAAAAAATGTATTAAGTCACCCATCAATGAATTTCAAAACCATCAATGAATTTCAAAACCATCAATTTCGAATTCTGAAGTTTCCAAATGGGGCCCGCTGCAAATATATTTATAAATTCCAAGTTCATCAAGTCGCCTAACTATAAATTACGATATTGCAAAATTTTCCACATTCATTTATAAATAAAAAAATGTATTATGTCACCCAGCAATAAATTTCTAGACCATCCATTTCGAATTCTCAAATTTTCAAATGAGGCCCGCTGCAAATTTATTTTTAAATTCCAAGTTTGTCAAGTCGCCTAACTATAAATTACGATATTACAAAATTTCCCACATTCATAATTCCAACATTACGAAACTGGCAAGTGTCCACTTTTCTTTATAAATAAAAAAATGTATTAAGTCACCCAGAAAAAAATTTCAAAACCATCAATTTCGATTTCTGAAATTTCCAAATGGGGCCCTCTGCGAATTTTCTTATAAATTTCAAGTTTATCAAGTCGCCCAACTATAAATTACGATATTACAAAATTTTCCACATTCATAATTCCAACTATACAAAACTGGTAAGTGTCCACTTTTCTTTATAAAGAAAAAAATGTATTAAGTCCCCAGCAATGAGTTTCAAAACCATCAATTTCGAATTCGGAAATTTCCAAATGGGTCCCGCTGCAAATTTATTTATAAATTCCAAGCTTATCAAGTCGCCTAACTATAAATTACCATATTAGGAAATTTTCCACATTCATAATTCCAACATTACAAAACTGGCAAGTGTCCACTTTTCTTTATAAATAAAAAAATGTATTGAGTCACCCAGCAATGAATTTCATAACCATCAATTTCGAATTCTGAAATTTCAAAATGAGGCCCTCTGTAAAGTTATTTATAAATTCCAAGCTTATCAAGTCGCCTAACTATAAATTACGATATTACAGAATTTTCCACATTCATAATTCCAACTATAAATGACTGGCAAGTGTCCACTTTCCTTTATAACTAAAAAAATGTATGAAGTCACCCAGCAAAAAATTTCAAATCCATCAATTTCGAATTCTGAAATTTCCAAATGGGGCCCTCTGCGAATTTATTTATAAATTCCAAGTTTATCAAATCGGCCAGCTATAAATTACGATATCACACAATTTTCCACATTCACAATTCCAACATTACAAAACTGGCAAGTGTCCACTTTTCTTTATAAATAAAAAAATGTATTAAGTCCGCAGCAATGAGTTTCAAAACCATCAATTTCGAATTCGGAAATTTCCAAATGATAAAATACTATATATAAAAATAAAAAACTATAAATTACGATATTACGAAATTTTCCACATTCATAATTCCAACATTACAAAACGGGCAAGTGTCCACTTTTCTTTATAAATAAAAAAATTTATCAGGTCACCCAGCAATAAATTTCAAAACCATCAATTTCGAATTATGAAATTTCCAAATGGGGCCTCCTGCAAATTTATTTATAAATTGGAAGTTTATCAAGTCGCGTAACTATGAATTACGATATTAGAAAATTTTACACATTCATAATTCCAACATTACAAAACTGGCGAGTGTCCACTCTTCTTTACAAATAAAAAAATGTATTAAGTCACCCATCAATGAATTTCAAAACCATCAATGAATTTCAAAACCATCAATTTCGAATTCTGAAGTTTCCAAATGGGGCCCGCTGCAAATATATTTATAAATTCCATGTTCATCAAGTCGCCTAACTATAAATTACGATATTACAAAATTTTCCACATTCATTTATAAATAAAAAAATGTATTAAGGCACCCAGCAATAAATTTCTAAACCATCAATTTCTAATTCTCAAATTTTCAAATGAGGCCCTCTGCAAATTTATTTATAAATTACAAGTTTACCAAGTGGCCCAACTATAAATTAAGATATTACAAAATTTTCCACATTCATAATTCCAACATTACAAAACTTTCAAGTGTCCACTTTTCTTTGTGAATAAAAAAATGTATTAAGTAACCCAGCAATGAATTTCAAAACCATAAATTTCGAATTCTGAGATTTCCAAATGGGGCCCGATGTAAAGTTATTTATAAATTCCAAGCTTATCAAGTCGCCTAACTATAAATTACGATATTACAAAATTTTCCACATTCATAATTCCAACTATACAAAACTGGCAAGTGTCCACTTTTCTTTATATATAAAAAAATGTATTAAGTCACCCAGCAATGAGTTTCAAAACCATCAATTTCGAATTCTGAAATTTCCAAATGGGGTCCGCTGCAAATTTATTTATAAATTCCAAGCTTATCAAGTCGCCCAGCTATAAATTACGATATTGCACAATTTTCCACATTCACAATTCCAACATTATAAAACTGGCAAGTGTCCACTTTTCTTTATAAATAAAAAAATGTATTAAGTCACCCAGAAAAAAATATCAAATCCATCAATTTCGAATTCTGAAATTTACAAATGGGGCTCTCTGCATATTTATTTATAAATTTCAAGCTCATCAAGTCGTCTAACTATAAATTACGATATTACAAAATTTTCCACATTCATAATTCCAACAGACAAATATAAGAGCATAATTATACTTGCAAAAATTATTCGTTTTGAGGATTGCAAAAATTCTGGGACCTTCCGCATACTAGGCTTTTAATGGGGTTTTCATCTCAAAAATTTTGTGAAATAGCAATATATATATATATATGAATATAAGGAACAAAGTATAACTTATGTTATGTAAAATTATTTTGTATATTTTCTTATTATCAGAAAAAACATACAGTTGAAAAATTTACACTTTTCGTATTAGGAAAGATGTTATAATATACTAATGGTTGGATGATAATCCTGAATTTAATGTAAATTAAAATTTTTTCTCCCTATTTTTACAAATAGTCGACAAAGTAATCATAATAAATGCTTTTTTATACATACAAGCTTTCACTGATTATGAATATTATACATTATTGAAAACCGCATTGCACAGTTCAACTGTATATTTGTTGCAATTAAAGAAAAATGATTTCATACAAAATAAAATAAATTCTTACTTGTTCCTATTTATATATGTGTTATCCGCGCTTTCAGCCCAATAATTATGAGCGAATTAATATTCAATTAACTCCCTCAATCAGACACTTGTTTTAGCCTAATAATATTAAGACGTACGGGCCTAATTATGAGGAAAGGAGACAGTCGGATTGTTACTGTCCTTATCACTCTGCAGCGTCACTCTCTCACCCCCCACGAAC